>SJYT01028865.1:0-22752 GCA_006410635.1 Cephalophus harveyi | reverse complement strand
AGGATGAGATGGCTGGATGGCATCACGGACTCGATGGACATGAGTCTGAGTGAACTCCGGGAGATGATGATGAACAGGGAGGCCTGGCGTGCTGCGATTCATGGGGTCGCAAAGAGTCAGACACAACTGAGCGACTGAACTGAACTGAACTGAACTTACCTGCCTCTTGAGGAATCTGTAAGCAGGTCAAGAAGCAATAGTTAGAACTGGACATGGAACAACGAACTGGTTCCAAATAGGGAAAGGAGTACGTCAAGGCTGTATATTATCACCCTGCTTATTTAACTTATATGCAGAGTACTCCATGTGAAATGCTGGGCTGGATGATCACAAGCTGGAATTAAGATTGCTGGGAGAAATATCAATAACCTCAGATATGCAGATGACACCACCCTTATGGCAGAAAGAGAAGAGGAACTAAAAAGCCTCTTGATGAAAGTGAATGAGAAGAGTGAAAAAGCTGGCTTAAAACTCAACATTAAAAAAATGAAGATCATGGTATCTGGTCCCATCACTTCATGGCAAATAAATGGAAAACAGTGGAAACAGTGACAGACTTTATTTTGGGGGGCTCAAAAATCACTGCAGATGGTGACTGCAGCCATGAAATTAAAAGACATTTGCTCCTTGAAAGAAAAGTTATGACCAACCTAGACAGCATATTCAAAAGCAGAGACATTATTTTGCCAACAAAGGTCCGTCTAGTCAAGGCTATGGTTTTTCCTGTGGTCATGTATGGATGTGAGAGTTGGACTGTGAAGAAGGCTGAGCCCTGAAGAATTGATGCTTTTGAACTGTGGTGTTGGAGAAGACTGTTGAGAGTCCCTTGGACTGCAAGGAGATCCAACCAGTCCATTCTCAAGGAGATCAGCCCTGGGTGTTCATTGGAAGGAATGATGCTAAAGCTGAAACTCCAGTACTTTGGCCACTGGATGTGAAGAGCTGACTCGTTTGAAAAGACCCTGATGCTGGGAGGGATTGAAGGCAGGAGGAGAAGGGGACGACAGAGGGTGAAATGGTTGGATGGCATCACCAACTGGATGGACATGAGTTTGAGCAAGCTCTGGGAGTTGGTGGTGGACAGGGAGGCCGGGCATGCTGCAGTCCGTGGGGTCACAAAGAGTTGGACATGACTGAGAGAGTGAATTGAACTGAGCCTTGGGTTAAGAGCTGGATACACAGCCCCTCACACCAGCTTGCTCCAAGCTAGGCAGCAGGTATTACTGTCCCCATCTTACAGAAGAGGAAGCCCCAGAGAGGGGTACCTATCCCGCCCTCAGTCACACAGCAAGTAGGCAAGGCCAGGGTCTGAATCCTGAGCTGGCGCAGCACCTGTGCTCTCTCCTGGATGACTTTCCAAAGCCTCTTCTGCTTCTCACGTTTACTGAGTTCCAGTGACACTGTGCTTTACACTCATGCTGTTGTCTGGGGTCAGCACTGTGCCTGGGGGTGGGAGACTCTCAGTCCTGAAGTCTCTCACATGTGCAACACTGTGCCCTCTACCCTGAACTCCAGAGTCAAGAGTTCAGCTGTGGTGCCAGCTGTAGTCTGTGTCTGCTCCAACCAGAACCCTATTTCAAGGGGAGCCTTGGAGCTGAGTTGACCAGTGGCCTGCCCCATGGGTACCGCTCTTCCTGTCTCTCAGACAGGGCTGCATGGCCCTGCTAGGGCTTCCCTGGGGGCTAAGATCTTAAAGAATCTGCCTGCAGTGCAGGAGATCTGGCTCAGTCCCTGGGTCAGGAAGATCCCCTGGAGAAGGGAATGGCTACCTCCTCCAATATTCTTGCCCAGAGAATTCCTTGGACAGAGGAGCCTGGCAGGCTACAGCCCATGGGGTTGTAAAGCGTCAGATGTGGCTGAGTGACTGATACATGCTACAATACCTGCCTCATGGACCTATTAATTGTGTTTGCATTATTGGGGTTGATTTGTATGTGTGCTCAGCGTGCACCCACAGCCCCCACCTTGAAAGCAGATGGGCACTCTGTGCCTTTGAAAGAAACATAATTAAGGCAATTTAGCATCTTTCTCAAGGGATGCTCTTTCTCCACATGGGAGGAAATAACTTTGGAGCTGCGTTAAAATGATTGAAGTTTAATTCTGTGATGCTCACAGCTGGTCTCATCTAGAGGGGTGGTGGGGAAGCATGTACCCCCTGGGGCGGGATATGGGGGAGGGGACACAGGAAGAGCGGCGGTGGGGCTGCCCTTGTGACTCTGAGAAGGCCTCTTTCCCTTTCTGAGGTTCAGTGACCACATTTGTTTTTTAGGTAATGTAAAAATAAAACAACCACTCAGCAATAGTTTGAGGAGCAGCCTTACTGATTCAGAATCCCTGGAGACCCTTAACAAGCTTCACAAGAGATCCTGACTCAAGCCAGGCTAGGAACCCTCTGGTTCAGAAATACAGTATCCTGGGAGACTGGTTCTAGGACATCCTGCTGCTGCTAAGTCGCTTCAGTCGTGTCCGACTCTGTGCGACCCCATAGACAGGAGCCCAACAGGCTCCCCCGTCCCTGGGATTCTCCAGGCAAGAACACTGGAGTGGGTTGCCATTTCCTTCTCCATTGTGTGAAAGCGAAAAGTGTAAGTGAAGTCGCTCAGTCGCATCCGACTTCTAGCGACCCCATGGACTACAGCCTACCAGGCTCCTCCATCCATGGGATTTTCCAGGCAAGAGTACATCCTATCAGTACCAAAATCCATGATGCTCAGTTCAGTTCAGTTCAGTCGCTCAGTTGTGTCCAACTCTTTGGGACCCCATGGACTGCAGCATGCCAGGCCTCCCTATCTACCACCAACTCCCAGAGTTTGCTCAAACTCATGTCCATTGAGTCAGTGGTGCCACCCAACCATCTCATCCTCTGTCGTCCCCTTCTCCTCCTGCCTTCAATCTTTCCCAGCATCAGGGTCTTTTCAAATGAGTCAGTTCTTCGCATCAGGTGGCCAAAGTATTGGAGTTTCAGCTTCAGCATCAGTCTTTCTAAAGAATATTCAGGACTGATCTCCTTTAGGATGGACTGGTTGGATCTCCTTGCAGTCTAAGGGATTCTTAAGAGTCTTCTCCAACATCACAGTTCAAAAGCATCAATTCTTTAGCACTCAGCTTTCTTTATAGCCCAACTCTCACATCCACATGTAACTACTGGAAAAACCATAGCTTTAACTAGACAGGCCTTTATTGGCAAAGTAATGTCTCTGGTTTTTAATATGCTGTCTAGGTTGTTCATAGCTTTTCTTCCAAGGAGTAAGCATCTTTTAATTTCATGGCTGCAATGAAACTCTGAGCCATGTCATGTAGGGCCACTCAAGACGGATGGGTCATGGTGGAGAGTTCTGACAAAACATGGTCCACTGGAGAAGGGAATGGCAAACCACTTCAGTATTCTTGCCTTAACAACCCCATGACCAGTATGAAAAGACAGAAAGATAGGACACTGAAAGATGAACTCTCCAGGTGGGTAGGTGCCCCATATGCTACTGGAGATCAGTGGAGAAATAACTTCAGAAAGAATGAAGAGACAGAACCAAAGCAAAAACAACACCCAGGATGTGACTGGTGATGGAAGTAAAGCCCAATGCTGTAAACAGCAATATTGCATAGGAATCTGGAATGTTAGGTCCATGAATCAGGCAAATTGGAAGTAGTCAAACAGGAGATGGCAAGAGTGAACATCAACATTTTAGGAATCAGCGAACTAAAATGGACTGGAATGGGTGAATTTAACTCAGATGATCATTGTATCTACTACTGTGGGCAGGAATCCCTTAGAAGAAATGGAGTAGCCATTATAGTCAACAAAAGAGTCCGAAATGCAGTACTTGGATGCAATCTCAAAAACGACAGAATGATCCCTGTTCATTTCCAAGGCAAACCATTCAATATCACGGTAGTCCGTCTATGCCACGACCAGTAATGCTGAAGAAGGGGAAGTTGAATGGTTCTATGGAGACCTACAAGACCTTCTAGCACTAACACCAAAAATGATGATGCTCAAGTCCCTTACATTTGGCCCTGCATATCCCTGGTGTGGAACCTGTTGGATAAGGAGAGTCAATTCTATTCTTTGCTTTATTGAAAATGCTTTTATTTTTTGTGTTTGTAGAATTATAGAGCCAGAATTTTACGTAGCTTCTCTTAAATAGTGTGGAACATGAAGCTTGCTAATGCAATGTAGCTTGCTCAAAAGCCCCATAATTAATTTTTCTCTTATATATGCATATGTATCTTTTAAAGTTTATTGACAGTTTATTAAAACACACAAAGACATAACAAATCCAAAAAAATCCCAAAGTACAAATAGTGTGAAACTTAAACTTTTTTATCATTTTATATGCTTTTCAAATACACATAAGTTATACACTTGTTAAAAGAAATTCCAACAATAAGAGGAAAATGCCAACATATAAGAGAGTAAAAGATGAAATTCCTTTGTACTCACTCTGTTCCCCTCCCTCCTCAGCTGACTTAAAAAAATATATTTATTTTTATTTATTTTAGCTGTGCCAAGTCTCAGTTGCGGCACGTGGGATATAGTTCCCTGTCTAGGAATCAAACTTGGGCCCCCTACATTGGGAGGAAGGAGGCTTAGCCACTGGACCACCAGGGAAGTCCCCAGCTGACCACTGTTAATAACTTGGTGTGATTCCTTCCAGGTCACTTTGCTAGCAGCCATGAAATTAAAAGACGCTTACTCCTTGGAAGAAAAGTTATGACCAACCTAGATAATATATTCAAAAGCAGAGACATTACTTTGCCGACTAAGGTCCGTCTAGTCAATGTGATGCCATCCAACCATCTCATCCTCTGTCGTCCCCTTCTCCTCCTGCCTTCAATCTTTCCCAGCATCAGGGTCTTTTCAAATGAGTCAGTTCTTCGCATCAGGTGGCCAAAGTATTGGAGTTTCAGCTTCAGCATCAGTCTTTCTAAAGAATATTCAGGACTGATCTCCTTTAGGATGGACTGGTTGGATCTCCTTGCAGTCTAAGGGATTCTTAAGAGTCTTCTCCAACATCACAGTTCAAAAGCATCAATTCTTTAGCACTCAGCTTTCTTTATAGCCCAACTCTCACATCCACATGTAACTACTGGAAAAACCATAGCTTTAACTAGACAGGCCTTTATTGGCAAAGTAATGTCTCTGGTTTTTAATATGCTGTCTAGGTTGTTCATAGCTTTTCTTCCAAGGAGTAAGCATCTTTTAATTTCATGGCTGCAATGAAACTCTGAGCCATGTCATGTAGGGCCACTCAAGACGGATGGGTCATGGTGGAGAGTTCTGACAAAACATGGTCCACTGGAGAAGGGAATGGCAAACCACTTCAGTATTCTTGCCTTAACAACCCCATGACCAGTATGAAAAGACAGAAAGATAGGACACTGAAAGATGAACTCTCCAGGTGGGTAGGTGCCCCATATGCTACTGGAGATCAGTGGAGAAATAACTTCAGAAAGAATGAAGAGACAGAACCAAAGCAAAAACAACACCCAGGATGTGACTGGTGATGGAAGTAAAGCCCAATGCTGTAAACAGCAATATTGCATAGGAATCTGGAATGTTAGGTCCATGAATCAGGCAAATTGGAAGTAGTCAAACAGGAGATGGCAAGAGTGAACATCAACATTTTAGGAATCAGCGAACTAAAATGGACTGGAATGGGTGAATTTAACTCAGATGATCATTGTATCTACTACTGTGGGCAGGAATCCCTTAGAAGAAATGGAGTAGCCATTATAGTCAACAAAAGAGTCCGAAATGCAGTACTTGGATGCAATCTCAAAAACGACAGAATGATCCCTGTTCATTTCCAAGGCAAACCATTCAATATCACGGTAGTCCGTCTATGCCACGACCAGTAATGCTGAAGAAGGGGAAGTTGAATGGTTCTATGGAGACCTACAAGACCTTCTAGCACTAACACCAAAAATGATGATGCTCAAGTCCCTTACATTTGGCCCTGCATATCCCTGGTGTGGAACCTGTTGGATAAGGAGAGTCAATTCTATTCTTTGCTTTATTGAAAATGCTTTTATTTTTTGTGTTTGTAGAATTATAGAGCCAGAATTTTACGTAGCTTCTCTTAAATAGTGTGGAACATGAAGCTTGCTAATGCAATGTAGCTTGCTCAAAAGCCCCATAATTAATTTTTCTCTTATATATGCATATGTATCTTTTAAAGTTTATTGACAGTTTATTAAAACACACAAAGACATAACAAATCCAAAAAAATCCCAAAGTACAAATAGTGTGAAACTTAAACTTTTTTATCATTTTATATGCTTTTCAAATACACATAAGTTATACACTTGTTAAAAGAAATTCCAACAATAAGAGGAAAATGCCAACATATAAGAGAGTAAAAGATGAAATTCCTTTGTACTCACTCTGTTCCCCTCCCTCCTCAGCTGACTTAAAAAAATATATTTATTTTTATTTATTTTAGCTGTGCCAAGTCTCAGTTGCGGCACGTGGGATATAGTTCCCTGTCTAGGAATCAAACTTGGGCCCCCTACATTGGGAGGAAGGAGGCTTAGCCACTGGACCACCAGGGAAGTCCCCAGCTGACCACTGTTAATAACTTGGTGTGATTCCTTCCAGGTCACTTTGCTAGCAGCCATGAAATTAAAAGACGCTTACTCCTTGGAAGAAAAGTTATGACCAACCTAGATAATATATTCAAAAGCAGAGACATTACTTTGCCGACTAAGGTCCGTCTAGTCAAGGCTATGGTTTTTCCAGTGGTCACGTATGGATGTGGGAGTTGGACTGTGAAGAAGGCTGAGCGCCAAAGAATTGATGCTTTTGAACTGTGGTGTTGGAGAAGACTCTTGAGAGTCCCTTGGACTGCAAGGAGATCCAACCAGTCCATTCTGAAGGAGATCAGCCCTGGGATTTCTTTGGAAGGAATGATGCTAAAGCTGAAACTCCAGTACTTTGGCCACCTCATGTGAAGAGTTGACTCATTGGAAAAGACTCTGATGCTGGGAGGGATTGAGGGCAGGAGGAGAAGGGGATGACCGAGGATGAGATGGCTGGATGGCATCACGGACTCGATGGACGTGAGTCTGAGTGAACTCCGGGAGTTGGTGATGGACAGGGAGGCCTGGTGTGCTGCGATTCATGAGGTCGCAAAGAGTCGGACATGACTGAGCAACTGAACTGAACTGAACTGATGTGCATTTTTAAAGTTTTACATATACACAAATGTAGTTTGGGTACATGAGTGGGATCACACCATACACTGTTCTGTAACTTACTTTTTTCACTTTAGCTTTTTTCACTCAGAGAGCTTATCACACCAATCACAGAGATCTGCCTATTTTTAACTGCTCTATGGTAACTCATAAGTAGACATAATTTATTTAGCTAAAGGAATACAAAGGCTTTGAAGTCATCTTCATTTTTTTACAGTGATAAACATACATCTATGTACACATGGGAGAATTTATTTTTAGGATGATGCTTAGCAATGGAATTGTCAAAAGCATGCTTACTCAAACTTTTGATAGTTGATGCCAAATTATCTTCCAAAAAGACTACCCTTATTTGCACTTCTCTCAGTAGTGAATAGGGCTTCCCTGAAGGTTCATAACAGTAAAGAATCTGCCTGCAATGCCAGAGACCCAGGTTCAATCCCTGCGTTGGGAAGACCCCTTGAAGAAGGGAATGGCTACCCACTTCAGTATTCTTGTCTGGAGAATTCCATGAAAGTTTGAGAAGCCTGGTGATCTACAGTCCACGGGGCTGCAAAAAGTCAGGTGTGACTGAGCGCAGTAGTGAATGAGGGTCCCATTTCCCCACACCCTAGCCAACGCTGGGTATCACCAGTCTTTTAAAACTTCTTCTCTGATAGGTGAAAGTCAGTTCTAATTTTACAAATTGTGTTTCAAATGAAAGTTTATAGCTGCATGGAATTCAGAGGGTTTTGTTTTTTTTTTAACGTTTTGAAGGGAACACCTGAGATTTTAAAAGGATGCTTGGGAATCTCAGATGGATCTGTCAAGTCATTATCCATGTCAGAAATTTCCCTTGAATTTCAGAAACTGTCAAACTTTTTCTTTTTTTGGAGTAATGGGAGCTGATCTTTACCTTACGATTAAATTTGGAAGCATCCATGCATTTTTTTTTCTTCCAAACCACTTTGTAGAATTAAATTCTGCCTTTCAGCTTAGTTGGGGCTCAGTGGGTGCAGTATGATGGGGTTATAAAGTAATGAGACTGGTAGATGTGCGGGTTTACAGCATCAGCCCCATTTGAAGAAAGAATCTGTGGGCTTCCCTGGTGGTCCAGAGGCTAAGCCTTAGAGTTCCTAAAGCAAGGGGCTGGGTTTCAATCCTTGGTTGGGGAACTAGATCCCACATTAAAATTAAAAGATCCTGCGCAGCCAAATAAATAAATGTGGGCCCCAGAGCCAGCTGCCTGCATTGGAATCCTGGCACCGTCATTTACTATCTGTGAGACCTCAGGAAAATTACCACCCTCTCTGCGTTGTTTCCTCATCTGTAAAACTGGGATTATCAAGTACAGACCTCACGATCAGTTGGGAGCTATTATGTGAAAGCGTGCCTCAAGGCAGTGGTTAGCATCCAATGGGCCCTTAGTGGGTCGCTCTTGTTTTTCCCCAGCTCTCCCCAGGGAGCCCCAGAGAGTTATTTCAGCCCTCTGAGCCTCAGACAGTCCATCTGTAAAATGGGAATGACAGGGAGTTCCATGGTGGTCCAATGGCTAAGACTCTGAACTCCCAATGGATCTGAGTTTCAACCCCAGGTCAGGGAACTAGATCCCACATGCTGCAATTGAGACCCAGCGCAGCCAAATAAATAACATAAATTTTTTTAAAAATGAGAATGAGAGTCCACCCCTCAAACGCTGTTGTAGGATTAATTAAGGAATTGAGTGCTGTGCCCAGCGCCTTGACACCCTCCTGGCCTCATCTGTTTCTCTGGCCTCAGCTCTTTCTCTCATCGATGGACACATTGAGAGGAGTGGCGTCCTGGAATTCTCTGGGAACTACAAGATTGTGGAGGGCGGCAGGATTGACTGAGGATGCTCTCTGTGTCTCTCCCTGAGTCTCAAATTGGTCCTGTGAACCTACTGGGATTCTCAGAAATAGTCCTGATTTTTCTTCCCTCATCTTCCCCACAACCACTGCCTGCAATCAGGCCCCATACTTCCTCCTGCCCGGTCTTCCCTTCTGCAGATCCTCATCTTCACCCACGCTTTACCCTAGTTCTGGAGGTTCCCCCACATCACACACCAAGTCTGTGTTACCAAACCAAACTTGGGCCACTCACCTGGGCAGTAAAACCAGTGAACTGACGCTGAGTTGCTGCGAAGGCAAGTGCGGCATTCATTGGAGAGCACAGAGCAAGGAGTCCAGGCAGCTGATGCTCAAAAGACCTGAGCCCCTGACGGTTTTCAGGGAAAGGGTTTCTTTCTTTCTCTCTCTCTCTCTTCAATATTTATTAATTTATTTGGCTGTGCTGGGAACCCTTACTTGTAGCATGTGGGATGTTGTTCCCTGACAAGGGATCGAACCTGGGCCCCCTGCACTGTGAATGCAGAGTGTTAGCCACTAGACCACCAGGGAAATCCTAGGGAAAGGTTTCTAAATACAGAGTGAGGGAGGGAGGTTGTGGAATGTGTGATCAGCTCATGGACAATTCTTCTGACTGATTGGTGGTGAGGTCATCAGGAGTCAATATCATCAACTCTGGGGTCTACAGGCTTATGGGTAGCACGCAGTTAATCTCTTCCATCTGCTGGAGGTTTTAGTCTCTGCAAGACAGCTCAAAGGATATGGGGCAGAATATTTTCTATAGCACTTGAGAAGGAACTGAAGGTCCTTGATTTGTTTAATGGCTAAACTATTATTATTCTGTCTTGCTTGACAGTTTCCCTTTGTTCTGCATTTTCTCACTTCTCTGATTAAATGTATTCTTTGGAAACTGGGGAAGGCCTAGGAAACTAAAGTTTCTCTACAAACAAGAGGCAAGTAGAGGGCATTGTGGGGGGGGGGCTGGGCAGGAGGGTTGAGGGGGTGGGGAGCCGTCCCAGGAAGGCTCCATGGGGTCCTCCTTATTTTCAAACAAGAGGCAAGTAGAGGGCATTGTGGGTGGGGGGGGCTGGGCAGGAGGGTTGAGGGGGTGGGGAGCCGTCCCAGGAAGGCTCCATGGGGTCCTCCTTATTTACATTTGGAGTAAACCTTTCAATTCAACTACTACCTGTTCAAATAACTGATTTTTACTGAGCACATACTATGTACCCAACAATGTGTGACTTTATAGGCATCATTTCATGTGCCCCTCACAATATAGGCAAATACTTTTATTATGCCCATTTAACACAAGAGCATGGATTTAATTCATCTACGGTCATACAGATGGTGGGTGGAGCAATGAGGTGAAAACAGAAGAACATCTACCTCTGCCTCATTGACTAAAGCCTTTGACTGTGTGGATCACAACAAACTGTGGAAAATTCTTAAAGAGTTGGGAATACCAGACCACCTCACCTATCTCCTGAGAAACCTATATGCAGGCCAATAAGCAATGGTTATAACCGGACATGAAATAACGGAATGCTTCAAAATTGGGAAAGTAGTATGTCAAGACTATGTATTGTCACCCTGCTTATTTAACTTATATGCAGAGTACATCATGCAAAATACCAGGCTGGATGAAACACAAGCTGGAATCAAGATTGCCGGGAGAAATATCAATAACCTCAGATATGCGGATGACACCACCCTTATGGCAGAAAGCACAGAGGAACTAAAGAGTCTCTTGATGAAAGTGAAAGAGGAGAGTGAAAAACCTGGCTTACTCAACATTCAAAAAACTAAGATCAGGGCATCCAGTCCCATCACTTCATGGCAAATAGACGGGGAAATAGTGGAAACAGTGACAGACTTTATTTTCTTGGGCTCCAAAACCACTGCAGATGGTGACTGCAGCCATATATTAAAAGATGTTTGCTCCTTGGAAGAAAAGCTATGACCAACCTAGACAGCATATCAAAAAAAAACAGAGACATTACTTTGCCAACAAAGGTCCATCTAGTTGAGAGTGAAAAACCTGGCTTACTCAACATTCAAAAAACTAAGATCAGGGCATCCAGTCCCATCACTTCATGGCAAATAGATGGGGAAATAGTGGAAACAGTGACAGACTTTATTTTCTTGGGCTCCAAAACCACTGCAGATGGTGACTGCAGCCATAAATTAAAAGATGTTTGCTCCTTGGAAGAAAAGCTATGACCAACCTAGACAGCATATCAAAAAAAAAACAGAGACATTACTTTGCCAACAAAGGTCCATCTAGTCAAAGCTATGGTTTTTCCAACAGTCATGTATAGATGTGAGAGTTGGACTATAAAGAAAGCTGAGGAAAAAAAAAAAAAAAGAAAGCTGAGCACTGAAGAATTGATGCTTTTGAACTGTGGTGTTGGAGAAGACTCTTGAGAGTCCCTTGGACTGCAAGGAGATCCAACCAGTTCATCCTAAGGGAAATCAGTCCTGAATACTCATTGGAAGGACTGATGCTGAAGCTGAAACTCCAATACTTTGACCACCTGATGTGAAGAACTGACTCATTTGAAAAGACCCTGATGCTGGGAAAGATTGAGGGCAGGAGGAGAAGGGGGCGAAAGAGGATGAGATGATTGGATGGCATCACCGACTCGATGGACATGAGTTTGAGCAAGCTCTGGGAGTTGGTGGTGGACAGGGAGGCCTGGCGTGCTGCAGTCCATTGGTCACAAAGAGTTGGTCACTACTGAGTGACTGAACTGAACTGAACCAGAAAATCAGCTCCTCTTGGGGGACATACTTCCATCCTCAAATAATTAAACAGTTAGACCAAGTTGAATTTTGCCTTTTTTCTCCTTTCAACACAACTGATCAGTAGATTTTGTTAAAATGACTAATCTGGCCCCAGCCCCAAGTCAGCCCTGCTGGAAGTGAGGAAAATGCGCCCTCTTTTTTTTGCAAATGACTAACTCTCCAACCCAGCCTGTAGAAGGTTCAGGGAGGTAGGAAGTTATCCTAAACCACAATCTCTCCTCAGAAATTTCTTCCCTCCATGAAAAATCCTCAGGACCTGGTGATGATAGAAGGAGTGAAAGGTGTTCAAATTTAACAAACACTCAAGGAGCGCCTGCTGTGGGCCGGGCTCAGCGGGAGGTATTTCCCTAACCATGTCTCATTTTATTTTCACAATAACACAGTGAAGTAGGCACTGCCATCCCCAGTTTACAGATGAGAACACTGCGGCCCAGAGAAGCACCCTACCTGCCCAAGTTCACACCGTAAAAGAATACCAGCACTGGAATTTTCTCCTGGCCTAATTCCCAAGTCCATTTTTCTGACACTTGTCTGCCTTCTATCTTCCACTTTTTGTCTTATTTATTCCCTGTCCCCTAATGACAAGGAAGATGTTGTTATTCTCATTTTATAGGTAGATCAGGTGAGTGCATGGGTGAAGTTATTCCCGTTTTACAGATGAGGATACTGAGCCTCAGGAAGTTAAAGTATCAGAATTTGAACTCAGGCCCGCTGGCTTTCCACTACAGCCCAACAGCCCCACGGAAGACAGTTGCAGTGATGTGAATGGGAACAATGAGAAATATCAAACTTCGCCGATTTCTGTGGCTGGTTTAAACTTCTTACAATTTGTATCACAGAATCCGAAACTTCCGAAGATCCTGTAGGAAAAGATTCTTGTCTTGGGCGGTCACACCAAATGTCCTCTGTGAGCTGAACTTCTCTGCTGCAGCTTAAGCCCATCATGGGTTGGTCTGAGTCAAAAGAGGCCCTGCCTCCCTCCCTGGCCATCACCAGCCTCAGTGCTCCCCTCCCCTTGGATTTCTATTCCCTGGGCAAAGCAATCAAGCTCTTAATTAAATTCTCTGGTTAGAAGTCAAGCCGGAGGAAAACAAACAGAAAAACCTCTCCTGTGGGACCTGTCTCTTCCTTGCGCGGACGTTTGAAGCTGGAGATACGATCTCAGCTGCACTCGGACAACCATCCCTCGCTGCTCCCAGAGCATTTCCTGTTGGCTCCTTCCCCGGCACGGCCCCACCCCGTCTGGCCCAGAGGAAATTGCAAAGGGAGGTGTGGGATGTTATCAAGAGTCTCTTGCGTGTTCTAGTGAGGAGTGAGTCTCTGGACTCCAGTCAAGCCAGGAGGGTGGGGGCGGGAAGATTTCAAAGGCGGCGAGGAGCAGTGGCATGAAGCACTGTGACAGGGACTCAGGGGCCCCTGGGCATTTCTCCCCAAGGACAGCAGATACCTGGTCACAGACATCCTTCCTCCCAGGTGACTCCCGCTCTCCTCCGACTGCACTCGAATGGACACATGCAGCCTGGAGAGCTAGAAAGGGCACTGGGCTGTGAATCGGGAAGCCCGGGGCCTAGATCAGCTCTGTCACTAACAACGCGTGACTGGTTAATCGTAATCAGGGTAAAATGTGTCATGGGGTTACCTGTTAAATGTCATGTGAAATCCCACACGTGGATAATCTTACTTCATTCTTACAATTTTACCCCTAATTTCCCGCCCGACACACACACAAAGAAACTGAAGCTCAGAGAGGTTAAGTGACCAACCCAAAGTCACACAGCTTGTAAGTGGTAGAGCAGAGAGATTCAAATCAGTCTGTCTCCAGAGCCCAAGCTCCTGACCACATTCTCTAGTTAGTTCCTCCGTCTAGGTCTCAGTTTCTCCACCTGTAAATGAACAGGATTGGTGTTCTTGCACTCCAAAGACCCTCCCAACTCTGACAATCTGCGCCATTTTCAATATTCACAGGCAATTCCCTAGGCTGGGAATACAAAGAGAAGTGAGGCTTAACCTCTGTCATCAGGTTATAAAATCTTTGCGAGTAGAAATCACAGCAGAATTATCCTTACTGACCTGCACTGCTTCCCTCAGCCACCCTGCAGAGAAGTTGTTCAAAGTATTTGTTGACTAGACATATGATTCATGGGGGAGTACAGGCATAGGGACTTAGCTATAACTGAAGGACTTCCCTGGTGGTCCAGTGGTTAAGAATCTGCCTGCCAACGCAGGGGACCTGGGTCCCATCCCTGGTCCGGAAAGATCCCACATGCCACGGGGCAGCTAAGCCTTTGCACCACAGCTACCAAAGGCTGAGTGCACCAGAGCCTGTGCTCCATGACAGAAGAAGCCATTGCAGTAAGAAGCCCCTACCTGCCGAAACTAGAGACACCCGCGCACAGCAACGGGGACCTGTTCAGTTCAGCTCAGTCGCTCAGTCGTGTCCGACTCTTTGCAACCCCATGAATCGCAGCGCGCCAGGCCTCCCTGTCCATCACCAACTCCCGGAGCTCACTCAGACTCACGTCCACCGAGTCAGTGATGCCATCCAGCCATCTCATCCTCTGTCGTCCCCTTCTCCTCCTGCCCCCAATCCCTCCCAGCATCAAAGTCTTTTCCAATGAGTCAACTCTTCGCATGAGGTGGCCAAATGAGGACCTAGCACAGCCAAAAAAAATAATAAATAGACAAAACCGAGGTCCCATCCGCTTACTACCCTTGCAAGAGAAAACCCCCTAGCTTCTGTGTCTGGTTGCTTATCCAGCAGCAATCCGCAATGGTACTTCATTGCAGGGTTATGGAGCGGGAAATACACATCAGACACTTAGCCTAGTGCTTGGCACGTAGGAAAGGAAAGTGAAGTCGCTCAGTCGTGTCCGACTCTTTGAGACACCATGGACTGTAGCCTACAAGGCTCCTCCATCCATGAGATTTTCCAGGCAAGAGTACTGGAGTGGGTTGCCATTTCCTTCTCCAGGAGATCTTCCAGACCCAGGAGTCGAACCTGGGTCTCCCGCATTGCAGGCAGACACTTTACCATCTGAGTCACCAAGGAAGTCCATAAGAACTGCTCAGTAAATATTGGTTCCTCCCCTTGATGGATTCTCCATCCTTCCCCTGGCTCTTGACACCAGCTGATGAGGGGCCATGCTGTACCCCTCCCCAGGTCAAAGCTGAGAACTAATTTCCCCTGCTGGGGACTCATAGCCAAGTCGCTTAGCCAGCACCTGAGAGATGAGGAAGGAAGAAAACAGGGAGGAGGCTGGTCTTCCGGTTCCCTGAAACTCCCTGGATTCTGATTCCCAGGCAGCGTCTGCTCCTCCCTGGTACAGCTGTCTCTGTCTAGACTGCTCTCCCCTGAAGAAATTACAAACTGCAGACTGTCTGATGACAAAGCTTGCCCCAGACACTAGTTCCCGACACACGAATTCATTCAGCCCTCTTCAGAAAAGAGCAAGTTGGGGTGGATTCTAGGGGAGCAGGAGTGTCTGGGTGGCTTCTTTCATTAATTTATCCATCCACCCATCATCTATCCATTCATCCATCCATCTTTGGTTGAGTGCCTACAATGCCCGAAACTCAGTGCTGGACGTGGAGCATGGTTAGATGAATAACCTCTACCCTTGGGGAACTTCTGATATTGAGGGAGGTGGATGCAACATAATTGTGAAAAGTGTAGCATTTCAGTTACAATGACAGTGATAGCGAAAACTCATGGAGGGCTTACTGCGCGCCAGGCACTGGGCTATGAACTTAGATACATGACTTTAGGTTGGCCCTCATCATAACCCACAAATCAGGGACTGTTATTTTGATCCTTTGACACGTGAATAAACTGAGGCTCAGAGCATTTAGACGTGCTTCCCAGGTGGCTCCACAGTAAAGAAACCGCCTGCCAAGCAGAAGATCTGCGTTCGATCCCTGGGTCAGGAAGCTCCCCTAGAGAAGAAAATGACAACCCACTCCAGTACTCTTGCCTGGGGAATCGCATGGATAGAGCAGCCTGGTGGGCTACAGTCCATAGGGTCACAGAGTCGGATTAAATAGCAGCAGCAGCACAGAATTGAGATAATTTGTTCGGGGTTGCACAGCTACTGAGCAGTGAGATCAAGATTCAAACTCAGTCTGATCACTGAGTCAACACTTTCAGCTCCTCACTCAGCCCTTCAAGGAGAGAACCACCATTTCTGTTCAGAAGGAAGGAGAAGGACCTGGCAGAGAAGGGGATTTTGGAGCTGGGGCTTGAGGGATGAATCATGGTGAGCCAAGGAGGCGTGAAAGATTCTGGAATGAGGGGGGGCATTCTGAGCAATGGAAACGAACTTTCCACACGGGAGGAAGAGCATGAGCCGGGTTTGAGAAGGCAGGATACAGAGGGGACAGACTAGGGAGAGTCTGGATGCCGGGACAAGGGAGTCAGGACCATTCAGGAGGGAGGGGGCAGGGACTGGGGCTGTCTGGGCAGCGGGTCCATGAGTTTTAGGAAACCTGCTCTCTTTAAACACGGAGGATGGCTTGGAGTGGGGGAGAGCCCATCAGAAATTGCCCCCAGGTTTTTTCATCATGGTAGCGGAAGTGGGGATCGTGGTCGGAGTTCAGGATACTAAGGATTGCCAACCTACCCTGTCCAGTCATGCCTCTCCCTCAAAGCCCTTCCTGGCTCCCACGGCTCTCAGGATAAAACGTGAGCACCGTTACCTGGCATTCAAGGCTCTTCATAAACTGGTCCCTTCCTGCCTCTCCAGCTTCATCTTTTTATTGTTATTATTGTCAGTTTTCATTGGAATATAGCTGCTTTACAGTGTGGTGTTAGTTTCTGATGTGCAGCAAAGGGAATCAGCTTCATATTTACACACATCCTCTCTTTTTTGGATTTCCTTCCCATTTAGGTCACCACACAGCACTGAGTAGAGTTCTCTGCTCTATACAGTAGGTTCTCAGTAGTTCTCCATTTTACACATGGTGTCCATAGTGTATATATGTGAATCCCAGTCTCCCAGTTCACCCCCTTTCCCCTTTGGTAGCCATATGTTTGTTCTCTACGTCTCTGTCTCTATCTCTGCTTTGCAAATAAGATCATCTATACCATTTTTGTAGATTTCGCATATATGCATCTATATACGGTATTTGTTTTCCTCTGACTTACTTCACTCTATGACAGTCTCTGGGTCCCTCTGCAACCTACACATGAGATAGTTTTGTTCTCTTTTATGTCCAGCCTCATCCTGACGACTTCTCCCCACTCTAGCAGTATCTGCAGACTTTCAGTTTCTGTAACCAAATTTCACCCCCTTGCACCCCTAAGCTGTTCCTTCTACCAGGGAAGGAACAAAGGTCCATCTAGTCAAAGTTACGGATTTTCCAGTAGTCATGTATGGATGTGAGAGTTGGACTATAAAGAAAGCTGAGCACCGAAGAATTGATGCTTTTGAACTGTGGTGTTGGAGAAGACAATTGAGAGTCCCTTGGACTGCAAGGAGATCCAACCACTCCATCCTAAAGGAAATCAATCCTGAATATTCATTGGAAGGACTGATGCTGAAGCTAAAACTCCAATACTTTGGCCACCTGATGCGAAGAACTGACTCATTTGAAAAGACCCTGATGCTGGGAAAGACTGAAGGAGGGAGGAGAAGGAGACGACAGAGGATGAGATGGTTGGATGGCATCACCGTCTCCATGGACATGAGTTTGAGCAAGCTCCGGGAGTTGATGACAGACAGGAAAGCCTGACATGGTGCGATCCATGGGGTCGCAAAGAGATGGACACAACTGAGCAACCGAACTGAACTACGAACTACCGGGGAACTTCTCTGCTCACCTTCCCCCTTCTTTGCTCAGAAGCCTCCTCCTCGCCCTTCAAGGCTCAGCACAGGGTTGGCCCTTGTTCACCTCCCAGGTGGGGCATGCAGTCCTCTGAGTTCCTTACCATGCCCTCCCACCTCTTTCCCTCCCCCGACACGGTGCTATGCTTAACTGCCTGTGGGTTTTCTCTCCTGGTCTGTGTGCTTCCTGAGAGCTGGGGCTGGGCTTCACACATCCGCTGGCCCTGGATGAGGGCTAAGAAGCTGAAGTGAACCCTCTCCTGCAGACCCAGCCTTTTGCCTAAACCATCTTTCCAACAGCACTGTGCATCTCTGGCTGCTTTTATTGTTAAACGATGTCAGCTGTCTGCTGAGAGGCTGCAGTCTCGCTCTCTTTGCCCTCTCTCCGTCCCTTCAGTTTCTCATCCCTGGTCAGAGCCGCTTCTGGGGCTGGCAGGGTCCTTTCAGTGAGGACACACACCCTGGGCGTGTCTATATTTACCCTGCTCTGTGATTTCCACCTGCTGATCTCAGGCTGATATTTTGGCAGTACCTACAAATGCTTGAGCTGTGTGGGTAGGACTCCTTCCTCTACAAATCTTCAACTTGGGGCATCAGCAGTATACCCATTTGGGGCAATGCCTACATTTGGCATTCATTGGTCCGTCTTCCCACTTCCTTGCTGGGAGAAGAGCCCTGGGCCTGAAAAGAGTGGAGAAGGCTGATGTGTGGCTGCCGGTAACATCTATTTGCCAGTGATTTATCTGCCTAGGATTTGCACTAAGACAAAAAGAACGCTTGCATTATTAATGCTCATCGATCACAGCCTTCCAAAAAAAAGAAAGATGGAGAGAGCTGAAGGTTCCAGGCCAACCATTAGATGGTAAACCAGGAGGGTGAGGGGTGGAGGAAGGAGGGGAGGGCCAGGTGGGTAGAAAAAATGTGGAGCAGAAGGGCGCAGAAGGACACCAGGAAGGAAGTCTGGAGGAGCTGCTGAGTTTGGGGTATACCAGATGTCAAACAGCTGTGGGTGCTGTAAACAAACCAGCCTCTCCTGACAGCCGCTTAAGGAGATGTCACCACAAGAGCTGTTTCCAGGGACAGAGGGTCACTTCATAATGCTAAAAGGATCAGTTCATCAAGAAGACATGACAATTCTAGCAGCGGATGCACAGATTGGAAATAATCCAAATAACACGGCCTGGAAATACATGAACAAGGAGACAGAAAGCTCATAAGGAGACAGAAGGCCAGCTCCCCCTGAAGGCGTGAAACCTGGCCCTCGCCAGGCCTGGACCTCCTCCTGAATCTTTCCTGTGGTTGCTCTTTGTGCTCAAGTCTTCTGTTGACCCTGTTCTCGGAACCAGGCACCCCCAACACCTGCTGGAACCTGAGGGTTGAGAATTTGCTGTTTGAAAGAGGGCGGCAACTGCCCCTTCCCCCGCCTCCCTGACCTCAGGTCCTACTCCTCACTGCCCTCTGGGGGTGCCCCCTTATTTCTGCAGGGCTCACTCCCTCGCCTCCTGTTCGGATGTCACTTTCCCAGGGAGGCCTCCTCCGACCTCCCCTGTTCAAACCTCTACTTCACTCTATCTCCCTTCTCTGCTTCATCGTCCTCCACGCCATTTACCTCTAAAATCACTTCTAATCTTTTACTCACAACCTGCACGTCACCTCATTTAGGTCAACATCCGTTTCGTTCACTGCTCTGTTCCCACTGCCTAGAACGTGCCTGACACACATCCATCAGTATTTGTTAAATGAAGGAAAGGGGCTTCCCTGGTGGCTCAGATGCTAAAGGGTCTGCCTGCAATGCGGGAGACCCGGCTTCGATCCCTAACTAGAGAGAAGGACAGGGGGCAGGGACAGATGGGGGAGGCTAGGCTTTCACCAAGGGTCTTTGGGCAGGGCCCACCTCTCAACATCCCTCCTCTGGACCCAGTTCGCCCTCTCCCCTACAGGTGGGGGCCCGGGGGTACCGGGCTGGGGATTTCGTCAATCCTGCTTCCTTGGCGCCCACCTACCCCTGAAGCTAGGGCTGCGGCGAGGGCGGAGGCGGGGGCCCGGAGCTGGGGCCACGCGTCCGGGATCAGAAGGGGGCCGAGCCTCCCTCGGGCGGGCGGCGGGCAGGGTGGGAGTGCGCACCCCTGTCTCTTATACACATCTAGATGTGTATAAGAGACAGAGTGTGGAGAGCGAGACCCGGCGGCCCTAACTTGCTTTGTGACCTTGGGCGGGTCACTCACTGAGTCTCCTCGAGCCTCAGTTTGCACATCTATCAAATGGAGAGGATAATTCTTTCACCCTACAGAGTGCGTGGCCGGGGGGGCGGGGCGGGGGTGGGGATGAGATGCCTTAGGAATGTCTTTTTATATTCTGTAAAGCTCTGTCCAAATCCCAATTAATTACATAACATCAGACATGGAAGAGCACTAAGAAACCTGCTTTGATGCAGATGAGCAGGGAATCAGTCTCACCCAAGGTCATACTGCGTGGAAGAGAAGAGAAGACTAAGTCCCTTTGCCTCACTAGCTGGGGAAGGTCTAGGTTAAGAGCAGGGGCTCTCGGTCAGATTGGCTGCCTTAGCTCACGGGGCTGGCTATTTACTAGCTGTGTGACCTTGGGAAAGCCCTTAATTTCTCTGAGCCTTGATTTCCTGCCATGTCAAAAGGGGATTGGAGCGGCCACCTCACAGCGTTGCTGTGCAGATCAGATAGGCCGTTACTGAGCGCAGCACCTGGCTGCAGGCCGCAGCTCAGGCACTTGTGGCTGCCACCGCTCTGGCTGGCAGGAGCAACCTCTCACTGTCTCGCTGGAATCAGCTTCCAGTGCTTTTTAAACAAATACTCACTGATTTTTATTATTTGGCTCTCCAGATTTCAGTTGTGGCATGCCAACCCCTGGCTGCAGCGTAGGATCTAGCTCCCTGCGCAGAGATTGAACCCGGACCCCCTGCTTTGGGGGCTTGGAGTCTAAGCCACTGGGCCACCAGGGAAGCCCCTCCACTGTTTTCTAATCACCACACAGTGTGGGTCTTTGCTCTCCTTCAGGTGGCTCTCCTCCACAGCCCAGGGTCTTGGCCTTCCTCACCAGAGCATCAAGATACTCTTTACCAACAGCTGCCAGCAAAAGCCCCTGGGGCAACTGGGCCTTTTGCAGTTTTCGGTCCTGTCCAGGTGGTGGGGAGAAGTGGGTGGCCTTTGGCATGCAGGCACTGAGAAGCCAGTACCTAGAGGACAGCATGGGAGGGAGGGGTGGCCACCTGGATGTGACTGGCAGGGTCTGGGGCCTTTTCATCTCCTAGTGGTGCCCAGGACAGGCTGGGAAATACAGAGATGCTTCCTCAGTTTGTCAGTTGTCTGATGGATAAATGATGAGGGTGACCACCCCTAGGTGACCATCTCCTAGCCCACAGGCAGATAATCGTTTTTCTTTTCTTTTTTTTTGTGAGGGTGTTGTGAATGTGAGCAGAAATTCAGATTCTCAGAAATAGGAGTTCCTAGGACCGGAGAGATCCCTCGTATTGCACAGATAGCCCTCATGAAGCGGGCATCGGCCTGCCAAGGTCACCCATGGTCTCCAGGAAGCTGAATTCAGCAGCCGCTGTTCAGTCTTTCGCTTCCTTCCTGAGGACCCTCCTGCCTCTGGAAACACTCTCTTCTCCTGGCTCCTGCGACTTGAGCCTGTCGTGTGTTCCCTTCATCTGTTCTTTCTGCAGGTTCAGCCTCCTTCTACAGCCATTAGCCGCTGCTGTCCCAGGCGCTCCTCTCTCCTCGTAGTAGACACCCTCCCTGGATGATCTCACCCTCACCATTGGTTCTAGTTCCCACCTCTGCGCACGTGACTCATAAATGCATGTCTCCAGCCCAGATAGCTCTTCAGGCTGTAGATCCACCAATCTATTGTCAGCCCGGCACTGTTCAGGGCTTCCCTGGTGGCTCAGACGGTAAAGTGTCTGCCTGCAATGTGGGAGACCCAGATTCAATCCCTGGGTCAGGAAGATCCCCTGGAGAGGGAAATGGCACCCCACTCCAGTACTCTTGCCTGGAAAATCCCAGGGACAGAGGAGCCTGGTAGGCTACAGTCCATGGGGTAGCAAAAAGCTGGACACAACTGAGCGACTTCACTTTCACTTTCGGCACTGTTCTAGGCCCTGGGGAGGCAGCGGTGAGCTAGAAAGTGCATGGGGGGCTGGAGGGGGGACAAGCCATAAACACACGAGCAGAAAATATCAGATACGATTAACCACTCAAATGCACATGAAGCAAGGTTGTACGGTAAAGGATGGGCTACTTTCTGCTTGGCTGGTCCAGAGCTTTACCAAGAAGGAGATATTTAATGGGCCGCAGGGAGCAGGGGACGGGGAGAGAGGAAGTCAGAGAGGTGGCTGAGGGGGGCGGGGGAATTACCTAGAGCCCTGCGGGCCATGGCGAGGCTTTCGGATTTTATTCTGAGATGGCGGGTTTTAAACAGGAGAAAAAGGAATGCTGTTATTTTTCTTCAGCCCATTTGAGCCTTATGTGAAGTGTCCCTCTATGATGATTGTAAGCCTGTTGTGTTCCGGTCACTGGAGTGGGGAGGAAACAGGTAGATCTTCAAGGAGCTTCCAGCCAGAGGAATAAGGAGCAAAACAAACCTGGAGAGGGACTTCCCTGGTGGTCCAGTGGTTAGGAAACGGCCTGGCAATGCAGGGGACTCGGGTTTGATCCCTGGTCAGGGGATGAAATCCCACCTGCCGCAGGGCAACTGAGCACCTGTGGGGGAGTGAGAGTCAGGCTAGACAGGTAGGGAGTCTAGACAGGCAAGGCCCTGGACCGGGCATTTATTTGCGGTGTGACCTTGAGCCAGTTGCATTACATTTCTGAGCCTCAGCTTCCTAGTTCATAGACGGGAAATAACTAGTTAAATGCTGGGAAGAGGGAAGGAGGGAGGTTTCTTTCAAGAGTTGGGGATGGATGAATAAGAACAGGATAATGCCCACAAAGGAAGAAGCAAGCAAGAGGGGCTGGGGTGGGTGAGGAACGTTGTGGCTCAGTTGAGTTTGGGTTCCCTGTGAGACATTCAGGGGGGATGAACACAAGGTATCTGTAACCAGTTGGCACAAAGCAAGG
>SJYT01028862.1:100119-199458 GCA_006410635.1 Cephalophus harveyi | reverse complement strand
CTGATGAACTATGGATGGAGGTTCCTGACATTGCACAGGAGACAGGGATCAAGACCATCCCCCTGGAAAAGAAATGCAAAAAAGCAAAATGGCTGTCTGAGGAGGCCTTACAAATAGCTGTGAAAAGAAGAGAAGCGAAAAGCCAAGGAGAAAAGGAAAGATATAAGCACCTGAATGCAGAGTTCCACAGAATAGCAAGAAGAGATAAGAAAGCCTTCTTCAGTGATCAATGCAAAGAAATAGAGGAAAAGAACCAAATGGCAAAGACTAGAGATCTCTTCAAGAAAATTAGAGATACCAAGGGAACATTTATAATTAGTAACTTTTCACTTATTCAGGGGCTATCAATTTAGTTTCACTTGACTGTTTCTTGGTTGTTTGGCCAGTATCATGGTTATTAAATGACCACAGCTTTATAAGATATTTGTGAGGGCAAGTGAATACTTCATTTTTCCTGAAATATAGCTATTACTTTTCTGTTTGTTTCTAGAACATCTTAAAATAACTTTGGTAAATATTCAAAATATCTGCATGAAATTTTGATTTAGATGATTAATCTTGTTCTTTATGAAATGTTAACATATTGGAAAAATTGTGTCTTCCCATCCAGAAACATTATTTGCCCAAATCTCTTTCCTGTTTCTAATTTTACTATTTCCTATATAGAGAGTTCTCACACAACTTTTTAGGTCTTTTTGTAGGTAGTTGATAATTTTTGCTTACTATTATAAATATAATCTTGCCTTTAAAATTATTATTGTTGGCATATAAGAAATATTACTTTTTTGCATTTTTACATTTCTTATTACCACTTACCAAAATCTAATAAATTTTGGGAGCTTTTAGATTGATTCTCTAGTGTATACTGGAATAAA
The DNA here is from genome assembly GCA_006410635.1 of Cephalophus harveyi. NCBI lineage: Eukaryota > Metazoa > Chordata > Mammalia > Artiodactyla > Bovidae > Cephalophus > Cephalophus harveyi. The sequence goes on along the minus strand of SJYT01028862.1, from coordinate 198,583 downwards.
ATTAGATTTAAATCTGGCTATCTTTTAGCTTATAATAATTTTATTAATTGTTCCTGAACTATGTATCTTAATCTCTTTTATACTGTCATACCATTATGGAAGGTGGGGGCTATCGGGCAGTCTTCAATGAACCCCTCACAGGAGGAGAGGCTAGGATTAAGTCTTAGAAGAAGATTAAACTGCTGTCAAGATAAATAGAAAGCATTAGTTGCTCAGTCATGCCCGACCCTTTGCAACCCTTTGGACTGTAGCCCCCTTAGGCTCTTCTGTCCGTGGGATTCTCTAGGCAAGAATATTGGAGTGGGTTGCCATTCCCTTCTCCAGGGGATCTTCCCAACCCAGGGATCAAACCTCTGTCTCCTGCATTGCAGGTGGATTCTTTATCAGATATATTAAGGAGATGGTCAATAGTTTGGTATGACTGGATATATGGGGTATATGGTATGACTGGGATTATGAATCAGATTCACATTCTTAGTGTGATCTGTTGTTCCTGACCTTGCTTTCCCTTTTCACTCTGATCTCATCTCCACCCAGTTCTCAGTATATAATAGGAACTAGCCACAGTAAGCTTCCTGCTCTTCGGATTATCTTTCCTGATCACATTCATGTTGCAAACTCTTACTCAACCTTGAATGCTCTACGCAGTAGTTTTCTGGGTCCCTAGGGTCCCTAGGGATAAATAATGGAGAAGGCAATGGCACCCCACTCCAGTACTCTTGCCTGGAAAATCCCATGGGTGGAGGAGCCTGGTAGGCTGCAGTCCATGGGGTCACAAAGAGTCGGACACGACTGAGCGACTTCACTTTCGCTTTTCACTTTCATGCATTGAAGAAGGAAGTGGCAACCCACTCCAGTGTTCTTGCCTGGAGAATCCCAGGGATGGGGGAGCCTGGTGAGCTGCCGTCTATGGGGTCGCAAAGAGTCGGACATGACTGAAGTGACTTAGCGGTAGCAGAAGCAGCAGGGATAAATAAAGCAATGATCAATCCTATGGTAACATACTTTTTATACATTTAAAAAAATCTACTTATTAGGGGTACAGTTGCTTTACAATGTTGTCAGTTTCTGTTGTGTAACAAAGTGAACCAGCTATATGTATACATATATCCTCTCCCTCTTGAACTTCCCTTCTCCCTCCCATCCCATACCTCTAGGTCATCACAGAGCACTGAGCTGAGCTCCCTGTGCCATAAACAGCTTCTCACTAGCTAGTTTACATGCACTGGAGAAAAAAATGGCAACCCACTCCAGTGTTCTTGCCTGGAGAGTCCCAGGGACAGGGGAGCCTGGTGGGCTGCCGTCTATGGGGTCGCACAGAGTCGGACACGACTGAAGCGACTTAGCAGCAGCAGCAGCAGCTAGTTTACATGGCAGTGTATATATGTGAATCCTAATCTCCCAATTCATCCCACCACCCTTCCCCTGCCTTGTCCAAATGTCTGTTCTTTGTGTGTGCATCTCTATTCCTGACCTGCAAATAGGTTCATCTGTACCATTTTTCTAGATTCTATATATATGCATTAATATACAATATTTGTTTTTATCTTTCTGAGTTACTTCACTCTGTATAACAAGACTCTAGCTCCATTGACATCTCTACAAATGATCCACCTTCCTTCCTTTTAATGGCTGAGTAATATTCTGTTGTATACATGTACTACATCTTTATCCACTCACATCTCTCTCTCTCGTGTCCTGACCTGTGTGCAAAAACTGTCTTGCTTATCTTCTTTTAGTATCTAGTAAATGTTTAAGCACATGAAAAGCAGATGAATTTAGGATTATTTCAATTAGATATTCCAATTGTCTGTTTTATGCTCATGGTATTTCTTTTCTTGATTTATTCTGATGGATACCCAACGTTTTATGTTACTTTTTGTTATTCTTCTCTAGTTTTCTCCTCAGAATCATGTTGTTTATTTGTTGTTGTTGTTCAGTTGCTCAGTCATGTCCAACTCTTTTTGACCCCATGGACTGCAGCATGCCAGCTTTCCCTGTCCTTCATCTCCCAGAGCTTGCTCAGAACTCATGTCCATTGAGTCAGTGATGCCATCCAATCCTCTCACTCTCTGTCCTCCCTTTATGTTGTTTATAGCATTACCCATTGTTTATCAGGCACAGCTTCTGAAATATTGTTTCTAGCCTGTAAGGTAGAAGGAACCAGAAAAAGTTCTTATTATTTTCCTAAATATGAAAGACATAGACTCGTGTATTAGGAGAGCCAGAGAAGAACAGTTAATCAAGTGTCTGTGCCTAGTATCTAGGGCAGTAAAACTAAAGGGCTTGGACTTGTGATTTTTTTTTTTTAAGTTTGTGTTTAGAAAGGAGTTCAGCTTTGTTTAAGTAACCAGAGGGATGGTCGTATGTGAAATAAAGAGTGGAGGTTATTTTACTGAGGGTTTCTTTAAGGAGAGTTATTTCTAATGAGCTACTAATGACATGTACTCTTGAAATCCTACAATGGCATATCTACAGATTTATGGGAAGGGATGAATCTGAAAGGTCTAGCTAAATCAAGGGTGTACCTATATCTATACCATCTTTTTAAAGATAATACTGGCATTATGTGCTCATGTGTGCTAAGTCACTTCAGTTGTGCCCAACTTTTTGCAATTCCATGGACTGCAGTCCATCAGGCTCCTCTATCCTTGGGGTTTCCCAGGCAAGAATACTGGAGTGGGTTGCCATTTCCTTTTCCAGAGCATCTTCCCCATCCAGGGATTGAACCTGTGCCTCCTGTATCTCCTGCACTGCAAGCAGATTCTTATCCCTGAGCCACCGGGGAAGCCCATTGGCATTATAGATGTCTTTAAAATAATATAGATTGGGTCAAAATAGATAAATTAAATCAAATTATTAGCTCCATCCAGTGCTAGCGAACAGTTGGGTTGGATATTGGATTGAGTCTGACATCTGGTTTGGAGTTCATCCAGAGAGATCTGGTTTGATTCTGATGTTGGTTATTTTTCCTCCTGAGAGGCAAGGCAGGACCGAGAGGTCGCTGGCTCTGTGGACCACTGTGAGGGACGGAGGAGTGAAGTGGTGCCTGGGGTGACCGATGCAAGTGGAGCTGGAGCCTAAGGGCAGAGTCACATCCATGAAGGATTGCAGTCAGACCCAAGGCGCAGTCAGACAGTGATGGGGGAGGAGTATGTTGTGGGAAGAGACAAGGACCAGGGCTTCTCCTGGGGCCCCCAACACCCTCTTGATGATCACGAGCTCTGGGGGCGGAGTGGCGGTGAGGGAAGACTTTGAATAAGTAAATGCTGCTTGATCCCTGGGCAGACTGATGGGCATGGTCTTAATTCTTCAACCAGCCCCTTGATGAAGATATTAAATCTTATCAGCCTTGCAAGCTCACTATGAGGGGCATGAGGCTATTTAAACTAGATGATAGGTACTTCAGTTGATTGTACTTTGGGTGAATGTTTACCCAGCTGCTTCATGTTAATTAAGTGAACTAAATAAAAGAAGGCAAGAAGGGACTAATGTGGATTCAATTTCATACCTGCTTATGCTTGCTCATGTGTGCTCAGTTGTGTCCGACTCTTTGTGACCCTGTGGACTGTAGCCTGCCAGGCTCCTCTGTCCATGGGAGCAAGAATCCTGGAGTGATCTTCCTGGGGGTCTTCCCGATCCAAGGATCCAACCTACCTCTCCTGCGTCTCCTGCACTTACCAGTGAGCCACTGGGAAAGCCCTGTTAATACTCAGTGTTATCGAGTACAGCCATCTGGATTCCACTACTGAAACGTGGACTAGCTATTAGTTATGAGTTTGAAGAGTGAGGATGGATTGTGTTATGATCAGAGCATAAGTCCAGGAGTTAACCTCACAGAGAAGAGAGACCAGAGCTACTATGAAAGGAAGACACATGTTCCTATAAGAGTGTCCTATGACAACGAGAAGAAACAGGCAGCTTTAGACTTCAAAGGCTGTCGTGATATCATTCTATGACCTCAACTGTCATTTATGAATAACAACGAGAATTGGAAGCACTTTCTGGATGCTTATTACATTTTGCATGTGTAAACTGTTAGTCTTAACAACATCCCTCTGAGTTAGTGACTGTGATTTCATGCTACAGGAAAGGAGGTGCAGGGAGGCTAAGCAGCATGTCCAAGGTCGTACAGCTGGTAAAAGACTGAGCTAGAATCAGACTCTGTGCTGAAAGCTTTTTTTGCTAAGTCCCTTCAATCCTGTCTGAGTCTTTGTGACCCTGTGGACTGTAGCCTGCTGGGCTCCTCTGTCCACGCAATTCTCCAGGCAAGAAAACTAGAGTGGGTTACCATGTCTTCCTCCAGGGGATCTTCCCACTGAGGGATCAAACCCATGTCTCCTGCATTGGCAGGCAGGCTCTTTGCCGCTAGTGTCACCTGGGAAGCCCAAAAGCTTTTGCACATTCTTTTATTTAAGCATCTCCTAAGAGAGATAGAACTGTTACCCTCCATTTGTAAATTTGGAAATCAAGGTTTGGAGAGGCAAAGGAAGCTGCCAGAACTCACATGGTAGAGGGCAGATGGTGAATTTAGGTGAAAGGCATTTGAGTGTTCATTGTACTACTCTTCCAGGTTTCCTGTAGGTTGGGATTTTTCAGAGTATAAACGTTGGGGAAAATATTTATGTCTGTTTCCCTGACTCCACTGCTTGACCTCTGCTCTCTGCAAAACTCAGTGCTGATCATCTGAGCCCCCGTAGAAAGATGGATCATTACCACCTCTGACAATCATGGGCATCACTTCACATTTACTGTGTATTCAATCAGCAAATGTCTTCTTGATCATGTACTATCTATCAAGCATCTCTCTAGGGCCTGAAGATAAAATAGTGATCAAACAAATTCCCTGACTTTGTGGAGGTGGGGAAACCAGCCAGACAGAAAAATAAATATTTCAGCGAATAAATGTTTCATATTATTTCAGTCTGAGATAAAGCAGGATTGACCTCAGAAAAGTGATGGAAAAAAATGTAGTCTGTTTAGATAAGTGTGATCAAGGAAGGCCTCTCTGAAGAGGTGGTTTGGGGGCTGAAACTTGGATGAGATGAAGAAGTGAGTCTGGGGCAGGCGTGGAAGACAAGTGTATTTCAAGGAGCCGACGGAGAGCATCCCAGGTACTTCACATCTCATTTAATCTCGCCATTATCTTTCTGTGTTTTTGCTCCATTTTGTTTATTTTTCAAAATGTGTAATCTGCTTTAGCAGCATTCCCTTAGAAAGAGAATATAATGACACTTTTTCTTTAAAGTGCAATCTTTTGTTTTTCAGAAAATGTAGGCAAAGAAAAAGACGTACTGTTGAAAGACATTCAGGTGCAAGGAAATGTCACATTTCTTTCCCATTTGACTAAAGCTAATAGATTTTTCCTCTCAGAAGAGAAATAGTTCCAATCCCCTTTTCTGGAGTTGCTCTAGTTGACTGGATCATATACAAGCCTGGAGATTCACGTGCTGTGGCCACTTGGGGAGGTGGCTCTGAATTTGGGTCACCTCCCATCTGCTGAAGGGCTTACCTGGGGGCTCAGATGGTAAAGAATCCATCTGCAATGCAGGAGACATGGGTTTGACCGTGGAGAAGATCCTCTGGAAAAGGGAACGGCTACCCACTCCAGTACTCTGGCCTGGAGAATTCCATGCACAGAAGACGCTGGTGGGCTACAGTCCATAGGGTCTCAAAGAGTTGGATCCGACTGAGTAACCAACACATTTAACACTTGTTGCTGCTGCTAAGTCGCTTCAGTCGTGTCCGACTCTGTGCGACCCCATAGACGGCAGCCCACCAGGCTCCCCTGTCCCTGGGATTCTCCAGGCAAGAACACTGGAGTGGGTTGCCATTTCCTTCTCCAGTGCATGAAAGTGAAAAACGAAAGTGAAGTCGCTCAGTCGTGTCCAACTGTTCGCGACCCCATGGACTGCAGCCCACCAGGCTCCTCCGTCCATGGGATTTTCCAGGCAAGAGTACTGGAGTGGGGTTGCCTTCTCCGAATTTAACACTTAACCATCTGCTAAAATGCCCTTTCTTTAAGTCCTCCCCTTCCAACTTTTTTCTGTGCTGTCCTCTGAAAGAAATGCCCAACCTAAAAGGTGACGATTATGTTCTTTTCGGCAGACAAAGCAGACAGCTTAAGCCCAGGACAAAGCCTCTCAGGTACCTCTGAGGGACGGCTACAAAGCAGCAAGAGGGGAACCAGGATACACAGGAGTTTTTGCAATAAAGATTAAGTAGTCGGAACATGAAAAGCCTACTGTTTAAGGAAGACCAGACATCTCAAGTTAATGAAATGAGTGGTTTTCTAGGTATGGGAAGATGCCAGAGTCTGGGCTCACCGGAATCATTCCTTTGATATGCATCTCAGCTCTCCAAGGCCACCATCCTGTTTTCACAACCAGAGTCTCGTCAGGGTGCATAGTCAGCGCTGTACATGATATTGTGATAGCTGCTCTAGCCTTTCTTTACTGACGTGGCAGGCAATATTTTTCATTCACATTACTAGTTTAGAAGAGTACTCTATACACTACACTGATTAGTCCTAGCTGATGTTGAGTTGGCCAAACAGTTCATGTATTTTCATCTGCTCTTACAGAATGAGCTTTCTGGCCAACCCAGTGCAAATAGATATTCTCCCTAATCCATCCCTGGTCATTCAGCTTTGTCTGTCGTGACAATTTCTACATACATTGTTTTGATTTTTATGCCTTCAAGTCTACCACCCTTTTGTTTTTTGACTATAGCCTTTGACAACCTCCTTTTAAGATCACAGAAGTAATTACGTCTGCTTTTTAAAAAGTTATACAGAGTGAAGTAAGCCAGAAAGAAAAATACCCATACAGTATACTGACACATATATATGGAATTTAGAAAGATGGTAATGATGACCCTGTATGTGAGACAGCAAAAGAGACACAGATGTATAGAACGGACTTTTGGACTCTGAGGGAGAGAGAGAGGGTGGGATGATTTGGGAGAATGGCATTGAAACATGTATACTATCATGTAAGAAACGAAGCGCCAGCCTATGTTCGATACAGGATACAGGATGCTTGGGGCTGGTGCACGGGGATGATCCAGAGAGATGATATGGGGGGGGGGAGGTGGGAGGGGGATTCAGGATTGGGAGCTCGTATACACCTGTGGCGGATTCATGTCAATGTATGGCAAAACCAATATGGTATTGTGAAGTAAAATAAGGTAAAAAGAAAAAAAAAGTAATTTTTATAGTTTGTTACAGTTAAATCTTAAATTTTTTTTTATAATTCGTGTTGATATGTGGTATGGTAAGAGACAGGGATCTAATTTTATTTTACTTCCAAAACCCTCACAAAGTTTGTTGAGGATCAAGAAAGATAAATACAGAGAAATAGAATTTTTATAGTTTAGGCTTCTTGGTCATAAATGCCATATTCACAACAAAATTTTGTATAAGGAGCATTTGTGGTAGTGTAATTCATGTTTAAATACATAAGGCCTTTTCAAGGAAATAATGCTTGAGGCCTGTAGTCGTGAGTGAACTACTAACAAGACACAGATAATTTTCTTTCCTTGAAAACAAAGCAGTAAAGGCGAGAGCCCTAAGTGAGACAATCAGTGACAGTTTACCCTATTAACAAGTAATAGAAGACAGCCAATTTTCCCTTACTCACCTTTGTTGCCTAGAAACTTTTCAAGACTCCATTCTTTGCAAATTTAATAAGGTGCTTATAATTTTCTAAAACCATTTAAAGATGTTATGCAGGGTGTGAGACATTATTTTATGTAGGTTGGTCCTACACTGAAAATTTCAAAATATTTTCTCTTTTATTTAAAAAATGTTTTACTTATTGTCGTAGATGCTGCAATATACATTCTATGGAAATCAATATAGACTACAAATGCTGGAGATAAAAATGGCTTACATTACCACCATTCAGAGACACTTAATGGTATTTATTTGTTTTATGTACTTCTAATCCTTTTTCTATGTACATTCAGTTTTACAGAAGCTTTATTATTATTATGTTTTTTTTTAACCAAGTGTTGGTTTGAGCCAGTACTGTGGGAGAGAAGGCAGACTACTTTATGTCCTGTGATTAATGAGAATGTGTGGCCGACGTGAATAAAATGGAAAAGTAAAGAAGCTTAGAACTTTCACCTAAGACTATTCATAGGCAATGGCTTGGCATGACATGATAGAAAAGAACTATAATGTTTTGTAGTCTGAATTCTTGTAGAATATGTGCTTTTTAATACCCTGATAGTCATTTATTGTGTGTCTACCATATCTTGTTGTTCGGTAACTAAGTTGTATCCTACTCTTTGCAACCCCATGGACTGCAGCACACCAGGCTTCCCTGTCCTTCACTGTCTCCTGGAATTTGCTCAAACTCATGTCCGTTAAGTCGAGGATGCCCTACAATCATCTCATCCTCTGTCATCCCCTTCTCCTCCTGTCCTCAATCTTTCCCAGCATCAGGATCTTTTCCAATGAGTCAGCTCTTTGCATCAGACCAAAGTATTAGAGCTTCAGCTTCATCATCAGTCCTTCCAGTGAATATTCAGGACTGATTTCCTTTAGGATTGACTGGTTTGATCTTGCAGTCCAAGGGACTCTTAAGAGTCTTCTCCAGCACCACAGTTTGAAAGCATCAGTTTTTCAGCATAAAGAGGCTTAAGCTTCTTTATGATCAACTCTCACATCCATGGGCTTCCCTTGTGGCTCAGCTGGTAAAGAATCTGTCTGCAATGTGGGAGACCTGGGTTCGATCCCTGGGTTGGGAAGATCCCCTGGAGTAGGGAAAGGGCTACCCACTCCATGACTACCAGATGCAGGTCATTTTACACACATTAGTTCTAAGCTGCATAACAGTTTCCAGAGTAGGAAAAGTAATAACCCTCTCCCTGCTACTGTTATATGTAAGAAAAAGGAGATTTAGAGGGGTTAGTAATAATCTAGTTTGCTACTCTTAGAGACGATGTTCAAAATATTGAACAACTTGGCCTTCAATCAAAACCAGTACCCAACCAACCAACCTTATGATATTCTGCCCACTGGACATGGTACAGGACTGCTACCAATCCCTATGGATCAAAATTTTCTTGATTATGTTTTATATACTGTTTGGTAATCTTTATTGCGGGCTTCCCTGGTGGCTCAGAGGTTAAAGCATCTGCCTCCAATGTGGGAGACCCGGGTTCGATCCCTGGGTCGGGAAGATCCCCTGGAGAAGGAAATGGCAATCTACTCCAGTATTCTTGCCTGGAGAATCCCATGGACAGAGGAGGCTTGTAGGTTACAGTCCATGGGGTCGCAAAGAGTCGGATACGACTGAGCGACTTCACCTTCCTACCTTCCAATCTTTTATTTACCCAACTCAATAATATACTGTGACATCTTTGCAAGTTATTAGATGTCATTTTACTATATATATTTTAGTGCAGTTTTATTTTAATAACTCAGAAGGGCTTGTGACTTTTATATACTCAAACTGAAATTCTCTCTAATGGGTAAAAAGTACACAGAATTAAAATCACATATAGTTGAATTTTACATAATGAGAATTCACAGTAGGAGGGAAGTATTGTAATGAAAATTAGTAGATAGTGAGTAGACTAAAGAGCATCCTAAAACCTGAGCGCTTCCTGTTGAAAACATTTTCCAGTGGTTTTTCTTTGCACAGATAGAAAGTGTGTGGCTGTGTGCAGGTGTGCATGTTCCTGTGTTTGTAAACAAATTACCTCTTAAAAACTCTCTCCCTTTCTGGCCTCAATCCTCTCTCTATAAAACAGCATGAAAACAAAGAGCAAATTAAGGCAATTTAGGAGGAAAAATCGAAATGATTTGATTTTGAAAAATAGGGTCCTTTCACAAAAGAAAACAAGAAGTTCCATAGTTTAATGACAGAAGACTGAGAGGAATTTAGATTGATTATATTCTTTGCAGCCAAAGATGGAGAAGCTCTATATAGTCAACAAAAAACAAGACCGGGAGCTGACTGTGGCTCAGATCATAAACTCCTTATTGCCAAATTTAGACTTAAATTGAAGAAAGTAGGGAAAACCACTAGACTATTCAGGTATGACCTACATCAAATCCCTTATGATTATACAGTGGAAGTGAGAAATAGATTTAAGGGACTAGATCTGATAGATAGAGTGCCTGATGAACTATGGATGGAGGTTCCTGACATTGCACAGGAGACAGGGATCAAGACCATCCCCCTGGAAAAGAAATGCAAAAAAGCAAAATGGCTGTCTGGGAGGCCTTACAAATAGCTGTGAAAAGAAGAGAAGTGAAAAGCAAAGGAGAAAAGGAAAGATACAAGCATCTGAATGCAGAGTTCCAAAGAATAGCAAAGAGAGATAAGAAAACCTTCCTCAGTGATCAATGCAAAGAAATAGAGGAAAACAATAGAATGGGAAAGACTAGAGATCTCTTGAAGAAAATTAAAGATACCAAGGGAACATTTCATGCAAAGATGGGCTCGATAAAGGACCGAAATGGTATGGACCTAACAGAAGCAGAAGGTATTAAGAAGAGGTGGCAAGAATACACAGAAGAACTGTACAAAAAAAGATCTTCATGACCAAGACAATCACGATGGTGTGATCACTCATCTACAGCCAGACATCCTGGAATGTGAAGTCAAGTGGGGCTTAGAAAGCATCACTACAAACAAAGTTAGTGGAGGTGATGGAATACCAGTTGAGCTATTTCAAATCCTGAAAGATGATGCTTTAAAAGTGCTGCACTCAATATGCCAGCAAATTTGGAAAATTCAAATGGCCACAGGACTGGAAAAGGTCTTTTTTCATTCCAATCCCAAAGAAACGCAATGCAAAGAATGCTCAAACTACTGCACAATTGCACTCATCTCACACGCTAGTAAAATAATGCTCAAAATTCTCCAAGCCAGGCTTCAGCAATACATGAACTATGAACTTCCTGATGTTCAAGCTGGTTTTAGAAAAGGCAGAGGAACCAGAGATCAAATTGCCAACATCTGCTGGATCATGGAAAAAGTAAGAGAGCTCCAGAAAAACATCTATTTCTGCTTTATTGACTATACCAAAGCCTTTGACTGTGTGAATCACAATAAACTGTAGAAAATTCTGAAAGAGATGGGAATACCAGAGCACCTGACCTGCCTCTTGAGAAACCTATATGCAGGTCAGAAAGCAACAGTTAGAACTGGACATGGAACAACAGACTGGTTCCAAATAGGAAAAGGAGTATGTCAAGGCTGTATATCAAAGCAGTCACCCTGCTTATTTAACTTATATGCAGAGTCCATCATGAGAAACGCTGGGCTAGAAAAAGCATAAACTTGAATCAAGATTGCCAGGAGAAATATCAATAACCTCAGATATGCAGATGACACCACCCTTATGGCAAAAAGTGAAGAGGAACTAAAAAGCCTCTTGATGCAAGTGAAAGAGGAGAGTGAAAAAGTTGGCTTAAAGCTCAACATTCAGTAAAGTAAGATCGTGGCATCTGGTCCCATCAGTTCATGGGAATTAGATGGGGAAAGAGTGGAAACAGTGTCAGACTTTATTTTGGGGGGCTCCAAAATCACTGCAGATGGTGATTGCAGCCATGAAATTAAAAGATGCTTACTCCTTGGAAGGAAAGTTAAGACCAACCTAGATAGCATATTCAAAAGCAGAGACATTGCTTTGCCAACAAAGGGCCGTCTAGTCAAGGCTATGGTTTTTCCAGTGGTCATGTATGGATGTGAGAGTTGGACTGTGAAGAAAGCTGAGCACCAAAGAATTGATGCTTTTGAACTGTGGTGTTGGAGAAGACTCTTGAGAGTCCCTTGGACTGTAAGGAGTCCAACCAGTCCATTCTAAAGGAGATCAGTCCTGGGTGTTCATTGGAAGGACTGATGCTAAAGCTGAAACTCCAATACTTTGGCAACCTCATGCGAAGAGTTGACTCATTGGAAAAGACTCTGATGCTGGGAGGGATTGGGGGCAGGAGGAGAAGGGGACGACAGAGGATGAGATGGCTGGATGGCATCACCAACTCGATGGACATGAGTTTGAGTGAACTCTGGGAGTTTGTGATGGACAGGGAGGCCTGGCGTGCTGCAATTCGTGGAGTTACAAAGAGTCAGATACAACTGAGCGACTGAACTGAACTGAACTGAACTGAAAAGTCTTGTATCTCTCCTAGTTATAAGATAAAGTGAAACATGACTTAAGTTGTAGGAAGAGAGAGTTCAATTAGGCATAAGAATGAACCTTTGACGCATTAAATTCAGTGCTAGAATGTAGTCTAGAATCTTAACTGGAAAATTTCAAAATTAGAATCTACTATTGGGAATCTTTACATTTTAAGTCCCTAATTGTGTGCGTCATGAACCGGACAGCAACCTGTGGAAATAGGTACAATTTACACAGTTAATTTAGAAACTAGAGAAAATTTGAACATAAAGAACTAAAGTGACCAATCATATAGACCTGTCTCAGCCAGTACCCAGATACTTCTACATGGAATTCTTAGCATGTAGGTTTGACTAACACCATTATTATTTATTTATTTATTTTGCAGCATGTCTTGGGGATTTCCTCTATCTTTAAATGCTTTCTGAGGACCAGTTTTATAAAAAAAATATTTATCTGCTTGTTTATTTATTCCCTTATTTGCCTGCCCTTGGTCTTGGTTGTGGCACACAGGATCTTTAGTTTCAGCCAGCGGGATCTAGTTACCTGACCAGGGATCGAACCCTGGCCCCCTGCACAGGGAACGTGGAGTCGAAGCCACTAGACCACCATGGAAGCACTGAGGATAAGTTTTGAAGAGCTGGTGTAGCATTCCACAGTGGGACTGCACCTAGCTTTGCCCAGCCTTTTCATTTCCCGCTTAAGTGTCAGTCTTGGGGTTGGGAGGGGTTTGAGAGTTTGAGGAAGTTCTGGTGTTGATGTTTGGGAAGACCATCTGCCTTTAGTTGTGATCCTGCTTCTTTGACACACTCCACAGGCAATTCCCAGAGCAAGTGCTCTTTGCAAGGCTCTTTGGCTATATTCACAAGCATGTATTTCACATTCCCTTGGGAAAACTATTATAGATTAAAAAAAAAAAAAAAGATCCTGTTTTCAGTGTGATCTCAAGGCTTCTGAGAACCCAAAGGAGTCTCAAGATTTAAGATGGGTTTCCCTCTGAACCAAGTTCATGCCACACAGGCATTCTGTATTTTCTCAGACTGGGCTCCAAAGTCACTTGTTTGCCTCTGCTGTCAACGCACTTAATAGAAATTCATTTTTATTAAGGAGCTGCATGTTCAGGCTTGCCAATAATCAACTACTTTCTGAATAAGAAATGGCATTCCCAGGGTAAACAAGGCATGGAAAAAATGTGGTCAGCTGAGAAACCAGTGGCTAAGCCTCCATGGGTCCTGCCCTGGGATTTGATGATGTCATTTTTAGAATTCTGTGGTAGAGATTTTTTGGCCTTAAACACACCCTGCCTTTTCTGGGGTCAGAAGGAGAGTGCAAGTATCTTCCTGCTTTACTGAGATCCAGACATCTCTCTATAAGACAAGAAAATGTTCCACTTATCCAGCTTAGTGATGTTTTGACACTTTGATGTCCATAGGACCTTGGGTATTTAATTCACTTTGTCAGTGAGAATCTCATGTGACTTTTCTAGAGTAGATGTAGTGCATACATTATGGTGAACTTGGGATTCAATAAAAGAAATTACATCCAAATCTTAAGAAAGCAGTGTGATCTGACAAGATTCCTGGAAATGACACATATGGGCAAAGCAGCAGAGTTTATTTTGAACATTACAGGCACTTCTTGTGTGCAGTCATGTCTGACTCCTTGCAACCCCATGGACTGTAGCCTGCCACACTCCTCTGTCCATGGGGTTTCCCAGGCAAGAATATTGGAGTGGGCTGCCATTTTTTTCTCCAGGGGAGGATCTTCCCAACACAGGGATCAAACCCATGTCTTCTTCGTTAGCAGCCATATTCTTTATTGGTGAGCCACCAGGGAAACCATATGCACTTATAGTTGCCCAGATTTAAAATGATGATCAGACACAGAAACATAATTGAAGAACTCCTTCTAGCCACAAATAATGATAAACTCTGGACATAGGTGGTTTAATATGAGGGATTTGTGTATGCTTAGAGCCAGCATTTTGCAGGATACATAGTAACAGAATGCATACTGATTTGAATCAAATTCTGCTGTGTAAGTCAAATCGGTATCAACAAGTCAAAGTTGCTGCCTTGTCTCTAAATTGTCTGATCTCTTTGTGGAACTCAACCTCCATTTATTCCACAAGGGGTTGGGAGTGGATTGGGCTTGGCCTGAATAGAAGTGATAAGTCACTGCTCACTTTTTTACTTTAGAATCTTTCTAGCCTAGAGCTCTAGGAAGTTCCTAGCAATCAATAGAGTTGGCTTATGTTGAAGTCAGTTTCCCAGTTCTAGATGGAGTCAACTCAATGGCCCCTTCCATCACTTTCCATCTGTGATCTATTGTTTGGAGTCATAAATCCCCATTTCTTGTACCAATATTTTGTTTACTTGTTGGTTTTTCCTTCTTATTTGTTTATTTAACTTTGGGAGGGAAGGAGGACTCCTTCAGGGTCTCAAAATGGCTTCTGAGTTCTGGAGCCGGTCTTCTTGGAATGACCAGAAGTTTCTTTGCTTTTTTGCTTTCCACTTATCAACGATCTAGTTCCTGACATTTAGGCATGTTACCTTAGGATTGCTGTTGTTGTTGTTTACTCACTAAGTCATGTCCTATTCTTTGCAACCCTGTGGACTGCAACACACCAGCCTCTTCTGTCCTCCACTATCTCCCAGAGTTTCCTCAGATTCATGCCCATTGAGTCTGTGATGTCATCTAACTAGCTCATCTTCTGTTGCCCCCTTCTCCTTCTGCCTTCAATCTTTCCCAGCATCAAGGTCTTTTCCAATGAGCTGGTTCTTAGAATCAGGTGGCCTAAGTACTGGAGCTTCAGTTTCAGCATCAGTCCTTCCAAGGAATGCTGCTGCTGCTGCTAAGTCACTTCAGTCGTGTCCAACTCTGTGCAACCCCACAGACGGCAGTCCATTGGGCTCCGCCATCCCTGGGATTCTCCAGGCAAGAACACTGGAGTGGGTTGCCATTTCCTTCTCCAATGCATGAAAGTGGAAAATGAAAGTGAAGTCACTCAGTCATGTCTGACTCAGCGACCCCATGGACTGCAGCCTACCAGGCTCCTCCGTCCATGGGAGTTTCCAGGCAAGAGTACTGGAGTGGGATGCCATTGCCTTCTCTGCTTCCAAGGAATAGTCAGGGTTTATTTCCTTTAGGGTTGACTGATTTGATCTCCTTGCTGTCCAAGGGACTCTCACAAGTCTTCTCCAGCACCATAATTCAAAAACATCAATTCTTTGGTGCTCAGCCTTCTTTATGGTCCAATTCCATACATGACTACTGGAAAAACCATAGCTTTGCCTACACAGACCTTTGTCAGCAAAGTGATGTTTCTGTTTTTAAATATGCTGTCTAGGTTTGTCATAGCTTTCCTTCTAAAGAGCAAGAGTTTTTTAATTTCATGGCTGCAGTCACCATCCACAGTGATTTTGGAGCCCAAGAAAGGAAAATCTGTCACTGCTTCCACTTGCTCCCATTCTATTTGCCATGAAGTGATGGGACTGGATACCATGATTTAGTTTTTTAAATGTTGAATTTCATACCAGGTTAGTGAGTCTCAAACCCCTGCAAAGGTTGGGATGCCAGGAACTAGGCTGGGGAGCTCTCTAGCAAAAATGAAATAATCCCATGTGTTTTCTAAGTAGAAGATAAAAGGAATTGACCAGACGGAATGATTTTAATTTTTTTAAGTACCCACATTTTGTCTTACAACTGTGACACTTACTGTTTGTTTAAGCCAATATCTAGTATGAGGAGGTTATAATTTAATTTACCACAAATATATCTCTTTGGTTATTACAAGTCTAATATATTAATGTCTAAAAATGTTCCCCAAAGCACATTGCAGGTGCTTTGCAGTTGAATATGCTTGAGAATCATTTCCCTGGACTGTTTGCACTTGGAAAGTGGTGGCCATGGTTGGGTGAGCCTTAAACCAAAGTGAACATCGTAATTTTTCCAGTTGCTCTCTGCTTGAGAGTGTGTTGGCCGCCAATGTAGATGTTGTAGATTGGCCCTAGAATGTGAATATGTCTCGGAAGCTAGAGTGACTGATCCAACTCAATAACTACGACTTTCCTTGTTATAGATGTTATAATAGATCCCAAGTGAAGGTTATTGGCAACCCTAGCCAGGTCATACGTACCTATAGAAGGGACCTCCAGGTTCAACTCTGCCCAAACTCTGAGACACTGGGGGTGATGTCTTCCACATCCTATCACCATAGTGATGTGACCGACAACCTCTGATGTTGATATTCATGGTCTAGAAGTTTAGATTCTTAAATCCTGGCCAACATACAGATTCAAGAAAAATAACTTCTGTCACTCATGGTCCCTTACTTGAAATACTTATGATGGGTTCTTTCCCAAGCTCTGGATGTCAACTAGGAAAATCTGAAACAAAACTAAAGAACATGGCTTTATCTTCTGATTGTTCAAAGATTTTCTTTGCTCATTTTGAAAACTATTCATTCCTTGAAATACAGATTCTTTTCCTTCCTTATATGACAGAACTCACTGGGCTTGCCTATAGATCTTGGCTGGTCCTCTGGGTACCATGACTAGTTCAGATGTCTCTAGTATCCAGGCAGGAAAGAATATCCCTGTACTCCAGCCTTTTTTCTCCAGCACCTATCTGGCACCAAACGTTTTCATGCCTTCTCCAGGCTGGCATGATGAACAGGTAATATGTGGTCAACATAGGCCTGGGAAGACAAGGATTTTGTGGGTTGGAAAAGGAAACTCAAAGCAAGAAGACAGCTGAATCACACCTGTCAAGTGAGCTGATTGGACAGGTGTGGATGTCCTCTCCTTCTTGCTTGGTGCACTGTAACACATTTTGATTGGCGAGTGAGTCCCTGCCAATATTGAGCTACTCAGCTAGTAGTACCACCCTTAAACTCGGACTTCCATTTCTCCAATTGTAGTCTTCCAATTCTCAAATGGCCAAGGACACCCTTTCAACTGTCCAACTTGCAACTCAAGTAGAGATCATTTTGAAAGGAGATCTTTGAACTCTGAAGGTCAGTGTTCATCTGCTTTTTCCCTCCTGATGACCTTCTTCAAGTTTCCTCATAGAAGATGCTGGCTCATGGATCCTGAGAGTGGGAGGGGCTCTCTCCAGCTGAAAGAACACAGGAAAGATCTAGAACACTTCCTCCGGTCATGGCCATGTGCATTTTCTTTTGTTGGAAATATGGAGCAAGGTAGAATCTTTCTCCACAAAGAAAGCTCTTCTGATTCTGCTTGTTACACAGGTCATAGACTTTCTTCAGGAAAACAGCCCCACCCGCCCTTGTTTCACTCCCTTAAGTGTTCAAGGGAAGTTTTGATCATTCCTTCCCAGAGATAGAGATCACAGCAGTGAAAGTGAACGTGTTAGCTGCTCAGTTGTGTCCGACTCTTTGTGACCCCACGGACTGTAGCTCACCAGGCTCCTCCGTCCGTGGGATTCTCTAGGCAAGAATACTGGAGTATAGAGACTGAAGTAGCCATTCCCTTTCTCCAAGGGAGCTTCCCGACCCAGGCATTGAACCCACATCTCCTGCATTGCATGTGAATTCTTTACCATCTGAGCCACCTGGGAAGTCACAACAATTGATAATGTTTATTAAGAATTTCCTATGTTCCAGGCACTGTTCACAACTATTAACATGTGTTATTCGATGTACTCCTCACAATAGCCCCGTGAGGAATTCCCATTTGATGAATGAGACGACTGAATCACAGAGCAGTGGAGCCATCTCTCAAGGTCACAGGGCTTGGCCGTGGCAGAGACAAGAGTTGAATCCTGGACCCGTTTTTGAAACCACCACCCAAACCATGTCATCAGACATTGTTCTTCATGGGTTCTCCATGGATGGGACACAGAGGGAAGCCTACAGTAATTGGATCCTGCTTTGTTTCTTTGAAAAAAACATGTCATTACATTCTCTCTCATGTTGGAGAGAATGCAGTGCTCTATGTGTCTCTGTCACCATTTCACAGTTGGACAACCTCACAGGGGATTGGCCAGGTGGACATACCCAAAGTCACAGAGCGACAGAGCGACAGAGGTGGCCTTTGACCTCAAGTCTTTCTATGTTAAAAAATATATATATATGCTAAAAAAAAAAAAAAAAAAAGCCTAAGCTGCTTTCCTGGGAGAAAGAGAGGGAAGAAAAGACAAGATATGCTTGTTAGTCTTCTCATTCAAGTTCTTCATCCTGTCATTCCACAAATATTTACTGCTACTACCAAGTGCTGGCACTTTCTAGGTAGCTGGGAAGCACTTTTAACATCAGAGTCTCTGTAACTCGGACACTTTCATTTCACAGTGGGAAAATTTTTTTTTCAAACAATACCTGTTCAAATAATAGGTGAATAGTTTTTTTTTTTTTTTGTCAAAGCTTAATAAATTTTATTTATTTATTTATTTTAAATGATTTGTTAAAACATTTATTTATTTGTTGGACGGTGATGCTTCTTAGTTGTGGCACGTGGGATCTCCAACATTCATTGTGGCATGCAAGATCTTCAGTTGCAGCATGTGGGATCCAGGTCCCTGTTCAGTTCAGTTCAGTTGCTCAGTCATGCAACCCCATGAACCGCAGCACGCCAGGCCTCCCTGTCCATCACCAACTCCCGAGTCCACCCAAACCCATGAGTAGGTGATGCCATCCAATCATCTCATCCTCTGTCATTCCCTTCTCCTCCTGCTCTCAGTCTTTCCCAGCACCACGGTCTTTTCAAATGAGTCAGCTCTTAGCATCAGGTGGCCAAAGTATTGGAGTTTCAGCTTCAAAATCAGTCCTTCCAGTGAACACCCAGGACTGATTTCCTTTAGGATGGACTGGTTTGATCTCTTTGCAGTTCAAGGGACTCTCAAGAGTCTTCTCCAATACCACAGTTTAAAAGCATCAATTATTCGGTGCTCAGCTTTCTTTATAGTCCAACTCTCACATCCATACATGACCACAGGAAAAACCATACCCTTGACTAGATGGACCTTTGTTGACAAAGTAATGTCTCTGCTTTTTAATATGCTGTCTGTTTTGGTCATAACTTAAATTTTTAAATGGAAGAATAGTTGATTCACAATTGGCACAGTGGTAAAGAATCCACCTGTCAAAACAAGAGTTACAAAAGACTCATGTTTGATCCTTGGATCGGGAAGATCCCCTGGAGTAGGAACTGGCAACCCACTCCAGTATTCTTGCTTGCAGAAGCCCATGGACTGAGGAGCCTGGTGGGCTATAGACCATGGGGTCGCAAAGAGTCAGACACGATTGAACTACTGAGTGACTAGACTCAGCAGCACAACAGTGTTGTGGTAGTTTCTGATGTATATCAAAGTGATTCAGTTCTACGTAGGTGAAAAGATTCTTAATGATTCCTGGGATAGGCAGACTTGATCCTGTTTACGGGGAGAACCCTGTTCCCTCAGATTGAGAAACTATGTCTCTATTGAAAGGACCTTGGAACTTCTGGTTTCCCCAGTGTTTTCCCAGTGCTCTTCTGGTCAGAATCATGCTATTTCACTGGCATTCCTCGGATCTGATTTCCCTTTCTCCTCTTGCGTAGTTCTTTGACTATGCAGGACTCCTGATGGGTTCTGCTACAGAACATTTTAGGCTGTGTTTTTGTCCAAGTAGGAGGAAGCGCGGGGGTAGAAAAACGGGATAAGCAGGGTATCAGCTGTTTTCCACACCTGATGGACTCAAAGCTCATGGACACCAGCATCCAGATGTGTTTATTCACGTGACGGGGGACCTGCATGGATGCAGGCACTAGCTAAACACTAGCTAAACACATACAGAGATCAACAAATAAACCCTCTGATTGCTAGGGTGACACCTGCATAGACACACACTTGCAGTGCAAATGCAATTTTGCAACATCATTAAATGCACACAGTTACCCTTGGTCCTCATCCCTTCCAGACTTCCTGAACTTCTAAGATGCAGTAAGCTCTGAGCAGTGGTTGAAAGAAATCCCTCAAGTGTATCACATCTTCCACTCACCCACCAACACGGTGGCTGGTTATTATTTGGTGATTATTCTTGGTTTCGAGAAAGAGAGTCTGTCTCAGGCATCAGGGGAAAGTAGGTGCAGTTCCTCAGTCACACCTGACCCCAGTCCAGGGGACAAACAGACACCTGGGGCCTAGCCTCCCTTTCCCTTTCCATCACCAGGTGCACGAGGAGCCTCTTTCACAGCAGATGGAGATTCACCCCATCCCCTGCTCTCATCCTCCTGAAATGAACAAATGAACCAATCGGGAGCTGGCTTCAGAACCTTCTTTCCCTCCTGGTGTCAGGCGGTTACCAAATCTCAAAGACCTGCCCCTGGTCATTTCACATGGGCCAAACTCCCCATGAGTAGGATGCTCACCCCTAGGGTGAGAGGGGGAACCATACCCTGAGACTCACCATCTACAGGGGGGTGGGGGAGAGGCTGGCCTGGGGATCCGCCCCCCACCCCCCATCCTGGGACAGACCCGCCTGGAGGCCCCGCCAGTGTTTTCACAGCTGTGGCTGGGAGGCTGCTCCCCAAGCTCCTTGCACACAGTTGGCCTGCGCCCGAGCAGCTGTGCACACCCCGGCATGACCTCGGTCCCCGCAGGGATGGGGGGGCCCTGGCCGGTGCAGCGGGAACTGGGGAGCAGAACTGACTCCCCTCGCCAGGCTGGCTGCACCTCGTTTTCCTGACCGGCTTTGTTAACATGGCTATTAAGAAGTTCTCACATGGCTTCCCCAGTCTTCTCTAACTTCCCCAGGCAACAGTGACAGCCTTATTAACAGCAAATGGCTTCTCATGGCAGTGTTCCATTTCTAATATTAATAATCAGCGTTTAATAAAAACAAAGCAGGGAGAGATACAGCAGAAAAAAACAGACTGCTCTGCCCTTCGCATTTATCACCCTGGAGGGAGTTACCAGCGATAGTCCCTGAGTGTTTAATCCCACATCAAAGACACGCCAGCGTATGCACACATGTACATACACATGTGAACACACGTGCATACACACCTGTTCTGGGAACTGCACTTCATCCCTCACTTGGCCAAAGTCAGGCTTAGACCCTCCTCCCTCCTTCCGGCCATCCCTACCCTCCGGCTCCCCCATCTGAGCATCTAGGGTGACTTTGGCAGTTCAGAGTCATGTCATGAACTGATGTCTTTCAAAGAAGGGAGGTAAGGGAGGGGGGCGGGCTGGCGGGAGCTGCTGGCTCTTGCGTTGTTACCTCTGTCCGTTTCCTTCTCTCTCCATCAGGCCAGTCATCTGTAAGACAGATGGCCCCCTCCTGCCAAGGCTGAGGAGAGTGGAGGTAAAGATGTAGTTAATTACATGTACTCAAAAAGGTCAGCTCTCAAGATTAGGAACTGTGTTTATCGCCACTAAAACTAAACAGGGCTGGGGAGGACAGGATGGAAGAAATGGGAGTGGAAAGGTGGATGGGGGTAAAGAGGGACTTGGGGCTTTGGATCCTTGGACGCTGCGCTGATATTTAAAGACCTTTGACTTTATGGAAGATCTCAGCAAGCAGCTGATATCTCCTGGGGGCCTGGGGAGGCTTTCACGATAACAAACAATCCCACCTGGAGGCTGAGAGGACTGGTCCCCTCTCTGGGTGTGTGGAGGCTGGAAGAAAAGGAGCTCTTTGTTCATGGTGAGAAGTGCCATTCTTTTATTCCCTCCTACATACCCCAGCTAGTAGTCCTCATCCCATTCTCGTCCTCTACCTCTGAGCTGTGTGGACATGAACTGGAAGCTTTATGGAGAGGGTGGACAGGCAGCTGTCCCAGAAGGAGAGTGCTTCCAGGGCTCACCTTTCCCAGTATGGTAAGTTCCCTACATACAAGCGAGTTCCACTCCAAGAGCTCATTTTTAAAGTCCAGTTTGTTCATAAGCCCAACAAATTTAGCACACAACCAACACAGTTATATAGTCCTGAACTGTAATAGGTTTATAATACTTTTCACACAAATAATACATAAAAAAACAACCACAAGAAATAAAGCAAATATTTTTAATCTCACAGTACAGCAAGAATCCCTTAGAAGTCATGGAGTAGCTCTCATAGTCAACAAGAGTCTGAAATGCAGTACCTGGGTGCAACCTCAAAAACAACAGAATGATCTGGGTTTGTTTTCAAGGCAAACCACTCAACACTACAGTAATCCAAGTCTATGCCCCAACCACTAATGCTGAACAAGGTGAAGTTGACCACTTCTATGAAGACTTACAAGACCTTCTAGTGTGCCTAGGCACTCAGTCATGTCTAACTCTTTGTGACCCCATGGGCTGTAGCCCACCAGGCTTCCTCTGCCCACGGGATTGTCCAGGCAAGAATAGTGGAGTGGGTTACCATGCCATCCTCCAGCGGATCTTCCTGATCCACAGATCAAACCTGGGTCTCCTGCATTGCAGGTGGATTCTTTAACATTTGAGTCACCAGGGAAGCTCAAGACCTTCTAGAACTAGCACCAGAAAAGATGTCCTTTTCATCATAGGGGATTGGAATGCACACGTAGGAAGTCAAGAGATACCTGGGATAACAGACAAGTTTGGGCTTGGAGTACAAAATGCAGTAGGGCAAAGGCTAACAGAGTTTTGTCAAGAGAACACACTGGTCATAGCAAGCACCCTTTTCCAAAAACCCAAGAGATGACTCTACACATGAATCTACATATGGTCAATATTGAAATCGGATTGATTATATTCTTCAGAGCCAAAGATGGAGAAACTCTATGCAGTCAGCAAAAATAAGACCTGGAGCTGACTGTGACTCACTCAGATCATGAGCTTCTTATTGCAAAATTCAGGCTTAAATTGCAGAAAGTAGGGAAAACCACTAGGCCATTCAGATGCAACCTAAATCAAACCCCTGATGATTATATAGTGGAGGTGACAAATAGATTCAAGGGACTAGATCTGGTAGACACAGTGCCTGAGGAACTGAAGACAGAGGTTCGTAACATTGTACAGGAGACAGTGATCAAAACCATCCCAAAGAAAAAGAAATGCAAGAAGGCAAAGTAGTTGTCTGAGGAGGCCTTACAAATAACTGAGGAAAGAAGAAAAGCAAAAGGCAAGGGAAAAAGAGAAAGATATACCCAAATGAAAGCAGAGTTCCAGAGAATTAGCAAGGAAAGATAAGAAGGCTTTCTTAAATGAGCAATGCAAAGAAATAAAGAAAAACAACAGAATGGGAAAGACTAGAAATCTCTTCAAGAAAATTGGAGATTGGAGGGCACATTTCATGCCAGGAGTGGCACAATAAAGGACAGAAATGGTAAGGGCATAACAGAAGCAGAAGAGATTAAGAAGAGGTGGCAAAAATACGCAGAAGAACCATATTAAAAAGGTCTTAATGACCCAGATGACCATTAGTGACCCAGATAATCACCGTAGTGTGATCCCTCACCTCGAGTTAAACATCCTGGAGTGTGAGGTCAAGTGGGCCTATAGGAAGCATTACTTTTGAGCAAAGCTAGTAGAGGTGACAGAATTCCAACGGAAATATTTAAAATCCTGAAAGATGATGCTGTTAAAGTGCTGTACTCAATATGTTAGCAAATTTGGAAAACTTAGCAGTGGCTATAGAAGTGGAAAAGTTCAAATTTCATTCCAATCTCAAAGGAGGAGAATGCCCAAAAATGTTCAAACTACCATACAGTTGTGCTCATTTCACATGCTAGCAAGGTTATGCTCAAAATTCTTCAAGCTAGATTTCAGCAGTATGTGAACTGTGAGCTTCCAGATGTACAAGCTGGGTTTCCAAAAGGCAGAAGAACAAAGATCAAATTGCCAACATTTGCTGGATCATGGAGAAAGTAAGAGAGTTCCAAAAAAACACCTACTTCTGCTTCATTGACTACACTAAAGCCTTGGACTGTGTGGATCACAACAAACTGTGGAGCATTCTGAAAGAGATGGGAGTAACAGAACAACTTACCTGTCTCCTGAGAAACCTGTATGCGGGTCAAGAAGCAACAGTTAGAACCAGACTTGGAAAAATGGACCGGTTCAAAATTGGGAAAAGAGTACATCAAGGCTATATATTGTCACCCTGCTTATTTAAATTCTATGCAGGGTACATTAGGTGAAATGCCAGGCTAGGTGAATCACAAGCTGGAATCAATATTGCCGGGAGAAATATAAACAACCTCACATATGTAAATGATACCAGTTGAATGGCAAAAATTGAAGAGGAAATAAAGAGCCTCTTGATGAGGGAGAAAGAGGAGAGTGAGAAAGCTGGCTTGAAATTCAGCATTCAAAAGCGAAGATCATGCCATCCAGTCCTATCACTTCATGGAAGATAAAAGGGGAACAAGTGGAAGCCATGACATATTCCATTTTATTGGGATCTAGAGTCACTGTGGATGATGACTACAGCCATGAAATTAGAAGACGCTTGCTTCTTGGAAGAAAAGCTGTGACAAACCTAGACAGCATGTTAAAAAGCAGAGACATCAGTTTGCAGACATCAAAGTTATGGTTTTTCCAGCAGTCATTTAAGGATGTTAGAGTTGGACCATAAAGAAGGCTGATCACCAAAGGCTGATACTTTTGGACTGTGGTGCTGGAGAAGACTCTTGAGAGTCCTTTGGACTGCAAGGAGATCAAACCAGTCAATCCTGAAGGAAATCAACCCTGGATGTTCATTGGGAGGACTGATGGTGAAGCCGAAGCTCCAATACTTGGGCCACCTGATGTGAAGAACTGACTCATTGGAAAAGACCCTGATGCTGGGACAGATTGAGGGCAGGAGGAGAATGGGGCAACAGAGGATGAGATGATTGGATAATATCATTGACTCAATGGATATGAATCTGAGCAAACTCTGAGAGAGAGTAGATGACAGAGGAGCCTGGCATGCTGTCGTCCATGGAATTGCGAAGAGTTGGACAAGACTTAGCGGCTAAACAACAGCATAGTACCTTGAAAAGTACGATAGTACCAGCTGCATCACCATTGCTTTTATGCTTGTTTCTGGACATTCCTGGACTTGAAATAAAAATACTGAGCTACTGTACTCTATACAGTGAAGTGAAGTCACTCAGTTGTGGCCGACTCTTTGTGACCCCATGGACTGTAGCCTACCAGGCTCTTCCATCCATGGGATTTTCCAGGCAAGAGTACTGGAGTGGGTTGCCATTCCCTTCTCCAGAGGATCTTCCCAACCCAGGGATTGAACCCGGGTCTCCTGCATTGTAGGCAGATGCTTTACCATCTAAGCCACCAGGGAGGGCCTCTATACAGTACTATGCAGTAAAGTGCACAAAAGCACAACCACTTGTAGAGGATGCACACAGGCCACAATGTACACCAGACACGCGAACTAACTTACGTGATCTGACATGTGAATGCAAGTTCGCATCTTTGAAACTTGCCACCTCGGAGGTTTGTATGTAGGGGACGTACAGTATATTCCAGACCCGGCCTGGCCAGGACATCTGCTCTCCTTTCTTGGAGGCTGAAAATTCTCCTGACGGGTCCATGAGCAAAGGGTACGTGGCTGCCCTTAGAGATGCACTCAGCCAGGCTCACTGTGCTGACATCTGTAGCCTAAGGGAGGGGTCCAGAGGTGCCAACGTGCCCAGGAGTCACTGACTGGACGGTACCACCTCTTTCATCTTCCATGACCTGATGTCTGCTGCTCTCTTGTTGCAAGGCTTCTAGTCCTTCCTCAAAATCCTTCACAGGTAGGTGTCATGTCCTCCAGCCCTTCCACACCAGTTCAAACACAAGTCAAAGCTGATCTTTTTGTCCTCTGGTAGCTCAACGCTAACTCTTACCATTGCAGGCTTTGCCTTCTTACCTCTGTGTGCGTGTGTGTTAGTTGCTCAATCGTGTCTGACTCTCTGTGACCCCATTAAGTCAAGCCCACCAGGCTCCTCTGTCCCTGTTCAGGCAAGAACACTGGAGTGGGTTGCCATTCCCTTCTCCAGGGGATCTTTCCGACACAGGGATAGATCCCAGGTTTCCTGCATTGCAGGCAGATTCTTTACTGTCTGAGCCACCAGGGAAGCTGCCTTCTTGCCTCCTCCCTCATCAATCATGAGCATCCTAGAGGACGTGGACTTTATGCCTTTTCATCTTGCTCTTCCCCAGCCCTTCCTGTAGTGCTCCTAGAGGTAGCTCGAGGAAGTTGAGGCCCCAAAGGGGCAGCAAAGGTGGGCAGCATCTCTAGGACAATGGGTTTACATTCTGAGTTAGCCCTAGATGGGCCTGACGTCAAGAGCCCCGAGAGTACATCCACGTGTCAGTGACTACTGTCTTGACTTGAAAAGTGGCTGTCATTCTTCTATTCTGAGCTTTACCTTGGAAACACGCAGGGAACAGTCAGCACCTTTCAGATTAATTTACTTATCAAAGTGTCATTCTGCAAAAGCCGTTTGTTAGCTGTGAGTCTAAGTTTCCTTTCTTTGAGCAGGCAGCCTTCCTCTGTTAAATGTAAGCACGTAGGGATGCTAGGAGTTGGGGCCTGGGCTGGGAACTCAGAATCCCTGAGGCAGAGGTGGTTCGCTTGGACTGAAGCTCAGGCTCAGGCCTTCATTTTTCACACAGATTCCCCTCTCTGGCCTGCAGGGCTAGAATAGAAAGCAGAAAAATAAACTTTGGCAGGAAGAGGGAAGAAAAAAAAACAATGATTTCTAATGGAGACGATGACAGAGCACATCAAAGTTTTTTTTTTTTTTTTTTAATGTTTTCCAGGAGATAGATATAAGCTCAAAAAACTGTCGTCTACAAGGATATTAATGTCCTCACTTTTTAGTTTCATATATTTAACATTCAGGGAAACGTGGCTGTGTAATAAGGATGCACTATGGAAACGCCAGTGCGAGGTGAAGACAGGATCAACAGGAATTCTTAATCTCACAGTTCGCTGTGCTCTGTCTGTCTCCCAGTCACAGACACAGACATGAGGGCGAGGCTTCTTAGCTCCTGTTGGCTGTTTTGCAGAAATTAAAAACAAAACAAAACAACAGAAAACAAAAACCAGTCTCACCTGCTGCCCCAAATCTGGGCCAGTTTCTTCAGCTTCCCTGGCAGAATAGCAGGCAATCAGAACATACTGGAACATAGCTTTCTGAGAACGTTGCCCTGCTCTCTGGAGCTGGAGAACATGCAAGGTGGCTGTCAGACATTCCCCCATCCTGGAGAATTCTGTTTCTGGTCTGGAATGTGGACCTGATACTCACACTGAAATGAAGGCCTTGTCACCTGCTTTTTTGACTCTAGACACACCATTCCTCTGCAGGGGACATGCCTTCTGCAGGGTCACCTTTGCGCTGAGGGAGTGACAGCCGTGCAGGAAGCATAGGTTCGATCCCTGGGTTGGGAAGATCCCTTGGAGAAGGGCATGGCACCCCACTCCAGTATTCTTGCCTGGATAATCCCATGGACAGAGGAACCTGGCGGGCTACAGTCCACGGGGTCACAAAGAGCCGAACACGACTAAGCGACTAACACTCACTCGCTCATGCTCACCTGGGTATGTGTGTTGAGCATACAGAGGGCGTGATGTGCTTTAGAGAACCCTGGAAGGGGAAACAGCAATCGATATGCCTGTCCAAACAATTAGAAAGAGATGTTTCTGTGAGTCGCCTGAATCTCTCTGGCATGTGTTAGACCCATGCTATCAATTCAGCTGCCATTAAACAGCTTCTAAATAATGCAAAGACAATCAGATGTACAAATAAGCAGTTCAGTCTGGGTGATTGATTATTGGGATAATGCTCATGCACCCGAGGCGTGACATTTCCAATCACATCTCCATTTCATTTCTCAGGCAGTAATGATCTTTCTACCTCCAGTGATCTCATGGCTGGGCGATCTAGGTATGGGCTAGTATTCTTGGGTTTTGTGATTAGCTGGTCATCTTGAATGTTGGTTGAATGATCCTTGGAGACTTGAAACAGGAGTGTCTCCTTTGAATCCTCTCCATAATATGGAAATGCCACCAGCAACCAGCTATAGTTTTCCACATGTAAAGTACATGTTTAGTAATCTTTCAAGGTCAAGGTCTTGCAGATGACCTTAATATGGCTTAGTTTTCTCACTCTGTCCTTCCAAATTCTTCAATCTTTACAACACCTGGAGAAAGTACCCTCACTGTATCCAGCAGTGTTTACTATTTATCATGTTTCTGTCTTTTTAAAACAGTTTTATTGAAGCATACTTGATTTACAATGTGTTAATTTCTGCTGTAGAGCAGAGGAACTCAGTTATACATACATGCACACATATACATATATATCTGTATATATATATGTTCTTTTTCATTTTGGTTTATCACAGGATATTGAATATAGTTCCCTGTGCCATATTGTAGGAACCTTGTTGTTTATCCATCTTATATATAATATATTTGTAAATCATTTTATTTCAAAAGGATGCTTATATAGTAAGAGGGTCACCATAGAAAAACTCAGCTCAGGCACCACTAAGTCATGTCTGACTCTTTGTGACCCCATGGACTGTAGCCCACTAGGCTCCTCTGTCCATGAGGTTCCCCAGGCAAGAATACTGGAGTGGATTTCTATTTCCTTCTCCAGGAATTCTCCCTGACCCAGGGATCGAACGTATGTCTGCCTGCACTGCAGGAGGACTCTTGACCACTGAGCCTCTGGGGAAGCCCTTTAGAGCTCATACCTTTAATCGTCTCACCACAGTGCATATATGAGGAAGCTTGTTTAAGCAGAGAAATTTTAGAAGAAGAAATAAAGAGTCTGAAAGAAATAGGTGCCTCTGGTAGCAGAATTGAAAAGTGAGGGATAAACTGGGGAGAAATATTAGATCTCCAGTACATGGCCTTTAGTAACTCTTGACTGTGGATCTCATGCATTTTGAGACAGCTAATGCGAACCTGCTGTATGGCACAGGGAGCTCAGCTCAGTGCTCTGTGATGGCCTAGAGGGGTGGGAGGAGGTGGGAGGGAGAGGCTCAGGAGGGAGGGGATATATGTATACATATAGCTGATTCACTTCCTTGTACAGCAGAAAGGAACACAACACTGTAAAGCAATTATGCTCCAAATAAGTTCAAGCGAAATCTCATTAAAGCAAAAACTCAAATTAAAAAAAAGACAAACATATAGCTTTAAAGGAAATCTCATGGACAGAGGAGTCTAGCGAGCTATAGTCCATGGTGGCAGAAAAAGTCGGACACAATTTAGCGACTAAACAACAGCAACAACAAAGGAGGAAAGATGCTAGAAGATCATCCTAATTTTAACATTGCATCTCCTCTCTTCAGGACCTGTTGGCTCCAGATCCAAAGGAAAAATCAAACTGATTTCTAGAATAGTGAAAAGAGCCCTGTGGATTCTCAGCAAATACCCTTGTCTTTCAGGCAGTGATTTCTCTGCCCCTCCTCCCCCCAGGTCCCCAGGCCCAGGAGACAGAGAGAACACTATACCACTGTCTGAGAATTCATTCCTTGTTCAAAGAGAAGTTTGCACTCGAATAGATTTTTGCCTTTTGCAATTATGTCATTAAAAGCGTTCTGAACTTCAGACTTGAAATGAACTCCAGAAAGGGTCTGCCCTTTTAGCTTTCTGGCTTTACATAATTTATGGTTTTGAATCTTATTGAAAAATGCAAAAGGGATTCAGCAAAGTTTCCAAGCAGATACCCACAGAGGCACATCCCTCTGTCCCTCCCAGCGTTGTCTTTATAAAATTTCTGCCCCCAAGGGGAGGGGCACTGTCTTTGGGATTAGAGGGTCTTCAGGATGTCATGGAAAGAACATAAGCAAGTGGAAATTGTAAGGAAATTTCTCCTGTTCATGCCTTTGGTTTATCTGTTAGCAGCTGTAATATTCCTTTCCTGCATTCCTTTCTCTAGCATCCTCCCCCCAGTCCCCTCCCTCCCCCTGACCCCTTATTCCCCTGGCACACCTGGCCCTGGAGTATCACGTAGCATTTAGGGGAGTAGATGGTGTTACTGACCAGGGTTCTTCAGTTCAGTTCAGTTCAGTCACTCAATCGTGTCCATATCTTTGCGACCCCATGAATCAGAGCACGCCAGGCCTCCCTGTCCATCACCAACTCCCGGACTCACTCAGACTCACGTCCATCGAGTCCGTGATGCCATCCAGCCATCTCATCCTCGGTCGTCCCCTTCTCCTCCTGCCCCCAATCCCTCCCAGCATCAGAGTCTTTTCCAATGAGTCAACTCTTCGCATTTAGGTGGCCAATTATGGTCAGATGCCTGTTCCAGCCCTCTCCAAGCTACCTGTACCCCAACCCTGGCCCTGGGTAGCTGACACCTCACCCTCACTCCAGCCGCACCCAGCCTGGATGCCAATTGCTGGACTGTGGTCCAAGGCCCCCAGCCACAAGCTTTTGATCTGTGCAAACAAACATAAA
Organism: Cephalophus harveyi; assembly: GCA_006410635.1. Classification (NCBI taxonomy): domain Eukaryota; kingdom Metazoa; phylum Chordata; class Mammalia; order Artiodactyla; family Bovidae; genus Cephalophus; species Cephalophus harveyi. Next base: position 168,087 of record SJYT01028862.1, on the reverse strand, counting down.
ACATAAAGCACCTGCCCCAGGGTGATGTCATTATAAAACATCATAAAACAAAGAATTATAAAACAAAGAATGTTCATTGAACATTTCTACAAGGATGAAGTCCTTAGCCACTGCTGTTGCTGATCTACAAGCGCTCTACGGGAGGGATTCAGGACAGAAAACAGAAGAGGCTTTCTGTCTCCCACCTTCAGTCTTTCCCAGCATCAGGGTCTTTTCCGAAGAGTCAGCTCTCCACATCAGGTGGCCAAAGTATTGGAGTTTTAGCTTCAACATCAGTCCCTCCAATGAATACCCAGGACTGATCTCCTTTAGGATGGACTGGCTGGATCTCCTTGCAGTCCAAGGGACTCTCAAGAGTCTTCTCCAACACCACAGTTCAAAAGCATCAATTCTTCAGCGCTCAGTCTTCTTCACAGTCCAACTCTCACATCCATACATGACCACAGGAGAAGCCATAGCCTTGACTAGACGAACCTTAGTCGGCAAAGTAATGTCTCTGCTTTTGAATATGCTATCTAGGTTGGTCATAACTTTTCTTCCAAGGAGTAAGTGTCTTTTAATTTCATGGCTGCAGTCACCATCTGCAGTGATTTTGGAGCCCCCCAAAATTAAGTCTGACACTGTTTCCACTGTTTCCCCATCTATTTCCCATGAAGTGATGGAACCAGATGCCATGATCTTAGTTTTCTGAATGTTGAGCTTTAGGCCAAATTTTTCACTCTCCTCTTTCACTTTCATCAAGAGGCTTTTTAGTTCTTCTTTACTTTCTGCCATAAGGGTGGTGTCATCTGCATATCTGAGGTTATTGATATTTCTCCCAGCAATCTTGATTCCAGCTTGTGCTTCTTCCAGCCCAGTGTTTCTCATGATGTACTCTGCATATCAGTTAAATAAGCAGGGTGACAATATACAGCCTTGACGTACTCCTTTTCCTATTTGGAACCAGTCTGTTGTTAACCTTCCTCAATCAACAGAAATTGACTAGAGACCAGACCAGAAATATAGACAAGGCTTCATTGGAGCCCCTGCTACAGTGGGGCGAAGTGAGAGCAAACAGTAGGTTCCCTTGCTTGTTCCCTGAGGGAGGTGAGCATGTTCCTTATATAGGATGAGGGGAGGGGTGTGGCCGGGGGTTGGGCCAGCAGCTTAGGTGTTTGGCCCACCTTAGGTGGTAGTGTGTGCAGGGGGCATACACAGTATCCTGCTCTTGCTCCAGGCTCTTCAAAAGTGGCAGTTGGGTTCTTTGGTCTCTCTGTATCTTTTGGGTCCAGAATTTTCCCCAACTGCGCATGCACACTGTTGTTTTCAGTCCCATACACATTCTCTGTATTTTGTTGTTCCAGGAGAGGTGTGTCCAGGTGCAAACACTGCAGCAAAAGGTTCTGTTCCCAGCCCATCTCAATAGGACCGGAGGAGAGTGGAGCAAGAAGTCCTGTTGTCAGCCTTCTACTTCTTGTTCTCCTACCTTCCAAACCTGGGTCTCTGGACAAGCCACTTTAATATTTTGCAACTCTGTTTTGCACATTTGTGAATTAAGGCTGGTAGTTACATCTATCTCTCAGGTTGTAGCTTGGATTAAAGTTCAAACTTAAAGTAGAAAACTTAGCACTGTATAGTAAGCACTTAACAAATACTTGCTTTATTATTTTGGGAGGCAGGACAGGATGGTGTTGTGGGTAGGATCTTATTCTCTGGCAGCTGACTGTTTGAGTTTGAATCCCTAGTCTGCCATTTAATCATTGGATCATTTTCAAAGTCATTTCTGCTCTCTGAGGTTAGTCGTCTCATCAGCATGATACGGACAGAGATGCCGTTTATCTGTAGGATCACTGTGGGGAGAGAATGAGATGAAATATGTAAGGTACTTAGCACAGGGCCTGGTCCATTGCAGAACTTCCATAAATTCAGACTGTTAGTGTGGGGAAATGTGTCAAGCAGTGAGAGACACACAAACAGTAAATACATTTCTCGAATCCCCTGAAAATTATTGCATTTAATTGGGTAAAAGGGTGACCTCACCCTCAGCCAGATTCCTGGCTGCAGATCCAACCCAGGGTGAATTCACGGCCTTTGGCTGTGCTGCCCACCAGACAAGGTTGCCCACCCCAGACCTGTGACAGCTTCGGGGTGAGAAAGATGTTCACGTTTTTACCTGGCAACCCCCATCTCTCCATTTCTGTTGATCTTACTCCTCTAAATATCTTTCCCTCGATGGCCAGACATCCCAGATCCCCTGCTCCAGTTCCAAATAAGGAGAGCAGTGACTGGGGTGTGTGTGTTTGTAGGGAGCGAGTAGAAGCATTGGAACAGAGTAAGCTGATGGGAAAGACCTCAGTCTCTGGTTGTCTCTCAGCCTGGGAAAAGCTCAGTGGGGACTGTGGCTTCCCACCCAGACCTAGAACCTGGTTCTACATCTTCTGGCTGTGGATTCAGGCTGAGTTCCTTAGAGTCTCTCCACCAGCCTCAGTTTTCTCTGCTGTGAAACTGGAAAAACAACAGTTTTTTCTCTGCTGTTGAAAAATAATGCCTGCAGAATAACTGGCTCAGCAAATGATGGAAGGGTTATAATGGGTGTAACCTTGAATAGTGGGCCCTCAAAATGGCCAACAGAGGGTCCAGGTGGATGGGGACCTGGGGAAAGAGGGCTCATCATTTTCTTTCTTTTCTCTTTATTTTTTGACGTATAGGAGACTCACAATTTTGTGTTAGTTTCAAGTGTACAGCAAAGTGATTCCATTTTATATATATATACATATATGTAAATATATGTATATATTTATATTTATAGAGTGAAAAAGTTGGCTTAAAACTCAACATTCAGGAAACGAAGATCATGGCATCTGGTCCCATCACTTCATGGGAAATAGATGGGGAAACAGTGGAAACAGTGTCAGACTTTATTTTTTGGGGCTCCAAAATCACTGCAGATGGTGACTGCAGCCATGAAATTAAAAGACGCTTACTCCTTGGAAGAAAAGTTATGACCAACCTAGATAGCATATTCAAAAGCAGAGACATTACTTTGCCGACTAAGGTCCGTCTAGTCAAGGCTATGGTTTTTCCTGTGGTCATGTATGGATGTGAGAGTTGGACTGTGAAGAAGGCTGAGCACTGAAGAACTGATGCTTTTGAACTGTGGTGTTGGAGAAGACTTTTGAGAGTCCCTTGGACTGCAAGGAGATCCAGCCAATCCATTCTGAGAGAGATCAACCCTGGGATTTCTTTGGAAGGAATGATGCTAAAGCTGAAACTCCAGTACTCTGGCCACCTCATGCGAAGAGTTGACTCATTGGAAAAGACTCTGATGCTGGGAGGGATTGAGGGCAAGAGGAGAAGGGGACGACCGAGGATGAGATGGCTGGATGGCATCACGGACTCGATGGACGTGAGTCTGAGTGAATCCGGGAGTTGGTGATGGACAGGGAGGCCTGGCGTGCTGCGATTCATGGGGTCGCAAAGAGTCGGACACAACTGAGTGACTGAACTGAACTGAACACAAATACATATGTATCCCCTGGAGGAGGGCATGGCAACCTGCTCGAGTGTTTTTGCCCAGAGAATCCCATGGACAGAAGAGCCTGATGGGCTACAGTTCATGGGGTCACAAAGAGTCAGACATGACTGACTGACTAAACACATGCATATGTATATTATTTTTCAGGTTCTTTTCCATTATAGGTTAGTACAATATACTTCCCATTCTGTCCATTAGGTTCTCATTGCTTATCCATTTTATATATAGTAATTTATATGTTGATCCCAAACTCCTAATTAATCCCTCCCCCACCTTCTCCTTTGGTAACTCTATGTTTGTTTTCTGTATGTGAGTCTGTTTCTGATTTGTAAGTACATTCACTGGTGCCATGTTTTAGATTCCACATAGAAGTGATCACATGGTATTTGTCTTTCTCTGTCTGATTTACTCCCCTCAGTCTGATCATCTCTAGGTCCATCCAGAGTTCTATCATTTTAAGATCTGGGGTTCGCAGTGCAGTTTCTCCTTTCTGAACTCACTTCTCTAGGTGTTGTCCTTCTGTGGGGATAGCCCAGAGCAGGCTCCTGGCAGAAGGAGACCAAGGATGGGGGGAGAGAAATGGGGTTGAGCTGAGCTGGCTGTGGCTCTAGCAACCCGGCTCTGCAGAGCCTCCTCTGAATGCGCCAACAGACTTTCTTTCTGAGGGTGCTGCTCAAGCCAGAAGCCTCAAGCCATGTCTCCTGCACTTGTTCCCTGCTTGCCGAATGCCTTCTACAATGAGTAAGACTTGGCATTTCATTTTTTAAAATAATTTAAACCAAGCAGGTGTCCTGCCTCCGTGGCAGGGACAGACTCAAGGGCTCTGTCTGGCACAGCCTTGCAACCTTTCTGCTCCAGGCAGGATCAAAGCTCCCTAACCTTCCATGCTCTCAGATCCAGTCCCTACTTTTATTTCAGCAGGCTTTAAAATTCTTTCATTTTCTGTTAGTGCCTTGGAGCACAATACAGAATCACAAACTACCAGAATGAAAAGGGACCTCAGTTGATCATCTCTGGAGATGACCAACTTCCAGTCCATGGAAAATCTGATTCACAACATTTCATTTGGTCCAACACAGATTTTCTTTTAAATGAATGACGTGTCAACATTTAAAACCTGGGAGTTTTCCCTGGATGTTCAGCTTCTCTTATAAAGTCATAAATCTGGCTGGGCTGGCTTGAGTTTCAACATGGCAGCATTTGGATGAAAAGAGTCATGGCTGACCTCCGCCTCTTTTCTTTTTACTCTTCTTTTAATTTTTAAACTTATTGATTATTTAAAATGCAACTTTATTTTATCATTTTACTTTTTTTTAGGTCATGCAGTGTAACATGCAGAGATCTTAGTTCCCTGACCAGGGACTGAACTTACGCCCCTTGCATTGAGAGTGAAGTCTTAACCACTGGACCATCAGGGAAGTCCAAGTGGCTTCCCCCTTTGCCTTGTACCTGAACTTCTGTTCACCCTAGCCACTTCCACTCCCCATCACATCATACTTGTCCCTTTGGTTCATTTTCTTATCTGTGTGACCCCAATTAGCATTTGAGTTCACAAGTTCTAATCCAGTTGCAGTCATGGTACAGATGGGAAATCTGAGGCCTGGTGACAGGAAGTGACTCTGCCAAGACCACCAAAAAGTAAATGCTGGGGGTAGGATTTGAGTCTAGCTTTTTCTGTCTTTTAAAAATCGAAGTACTGATCTACAATGTGTGTTAATTTCTGCCATAAAGCAAAGTGATTCAGTTATACGTATACATACATTATTTTAAAATAATTCTTTTCCATTATGGTTTTTTAGCCCTTTTCTCCATAGAAGCCCACCGACTGAGGATGGACCAGCCCACGAATACGGCATCTTGGCCCTGATATTCTCTCTGAGTCCTGCCTCTCTGGCCTTTGTCTATCACTGAGTCACAGGCTTAGGTTGGGGTGGTTTTGGCCTGAGGGCAGGACTCCTGAGTGTTGCCTGATGGTCAGGATCAGTAAAACAAGCCTGGAGGCAGTGTCTGGCTTGCTGTTGCCTGTTTCATTTCCCTCACTTTGTCATCTCTCGTCCTTTTCCCTCATCCCTGTTAGAGAAGGCTGGCATGACGTTCTCAGGGTTTCATAGAAACTGTGGTCAAAGGAGTAAATTGCTGTGATTCAGGGTGCCCTGCAGCTCCAGAACTGTCTCCTTGCCTCTTACCCCTATTTACAGATGAGGTCATCAGGCCCAAAGGGTGACATGATATTGGCCTTGCAGAGCCAAGATTACAGCTCAACCCTGATCTTGCTCTCCCAGCGCTCAGCCCTCAGGGATACAGCCAGTGATGCCATGGCCAGAACCCACTCCAAACAGGCGGAGAGGAGGCTGGCAGATAGCAGCCACAGTGCCCTCTGCCTCCTCCTGCCTCCCTGGGGGCTCCAGGCCCTGCAGAGCCCGTGACAACAGGTGAGGGCTTGGCGGGGGAGGGAAATGACATCTCAGTGTCTGGCTGGTCCTGCGCTTTGATGCAGGTGCCCAGAGGCCCTGTGGGGCTGGCCGGGGCTGGCCCTACATTTTCATTCTCTTCAGTCAGCTGTAAATCTCTGTCTCTGAAAATGAAATTAATAGGCACAGCTAGGAGATAATACAGACAGTAGATCCACACATAAAATGCCTCCCTGTCCCTCTGATAAGGCTGCCCCGAGGACAAGCAACAGGATTATACAGTAATCTTATTATACAGGGTCCGCCAAGGGCAAAGAGAGGGTCACTCCTCTGTGCATGGCGACACCATCCCCCACTTTCCTTCTCGAAGCCACCGTCCCCATCCGCAGCAGAGCTGCCCATCCTCAGGGAGCAAGGCACAATCATGCACGTGTCCTGGGCTTCTTTCAGGCCAAGGGGTTTCTGGTTTCCTCTCTGTCTCAATATGGTTCACAGGCTGTACCCAGCCTCAGAGACTTTCCCACAGCAGAACCTGCTGCTGGAATTCTGATTCCATCATCTGTCAAAAGAGAAAGCTGGATAAGAGGGGTTAAACGCATCCATACCTGACATTCCCGTGTCTGGCCCATCCATGTATTCTAGTAGCACAAGGCTTATTTCTCTCTTCTGCCTGCCTGACAAAGCAAAAGATCCTTCTGAGCTTCTGGCCCAAGACATAGCATTAAGAGGAATAAAAGTGAGAGATGAAATCTTGCCACTAACATTTATTGGAGGATAATTACTTTACAGTGTTGTGTTGATTTTTGCCATACAATAGCATGAATCAGTCATAATTATACATCCCTTTCCTCTTGTGCCTACCTCCCATTCTACCACTCTAGGTTCCTTGTCACTAACTCCTAACTTCGTTGCCTGCTTTCTGAGTAACGAAGTATTAGGAAACCATGCTTGGCCCCTACCCAGCTCCCTCCTTTTTTTGCTGTCAGTAAAATTGAACTCCATCCACTTTCCTGATGGATCATACCTCTGGAGGAGAGTTTGTATGGTGCCAGGAGATGGATGGACTTGGCCACTGGCATTGAAAGTTACTCAAGGATGGGAAAATGCACACATTTTAGCTAGTGAAAAGTAACAAGATCCAGTATTTACAGAGATTTTTACATGAAAACCTGAGGCAATTTATATTATTGTACTCAGTTCTGTTCTCTGTGCCAGTGGATGGGGAAAAAATAGATCATGTAAGAGAATGGTAAAACCATTGTTTTGACTTTCGCAGATATTTCATTTCTTTGTAATACCAGAACACCAGTGTGTACATACATCTCATGGAGTCATTGCTTTTGTCTTGAGCAATTGGCGGGACTTCCCTGGTGGTCCAGTGGTTAGAGATCCACCTTGCAATGCAGAGGACGTGAGTTCAATCCCTGATCAGGGAACTAAGATCCCACATGCGGCAGGGTAACTTAGCCCATGCACTGCAACTGCTGAGCCTCCGTCACAGCTAGAGAGTCTGTGGCCCAGGGAAGGATCCAAATGGTGTAGTGAGGATCCTGTGCACCACAATGAAGAGCTGACACAGTCAAATAAATAAATATGAAAAAAAAAACAAAAAACAGGGCAATCATAAACCATCAAGGGGTTTTACTTGGGTGAGTGAATGGTTTGGATTTCCATTTTTCAAGAATCACTCTGATTACTGTGGAAAGAATTGAATCCGAGGGTCTCAAGGACAGCTGGCTGAGCTTTCAAGCAATGTGGTGATGGTGAAGATGGCAAGAAGAGAAATAGTTGAAGGAAAATGTGAGAGGTGAAATAGAGAATTCCACAAGTCATTGGAGGAGAATTTCCTTTAGGAATGCAGGATGGATGGGGTGATAGTTACCGACATGGGCCGTTTCGCAGGAAGAAGTTTGGGGTTAGGTGGGAGGGGTTTTTTGTCAGTCGTACTGAGTTTTGTTACTACTTATCGGACCCATGGACTCCAGATCTTTCAATTTGGCTGAACCAGCTAAGACAGTTCTCACAGTGTGTGTTACTGCTGTCCTGTTGGTCCTCTCTGTTATAGTTTGGATCTCATGCAAGGGTATTGGGTCCCTTGGTCTCCTACACAATTAGTTCCTCCATGTCTGAATTTCTTGGTATGAAGACTATGGTTATTTATCCTTTTGGGAAGCTTAGGGCATCAGCACTTGCTTTCTCCTTCCTTGTTCTTCCTTCTGCACCACCCTGGTGACTGTCTACAACTTCTGACAAGCAAGCCAGCTGTAGTTGTTCTCCAGACTCCTTTTTCCCCTTTATCTCGGAGTACAATTAGTTCTGTCCTTCCAGAATCCCCTAAGTGGGCCATTCCTCCTGAGCCTATTGTGAACTTGGCCTTGTTTATTAGGCAGGGATGGACCTCAAGGTATGATCAATGTGCAAGCAGAATTTTTCAAAAATTCAGGGATATTATCTACTTATATTTCTGCCCTTTTCCCCCTTCTTGCTCTTTTTTCTTTTAAAGAAAATCTTCCCTGATACACAGAAAGATGATATCTCCTTATTTATTTGCCATGCCACAGCATGCAGGATCATAGTCCCCTGACCAGGGATCAAACCTCCTCCCCCTGCAGTGGAAGCTCAGAGTCTTAACTGCTAGACTGCCAGGGACCTCCCCCCACCCATCCCGAACCCGTCTTCTTGCTCATTGGGTTAAAGTCCGGATGGTTCCAATGTTTATAGCACTATGACTGAAAACACAGAAAAGTTATAAACCTCAACTCACAAGGCTGTTGTCAAGATTGCATGGGAATGAGCTTTCTGGATAACCTGAGGGCAACATTTCTCTGTCTTCTCTCTTTTTCTCATCATCTGTGAATAATTGGGGCTGAAATCATGATTGAATCCATGGCAGTGACTTCCAAACTCTTAGACAATGTCAATTCTGGATATGAGAATAAATTCCATCCAGGGAAACTCTAAGAGTAATTCTCTACTCTTTCCAGAAAACCCAGCTTCAGAAAAGTCCCATGAATATCCCAGATCAAGAGCCAAATCCTTCTTTCTTCACCTTGAGGCACAGGAATTTGATACCCTTTCATTTTTTCCCCCACTTTTCCCTCTATGAGGAAGGGCATATGTAAAGCATAGTTGCATCTGGAGGACACAGAGAGGAAAAAAATACCCCACAGTCAGAAAAGGGATAGAATGAGCAAAGTGAAATTGGAAGTGTTAGTCAGTCAGTTGTGTCTGACTTTTTTCAACCCCATGGACTGTAGCCTGCCAGGCTCCTCTGTCCATGGGATTCTCCAGGCAAGGATACTGGAGTGGGTTGCCACTTCCTTCTCCAGGGGATCTTCCCCACCCAGAGACTGAACCTGGGTCTTCTGCATTGCAGGTAGATTCTTTGCCATTGAGCCACCAGGGAAGCCCAGAATGAGCAAGTTCATTAAAATATTATTGGAAGTCCAGAGGAACAAAGCAAAATCCCATCAGCTCAGCAGTCCAGGGTTATTTCACTACATGACATTAAAATGAACAACATGCTAACCAATTAGTTTTTCCCCCCCTTCTTCATGAGTCTTAGTTAGAATGGGAGCATCTGGAGTTTGGAATCAATTGTCCAGAACTAGCTGCTGTGCCAATTAATACTCATTTAAATAGCATTCCACCAAGGTGTCCCTTCTTGCATCTCTGTTCCCTGCAGGCATCAGTCATTTCCCAGAAACTGTGTCCTTTTAGGAGAACTCTGGCTGGCCACTACACGGAGGAGGGGGGAGCCAAGGGTGATAAAAGAGCCTGCGGCATGCCATGCCCTTCAGTCTGGAACAATGGACGGCCCACTGGATGAAGTGCTGGAAAACAAGTCAAGAGCAGGAAGACTTCTGCCAGGCGAAGAGGGAGATTTAATTAGCAGGGTTGCCTCCCTCCTCTCTCCAGCATAGAAGAGGATGAATCCCAGAATGATTTCATGATGGCATCTTGTCAAAAGAGGGTGGAATTTAGACCCTTTCTTTATTATTATTATTGATATAAATTTATTTAAATTGGAGGCTAATTACTTTACAATATTGTATTGGTTTTGCCATACATCGATATGAATCCACCACGGGTGTACATGTGTTCCCCATCCTGAACCTCCCTCCTGCTTCCCTCCCTATACCAACCCTCTGGGTCATCCCAGTGCACCAGCCCTGAGCACCCTGTATCATGCTATTTATTTTAATTGGAGGCTAATTACTTTACAATATTGTATTGGTTTTGCCATACATCGATATGAATCCACCACGGGTGTACATGTGTTCCCCATCCTGAACCTCCCTCCTGCTTCCCTCCCTATACCAACCCTCTGGGTCATCCCAGTGCACCAGCCCTGAGCACCCTGTATCATGCATCGAACCTGGACTGGCGATTCATTTCACGTGTGATAATTTACATGTTTCAATGCCATTCTCCCATATCATCCCACCCTCTCCCTCTCCCACAGAGTCCAAAAGACTGCTCTATACATCTATGTCTCTTTTGCAGTCTCACATACAGGGTTATCATTACCATCTTTCTAAATTCCATATACATGTGTTAATATTCTGTATTGGTGTTTTTCTTTATGGCTTACTTCACTCTGTATAATAGGCTCCAGTTTCATCCACCTCATTAAAACTGATTCAAATGTATTCTTTTTAATGGCTGAGCAATACTCCATTGTGAATATGTACCATAGCTTTCTTATCCATTCATCTGCTGATGGACATCTAGGTTGCTTCCATGTCCTGGCTATTATACACAGTGCTGCGATGAACATTGGGGTTCACGTGTCTCTTTCAATTCTGGTTTCCTCAGTGTGTATGCCCAGCAGTGGGATTGCTGGGTCATATGGCAGTTCTATTTCCAGTCTTTTAAGGAATCTCCACACTGTTCTCCATAGTGACTGTACTAGTTTGCATTCCCACCAGCAGTGTGAGAGGGTTTCCTTTTCTCCACACCCTCTCCAGCATTTATTGCTTGTAGACATTGGAGTATAGTGGAGTTTGCAATGTTGTGTTAGTTTCAGGTGTATAGCAAAGTGATTCAGTTATACATGTTCATCTATTCTTCTTCAGACTCTTTTCTCATATAGATTATTACAGAGTATTGGGTCAAGTCCCCTGTGCTGTATAGTAGGTCCTTATTGTTTATCTGTTCTATAGATAGTAACATAATTGATCCCAACCTCTTAAAAATTTATCCCTCCCTTCCAAGACCTCTTCTTTAAATGCAGACTCATCTGGCTTAGCCATAGTTTCTTTTTTTAGTGATGAACTGGTATAAATGCAAGAACTGTCTGGGAAAGTCACTATCTGCAGGAATCTGTACAATTCTGAGTCCACTGCAGTTGGCTCTTAGGATCGCTTGTAAGAGTCTCTTCTTCACTTCCACTTCACAATGAATAAATTGAAATAAATTAGATTGGTTTCGATGTTAATGCCCCAGTGCACCACTTCATCCAGTGCACTGGCTTGTTTGGTAATTCACTTTGCAGACCTGCACTGGCTAAAATGGTAGTTAATTGAAAGTGGTTAGTCTGAATTGAGATGTCCTATAAGTGTTAAATATACATTGGACTTCAAAGACAGTCTGAAGAAAAGAACACAAAATATCTCCTTAATTACATTTAGGCAGATTACATGTTGAAAGGTAATGTTTTGGAGATACTGGATTAAATAAAATAGAGTATTAAAATTTCTTTTTGCCTCTTTAACGTGATTACTAGAAATTTTAAAAGTATATATGTAGTTTACATTTGTGGTTTGCACTGTATTTCTATTGGGTAGTACTAATTTAGAGTCTTAAACTTCAACTGATGGAATTGCCTTCAGCTCTCTCTAATAAAATAGCTACAATTTACTGATAACCTTCCTTGGAGTACCTACCCTGTGCCTGCCCCTACTTAGTGAAAAGTGGTGGCTCAGATGGAAAAGAATCTGCCTGTAATGTGGGAGACCTAGGTTTGATCCCTGGGTCAGAAAGATCCCCTGGAGAAGGAAATGGCTACCCACTCCAGTATTCTTTCCTGGAGAATCCCATAGACAGAGGATCCTGGTGGGCTATAGTCCAAAGTGTTGTAAAGTGTCAGACACAACTGAACAACTAACATTTGCACCCCTACTTTATTTATTTTTAGCTACACTGGGTCTTCATTACTTTGCGTTGGTGTTCTCTAGTTGCAGTGAGCTGGGGCTTCTCACTGCAGTGGATTATTTTGTTGCAGAGCCTAGGATTTCGGAGTGTGTGGGCCTCAGTAGTTGTGGCGTGGGCTTAGTTGCCCCAAGAAATGTGGAAACTTCCTGGACCAGGGATTGAACCCATGTTCCCTGCATTGGCAAGTGAATTCTTAACCACTGGACCACCAGGGAAGTCCACCTGTGGTTTAGTTTTGCAATAAGTGTTTAAGAATCTTGGTGTGAGAAAGTGGTGCTCCATGGACATGTTCTTAGAAGCTCTTTGAGTTTACATCTCACTTAAAATTTGTGATTTTACATCTATGTCAGATTATATGTTGTAGAGATTTTCTAGAGCCTTGAAATAGTCACCATTTAGAATTTACTACCATGATTTCAGTGACTATCTCTACAGTTTAGAATCACATCAAGGCCAACTGACATTTTTCCAATTGCTCGGGCAAAGGAAAAGAGGACAGAGGTAGATTAAAGCATAAAAGACATCTTCTATCCAAATGATGTCACTGCATTTTGAACCAAGGGGTGGCTTGCAAAGCTTTGGCAGTAGCTTGCAAAGAAAAAAAAAATAACAATAGGAAAATTGAGTCATCACAGAGCCCACATTACTATTAGCATGCTACATTCAAAATAATTTATTCCACCACAGTCAGTATTATATTCACATTATGAGCTGAAATTTAGTTTTAGCAAAAATACCATATCAATCACATTAAATTAATATTGTTAATTTAAATATTATTGGCTTTGTTTGTATTTGACTTGTGACTCTGTTTTGATTTTATAGTTGTATAAGAATTATAAGAGTAAAGAATATATGCTTAATTTTATGTCCCTACATATTTTAGTGTGTCAGGAATAAAAGAGTGAAGTGTAAATACTCACCGTGTCTTCCTGTCAAGCACTGCATAATAGCACCCAAACCTCCTGTTTCTCTGAGGTGGTGTCTCTAGGTGTCCCCAATCCTGAAAAGCCCTAGAACTGTCTTGGATCAGGAAGCTCCTCTTTTGAATCACTGGATGGATCTGGATTTGGAGCAGGAACCATATTCTGCAGGACATAGGCTTTATAAACTCTCTATGGATGCCATTGCAGGCAAATTGGTAACTTGGTTGAGTTTGATAGTTGAGGATGACCCTGCTGACCTTCTGCATCATGACCCTAGAGGATTTAGCCCCTTCAAAGAGACACTACAACAAAAACCACAACAGGTATCAGAGGGGAAAACAGATCCCATCAACAGTTACATTATTCTGGTTCAAGAACACACGGTCTAGCCACATGACCTTCTCAGGCTGATACCAAAGGTAGGGACGGTGAGTGGTTCCTAGAGAAAACACTTCACTCTAGATCCCTATAAGGAGGGAAGACAAGACAGAATGTACAATTCTGCCTTCTGTAGACTCTGGTTTCTAAGACCAAATGGATGGTCGCTTCTGCACATTAACCATGGGAAGCAATATTGATGCTTATACCTGGGTCACTGCTGCTGCTGGCTTTGTGACAACTGTACAGAAGAAATGTCGAATGTAGGAGTCTGAGTCAGCCTACTTCCTGGACATCACAGCTCTAAAGCTTAGGTACCTTTAGATCAGGTCTGCAAGGAAGACAAGCTGATCAAAAGGATGCTGCTGTACTGTTCTCAGTCATGTCTGACTCTTGGCAACTCTGCGGACTGTAGCCCACCAAGCTCCTCTATCCATGGAATTCTCCAGGCAAGAATACTGCAGTGGGTTGCCATTTCCTTCTCTGTAAAAAGGATGGGGACCAAGTAAATAATGACACACCAGGGCCTGGAGGGCCTCCCCTCCTCATGACACACCTACTTAGAGGCAATCACAATGTCCACAGCCCTGAACTCCACTGAACCTTCTCTCTCTCTCTCTCTCTCTCTCTCCACTTGAGGGACCTGCGCCTAGTGGTCTGGACCTTGACTTCCACAAGTATTGACAAGTGGAAGGACATCCACAATGGGGCCTCCTCTACCCCCTCTCCTCCAGGTTCTGAGACCTGTGTTCAGGTGCTGACTGAGCTTGGAGGATCCTTAGAAAGTAGGAGGTCTTCAGGTTCCCACTCTCATCTTTGCCTCTAGGCACAAGATGCCTGTCCTACCCCCATCCCCAGTGGTGGAAACCAAGAATATCTCTAGACATTATCAATGTCACTGAGGGGTTGGGAGACAGACTCTTCCCCTCTTGAGACCATTGATGGAGAATTAGAGATCTTTGTCTACCTGTAGGAAGATTATAAGGAGGTTTCTTCTTTATATTTGCTTCTCTAGGGTCTCCTAACTGTTTTTGTTTTCTTCTTTCAATTACCATTCTTTATTTATTCATGGCCATGCCATGCAGCACATGTGGGTTCTTGGTTCTCTAATCAGGGATCAAACCTGCACCCCATGCATCGGAAGTGAGGAGTCTCAGTCACTGGACTGTCAGGGAAATTCCCCTTCCTAACTTTTGACAATAACTTTTCTGTATAGATCTTTCATTGTGCCTACCCCAAGCAGAATCAATAATATAATTCAGTGTTGGTGTCGCCTCACCCCAGATCTCTACAGCTGACAACTAGAAGCAACAGCTCACCCAATCAGGCTCCTGGAAAATCAACAGTGTGTTCCAGAAAACCCTGAGTTTGTTGGGTTCCTATTAAATGCATTCACTGTGGTTATTGTTCAGTCGCTCAGTCATGTTTGACTTGGCGATCCCATGGACTGCAGCACTCCAGGCCTCCCTGTCCTTCACTATGTCTCAGGCTTTGTTTAAAATTCATATCCATTGAGTTGGTGATGCCATCTAACCATCTCATCCTCTGCTGCCCTCTTCTCCTTTTGCCTTCAATCTTTCCTAACATCAGAGATATATCTCTAATTTTTTCAACTCTCCTACAGGTAGGCACTAATACCCCCATTTTACAGATGAAAAATGTGAGGCTCAGAGCAGTTAACTTAGGAGAGGGCGGTGCAGTTTCATCACAGTTGGAGTTAGCTCCAGATCTCATGTAACACACACCCGCCTGCCCCGTCTCCATGACTACCCCACATTGTCTGTGATGGAGCTCTGCACCACGGAGCCCTGGAGCAGTGTAATTCCATGCTTCTGTCACCCCTGGCGCCCCGCAAATTGTGCCACACACAGACAGGCTTCCAACTTTCAGCACGCTGTCAGCCGAGCGCCCTGGGGACCTGCACCAGCCCTCCCAGACTGACCTTGCAATACTTTCTGGATTCCCCTGAAACCCGAGCACCACTTTTAAGAGCTTTGCTGTCTCTGGATATTGGCCAAACTTTCTTCCCCTTGTCTTGTTTGAGTTGTGACTGTGATAAAAAGCCTTCCTCCTTCAGGGAGTGAGGTAGCCTGATCTGAGCTCACTATTCTAGAGGTGCCTTCTGAGAAGCTGGGCTCTCAAGACAATCTTTTGTTATTTCAGTTTCACTAGTGGATTCATCTTCTCCAGAGTCCTCAAATCTTGGGAGGTCATATCACTAATGTAAACTTAGAGCAATTATATGTAAGTTTCAAACAGAAGTCTTACTGGCTTCAAAACCCTGAAAGCTATGTTGTTAGTGGTGATGGTGGGGGGGGGGGGTGCGGAAATTAGACACTCCTGTGATTAATTGTTTAAATCCCCTTGGTAATGTATATTTGCCTCTCGTTTTTCTACTTTGGGCAGAATTCTCTTTGCCCAAAATGATGGCATAAAACCGAAATATAGTTGTGAAAACAGTGGCTCGGGGGTAAAGAATCCGCCTGCAACGCAGGAGCCGCAGGAGACGTGGGTGTGATCCCTGGGTCGGGAAGAGCCCCTGGAGAAGGAAATGGCAGCCCACTCCAGTATTCTTGCCTGGAGAATCCCATGGACGGAGGAGACTTGCAGGCTACAGTCCATAGAGTCACAAAGAGTCAGATATGACTGAAGGGACTCAGCACACACTGGCAAGTGATTTCTCTACAGAGAACTCTTTAACATTTCAGTGGATTCTTAACCAGTTTTTTTCTCTCTCACCCCTTTTCCCCTGCCTCTGGCTGGCTTCCCAATTTTTCATGTTTTTTTAATAATTTGTAACTCTGATCACTGTAAGTGGTTCAGCACATTAGGCAATCTCCTTAATAATCTAGGAGTCATGTCATCAAGATTTATTGATTTGTATACATTCATATTCCCCAGTCTCTTTTTTATCTAACTTTTGACAACCACAGTTGGGGTAAGGATTTCATAACTTCCTAATTTCTCTGATTTCTTTACTTCCTCTCATTAAAGACACATTTAGAAAATGAGGTCCCTATCTCAGCTTCCCCGTCTTGCCCTTCATCCTTTGTTTCTTTCTTCCTTCTTTATTGCCTGGGCTGGGGTCTCTAATTCATTCACTCACTTCCTTATTAGGTAGAGAAAATCTGTTTCTACCTTTTAAGCAGTGATTTTTCCTAAAGAGTTTTGGACAAGGAAGAACAATTTTTTTTCAAACCTTCTGTCCCCCATGTATTTCTCTCATAAGCTGTTTGCAGACCTTCCCCCTCTATCATTGTATTATTATTATTTTTTTTAAGTTCAGCCAGCAGAGATAATTAGAGAGCTTAAGTCCAGACATACTACAAACATCATATTGTATTTTAGGCTCAAGCTTCAGAAATAATCCTTGTTTTCAACTGCCTTTTTATTTATTTATTTTAGTTTTCTTTCAGCATCAATTCTGAGCGAACACTGCTGAAAATGAGGCTTCAAGGGACTCTCTCCTTCTCTACTCTACAAAGCCGAGTGTCAAAAATGGAGAGGGTAGAGAAATACATTTTTGAGTCTTGGAATGTTTTCTGAGTTCCAGTAACACTTCAAATTCACTTTCCCTGTTTCTCAAGAGGTGGATCCTATGTGGTGGGTAAATGAAGGCATTGTCTGTTTGTTGGTGTGTGCCTGTGTTCTCAGGAACTTAGTCGTGTCTGATTCTTTGTGAGCCCATGGACTGTAGCCTGTCAGGCTCCTCTGTCCATGGGATTCTCCAGGTAAGAATACTGGAGAGGGTTGCATTTCCTTTTTCAGGGGATCTTCCTGACCCAAGGATCAAGCCCAAGTCTCCTGCATCTACTGCCTTGTCAGGCAGATTCTTTACCACTGAGCCACCTGGGTCTCTTTCTGATAAACCAGCTGTCTAACTCCTGAAATATTTGCCTTTTCTCTGAGTGTACTTGTGTGTTTATGAGGCCTGTATGCATGTACACTTGTGTGAATCCCCACTTGGTAACTGAAATGGACTCTACCTGAGGTCCACATCTACATGAAATCAGGACTCACTACAGCCATTTCTTTCTTTCTCTCTCTCTTTTTTTGTTTTTTAAATTTATTTTTAGTTGGAGGATAATTGCTTTACTGTGTTGGCTTCTGTCATACATCAACATGAATCAGCTATAGACATACATATGTCCCCTCCCTCTTGAACTTCCTTCCCACCTCCCACCCTATCCCACCCCTCTAAATAGTCACAGAGCACTGGGTCTGAGCTCTGTGCGTTGCAGCCATTTAAAGGAGAAAGTTCCAAACATCTGGAGGTTGGAAATTTGGGACCGGAACTCCTGGATCCTTGTATGACGACTTTTTTATCCCCCTGGTTTTCATCCTTTGGCTTGGGGTTGGCGTAGACCCCACCTTGCTGGTTCCTTTTGTAAACTGAGCTTTGTAGTGCTGGTGTGTAGCTGAGGTTAGCCTGGGAAAGAGTGTCAGGGGCCTCAGTGGGACGTTGCTGGACAAGCCCCAGATGATGTTAGGAAACAAACCCTTGTTTCCAGGGTGGAGCCCTTGCTGAATGACCTGTAGGACATGGTTGCAAATCAGAGGACAGAAATAAAACATTTTAATTTCTGGGAAAGTCAGGGTTCAGACTTCAAGAGTGAGTTATGGAGGGAGGAGAGGCTGTCCCTGGGTGGAGAGAGCTGGCAGAGAAAGCTTGATAGCTTTCCCATCTGGGGCTGCCTCATCACCCTGGGGACCGAGCTCTGTGTTTGGGGCTTTGGAAAAGAAGGACCTGGGCTTCCCGGGTGGCTCAGTGGTAAAAATCTCCTGCAATGCAGGAAACACAAGTTCAATCCCTGAGTTGGAAAGATCCCCTGGAGGAGGGCATGCAACCCACTCCAGTATTCTTGCCTGGAGAATCCCATAAACAGAGGAACCTGGTGGGCTGCAGTCCAAGGGGTCGCAAAGAGTCAGCCATGACTGAGCAACTGAACAACAGTGCCCGGGCTGGAACTGATTCACATTATCAGAGCTCATTCTTTCATTCATTCTCTTATTCAACGGGTATTTACCGAGTATCTGGGCACTGCTGCTGCTGCTGCTAAGTTGCTTCAGTCGTGTCCGACCCTGTGCGACCCCAGAGATGGCAGCCCACCAGGCTCCGCCATCCCTGGGATTCTCCAGGCAAGAACACTGGAGTGGGTTGCCATTTCCTTCTCCAATGCATGAAAGTGAAAGGTGAAAGAAGTCTGGGCACTATGTAAGTTCAAACCCCAGATCCAACGCAAAAGTTGGACAGGTTACTCAAGCTCCACAAGCCTTAGTTTGCTGTCTGTAAGACAGAGATAAAAATAGTAACTATCTCTCTCGGGGGCTCTTGTAAAGATTAAATACTGCCGTTCAGTCACTCAGTCATGTCCAACTCTTTGCGACCCCATGGTCAAGCTCCAGATTAAATAAACTAATGCTTATGAAGACTGGAGCATAGACTGCTCTGGGCAGGCACTTCGGCGTAGAATGCTGTGGTCAGCATCACCATTATTGTTGCTACGGTTATTATTACCCCCCCTCCCATGTGCATGCTTTCTGCCCCCAGACTTGAGCTCTGCCATCCATGCAGCTAAGAGGCTCCTGGATGTACAGGCACAGCATATTTTGCATTCCGTTTACCTCTTGTCAGCAATGGGGTCTTGAGCAGAGCAGACTGCTTACTCAGTGTGCAATTCACAGATTTCCTGTTTCTCTCCCTGTAAGCTGCTAAGAGGTAAGGAGGAAGCTGTTTCATTACAGTCTCATTTACACCTCTCCCTGTCTTCCTGCTTCCCCCCAAGGAAAGTCAGCTCGCTGTGTTCTGCGCAGACAGAGCCTGGCATGCAGGATTCCAGGCTGCACTTTCCCAGCAAAGTCAGCAGTGTCATTCCTGCTGCCCAGAGGGTGAAGTGATCACCCCATCCCCACCCCACATGGCACTTTCTTGTGCTATTGTTGTTGGTCCATCTCTCAGTCATGTCCGACCCTTTGCAACCCCATGGGCTGTAGCATGCCAGGCTTCCCTGTCCTTCACTATCTCCCGGAGCTTGCTCAAAGTCATGTCCATGGAGTCGCTAATGCCATCCAACCATCTCATCCTCTTTCGTCCCCTTCTCCTGCCTTCAATCTTTCCCAGCATCAGGGTCCTTTACAATGAGTTGGCTCTTCCTATAAGGGGGCAAAATATTGGAGCTTCAGCTTCAGCATCAGAACCTCCAATGCATATTCAGGCCTGATTTCCTTTAGGATTGACTGGTTTGATTTCCTTGCTATCTAAGGGGCTCTTAAGAATCGTCTCTAGCACCATAGTTAGAAAGCATCAATTCTTCAGCACTCAGCTTTCCTTATGGTACAACTCTTACATCTGTACCCTTTCTGAGCTCAGCAGATGCTGGGCTGTATTCTTCAGGAAGAAGAAAAGAAGTCAGAGGGAACATCCAGTACCTGTCAACACCTATGTCCTTATTCGTGTTGCTTCCTAACTTATTATATACCCTGGTCTTCTTGGCCTGTTGAAATACCCCAGCCTTAAACTAGCAGGGCTCTGCTGTCTGGTGTAAGATGTAGGGTAACAGTAGAGAGAAACATGAGAAGGTAAGTAGAGGTTCTAAGGAGAGCCCTGAATGCCACACTGAGGCACTTATAAGTAGATAAGCAAAGATGAGTCATCCAAGGTTTGAGCTGAGGGGGATGGGATTAAAGGGTGAAATCATTTAAGTAAAATCACAAGTCCTTGTCCTCAGTATTGCTCTTTTGTTTTTCTCTAAAAGTAAAATCATCCCATGGGTTATGCAGAGCAATTTTGTTTTTATTTTTTAATTTTTACTTTTTGACCGTGCTGTGTAGCATGTAGGCAATTAGTTTTCCAACCAGGGATCCAACCCATGGCCCTGCAGTGGAAGTGTGAAATCTTAACTACTAGACCACCAGGGAAGTCCCGCAAATTTTTAAAAATAAACGTTTCTGACTTTCCTCGTGCTCCAGTGGTTAAGACTCCCTGCTCCCAATTCAGGGAACACAGGTTTGATCCCTGGTCAGAGAACTAAGATCCCACACAGCGTGACTAAAAATTAAAAATAAATGTTTCCTCCTGATAGACATTCCACAGCTTTGCCAATGCCCATTCATCAATCCCTCGACAAACCTATTGTTCAGACCAGGTCAAAAGATGCCCCAAATTTTCATATAGATGAGAGGGGAAGTCTTCAGGAGACAACAGAAGGCAAGATGTCAAGAGAAACCCAATGCCTGGGTAAAGGACAGGGCATTCCAATAGAACAAAAGGACACTGAGAGGATACATACAAAATAGGAAGCATAGAGGGGGAGAGGAGAGGAGGATGGGAAAAGGCATCGAATTACTAAATCTACACTTCCTGCCTGGCCTGGAATTTTAACTAAACAACTACACAGTGAATGACATTCATATTCTAATTTTGCTGAGGGGCTAGGTTCATATAGGTAAATAACCTCCAACTTTTGGGGGCAAGTAAGTGGTCTCTTGTATTACAAAATCCATCCTCATTCCACCTCTGGGCAGCATCACACGATTTGGCTATACAAAGATGACCAAGAGCTAGTCCTTGTTATGAGGCAGCCTGTTAATGAGCAAGGGAGGGAGTACATATACCCAAGTAATGACTAAAAATGAACAAAAGTTTGGAGAGCTCTGTGGAAGATATAAGACACTGGACAATTTCAGACTAGGGCATGAAGGATCATTTCCATCCAAGTGGTATAGGAAAGATTTTTTGGAAAAGATAGCAAGTGAGTTACTTTTGGGGTTGGTAGAATTTGGGCAGGTAGAAATAGTAAAAAGAGGAGTACTAGGAATTCCAGCCCAAGAAAACCTGAAGAACAAAGCCGTGGAGATGGGAAATGTGGATACATTTTGGAGATTAGATGATGGATCATAGGAGAAAAAATTGCAAAGGCAAGCTGGATAAGGGAGGACTTTGAAATATTCCAGATGCAGGGGTACTGTTTGTTTGTTCATTTGTATTTGTTTTTTTTAAATTTTGTATTGGAGTGTATCCAGCTAACAATGTTGTGATAGTTTCTGGTGCACAGCAAAGGGACTCAGCCATACATACACAGTATCCATTCTCCCACAAACTCCCCTCCCATCCAGACTGCCACCTAACACTGAGCAGAGTTCCCTGAGCTACACAGTAGGACTTTGTTGGGTATCCACTTTAAATATGAGGCAAAGGGGAGTCAGTGTGCGTGTCTTCACAGGGACAGATGTGGTCTGAGTGGGGCTGAAGGAAGATTAATGTGGCCAAGTGTGTAGACCAGTGAACAGAGGCCAGTGTTGGAGGGCTTGATGCCTCTACAGTATTCAAGGGCCTCTTAACTTTGCAAAATGCAAACAATGGGAGCAGTGGACAGGGTCTAGGCTAAGAATGAGGACCACTGAAGAGGCTGCAGAAATAATCTGGGGTTTTCTTTGGGTGGAGAGCCTCCTGAGTCCTTGAGTAAGATCAGATATAACAGAGAGCAGGCCATTTGTATAGGGCAAATAAACCCGGTGTCACTAAATGATGGGAGGAAATCGATGATGGGGGAAGTATGGATCGTAGAGAGGGCTCAGAGCGGCTTGTGCACGTGTGCTCATTTGCTTCCACCATGTCCGACTCTGCGACCCCATAAACTGTAGCCTGCCTGGCTCCTGTGTCCATGGGGTTCTCCAGGCAAAAATACTGGAGTGGGTTGCCCTCCTCCAGGGGATCTTCCCAACCCAGGGATCAAACCTGGGTCTCCTGAATTGCAGGTGGATTCTTTACCCACTGAGCCACCTGGGAAGCCCGGGGCTGCCGTGTGACCTCTTTTGCAGAGTGTTCTCTGGTTCAAAGAGTCTCTCTTAGCTAAGAAAGATTTTCTGCAGCATTCTGAAGACATGGACTCCCATGTCGCAGGCCTAAGACTGCAGATACCTTGCTCCTGGCCATGCTGCCGGCAGCTCTTTCATTCGGGGACAGGGATTCAGCCACAGAAGTGGCGGGAGCTGCCACATTTTGGACGAGCCAGAGAACAGAATTCTGGGCTGCTGGACTGACCTTGTGGTGGCCTTTGTTCATTTGCTCCTTGGGTTTATCACCCATCTGGGCTTATCTCACCACCCTGAACGGCTCATACTCAGGACTGATCCAAAGAGGAAATTTATCTTCTCCAACATCTTTGTCAATTAAGTTTCAGGGAGGGTGCATATGCGCCTTAGCTGTGACAGGGAGGATGATGGATGGCCAAAGGCTTGTTTTTGAAATTACAGATTTGGATAATTTTCATGATACTGAAAGGAGTGGGGGGAGTCTGAAATTTTTAAAATAGACTTACTAGATTTTTGACTCTTGTTAAGATGGGCGAGGATGGGCTGAGTAAAGAGCAGGCTGGGGCAGGACTTTAAGGTGCCAAGGTGTATGCCGGAAGTACCATCAGCACCCTCATGAGCCCAGGAAGACCCTCCTAGGATTCGCGTCTATGAGTGGAATAGGAATTCTCCGCCTAGTCTTAAATTTTGCAATTAGGGCCACCTAGATTCTTTTTGTTAATTGGAGGATATTGTTTTCAAATGCGGTGTTAGTTTCTGCTGTACAACTAAGTGAATCAGCTTTATGTCTACACAGAGCCTCTCCTTCTAGAGCCTCCCTCCCACCGCTCTCCATCCCACACCCCTCCCCCGCACCCCTCTAGATCATCGCGGAGCACTGAGCTGAGCTCCCTGTGCTATATAGCAGCTTCCCACTAGCTGTTTATTTTACACATGGTAGTGTATATATGGGCTTCCCAGGTGGCATAGTGATAAAGAATTTGCCTGCCAGTACAAGAGTTCAATCCCTGGGTTGAGAAGATTCCCTGGAGTAGGAAATGGCAACCTAGTATTATTGGTTGGAGGACTCCATAGACAGAGGAGCCTGTCAGGCTGCACTCCATGGTGTAGCAAAAGAGTCAGACATGATTGAGCAAGCACGCAAGTGTGTATATGTTAGTGCTGCTACTGCTGCTGCTGCTAAGTTGCTTCAGTCATGTCTGACTCTGTGCGACCTCATAGACGGCAGCCCACCAGGCTCCCCTGTCCCTGGGATTCTCCAAGCAAGAACACTGGAGTGGGTTGCCACTTCCTTCTCCAATGCATGAAAGTGAAAAGTGAAAGTGAAGTTACTCAGTCATGTCTGATTCTTAGCGACCCCATGGGCTGCAACCTACCAGGCTCCTCCATCCATGGGATCTTCCAGGCAAGAGTACTGGAGTGGGGTGCCATTGCCTTCTCTGATATGTTAGTGCTACTCTCTCAACTGATCAGTGAGGAAAGCTTTCTTATTTGTCCTTGCTATTCTTTGGAACTCTGCATTCAAATGGGTATATCTTCCTTTTCTCCTTTGCTTTTAGCTTCTCTTCTTTTCTCAGCTATTTGTAAGGCCTCCTCAGACAACCATTTTGCCTTTTTGCATTTCTTTTTCTTGGGGATGGTCTTGATCCCTGCCTCCTGTACAATGTCACAAGCCTCCATCCATAGTTCTTCAGGAACTCTGTCTATAAGATCTAATCCCTTGAAGCTATTTGTCACTTCCACTGTATAATCCTAAGGGATTTGATTTAGATCACACCTGAATGGTCTAGTGGTTTTCCCCACTTTCTTCAATTTAAGCCTGAATTTGGCAATAAGGGGTTCATGATCTGAACCACAGTCAGCTCCCACTCTTGTTTTTGCTGAGTGTATAGAGCTTCTCCATCTTCGTTTGCAAAGAACATAATCAATCTGATTTTGGTGTTGACCATCTGGTGATGTCCTTGTGTAGAGTCTTTTCTTGTGTTGTTGGAAAAGGGTGTTTGCTATGACCAGTGTGCTCTCTTGGCAAAACTCTGTTAGCCTTTGACCTGCTTTGTTTTGTACTCCGAGGCCAAATTTGCCGGTTACTTCAGGTATCTCTTGACTTCCTATTTTTGCATCCCAATCCCCTATGATGAAAAGGACATCATTTGGGGGTCTTAGTTCTAGAAGGTCATGTAGGTCTTCATAGGACCGTGCTTCTTCAGCATTACTGGTTGGGGTATAGACTTGGATTACTGTGATACTGAATGGATTGCCTTGAAAATGAACAGAGATTATTCTATCACTGTTGAGATTGCAACAAAGTACTGAATTTCAGATTTTTTTGTTGAATGATGGCTACTCCATTTTTTTCTAAGAGATTCTTTCCCACAGTAGTAGATATAATGGTCTCCTGAATTAAATTCACCCATTCCAGTCCATTTTAGTTCACTGATTCCTAAAATGTTGATGTTCACTCTTGCCATCTTCTGTTTGACCACTTCCAATTTACCTTGATTCATGGACCTAATAGGTTAGAAACTGACCCAAATTTCAGGTTCCTATGCAATATTGTTCTTTACGGCATCAGACTTTACTTCCACCACCAGTCACATCTACAACTGGGTGTTGTTTCTCTTTGGCTCCGTCTCTTCATTCTCTCTGGAGTTATTTCTCCACTGATCTCCAGTAGCATATTGGGCACCTACCGACCTGGGAATATCATCTTTCAGTGTCCTATCTTTCTGCCTTTTCATACTTGTTCATGGGGTTCTCAAGGCAAGAATACTGAAGTGGTTTGCCATTCCCTTCTCTAGTGGACCACATTCTGTCAGAAGTCTCCACCATGATCCGTCCTTCTTGGGTGGCCCTACAAGGCATGGCTCAGAGTTTCATTGAGTTAGACAAGGCTGTGGTCCATGTGATCAGTTTGATTAGTTTTCTGTGACTGTGGGTTTCATTCTTTCTGACCTCTGATGGAGAAGGATAAGAGGGTTGTAGAAGTTTCCTGATGGGAAGACTGACTAAGGGGGAAACTGGGTCTTGTTCTGATGGGCAGGGCCATGCTCAGTAAATTGGATCTTTAATCCAATTTTCTGTTGATGGGAGGGGCTGTGTTCCCTCCTTCTTGTTTGACCTGAGGCCAAACTATGGTGGAGGTAATGAAGATAATTGGGCTTCCCTGGTGGCTCAGAGGTTAAAGTGTCTGCCTCTAATGCAGGAGACCTGGGTTTGATCCCTGGGTCGGGAAGATCCCCTGGAGAAGGAAATGGCAACCCACTCCAGGATTCCTGCCTGGGGAATCCCATGGATGGAGGAGCCTGATGGGCTACAGTCCATGGGGTTGCAAAGAGTCGGACATGACTGAGCAACTTAACTTAATGAAGATAACGGTGACCTCCTTCGAAAGGTCCCATGCACGCACTGCTGCACTCAGTACCCCCAAATCTCCAGGAGGCCACTGCCGACCCACACTTTTGCCAGAGACTTCTGAACACTCATGGGCAAGTCTGGGTCAGCCTCTTGTTGGGTCACTGCTCCTTTCTCCTGGGTCCTGGTGAGCACAAGGTTTTGTTTGTGCCCTCCAAGAGTCTCTTTCCTGAGTCCTGTGTAAGTTCTGGTGACTCTATGGTGGGGTTAATGGCTACCTCCTCCAAGAGGGCTTATGCCATACCTAGGTCTGCTGCACCCAGAGTCCCTGCTCCTGCAGCAGGCCATTGCTGACCCATACCTCCGCGGGAGACACTGAAACCCTCAAAGGCAGGTCTGGCACAGTCTCTGTGGGGTCTTCTGGTGCATACGAGGTTTTGTCTGAGCCCTCTGAGCATCTCTGATGGGGGAGGGTTTTGATTCTAAACGTGATTTTGCCCCTCCTACCATCTTGCTCGGGCTTCTTCTTTGCCCTTAGATGTGGGGTATCTTTTTTTGGTGGGATCCAACATTTTTCTGTTAATGTTTTGTTTGGTGGTAAGTTGTAATTTTGGAGTTCTTGCAGGAGAAGATGAGCGCACATCCTTCTACTCTGCCATCTTGTTAAACCTAAGAGAAGAAAAATATCGAGAACAGGTGGCAACAATACACAGAAAAACTATAAAAAAAGATCTTCATAACCCAGATAACCATGATGGTGTGATCACTCACCTAGAGCCAGACATCCTGGAATGAGAAGTCAAGTGGACCTTAGGAAGCATCACTATGAACAAAGCTAGTGGAGGTGATGGAAATCCAGTTGAGCTATTTCAAATACTAAAAGATGATGCTGTGAAAGTGCTATACTCAATATGCCAGCAAATCTGGAAAACTCAGCAGTGGCCACAGGACTGGAAAAGGTCAGTTTTCATTCCAATTCCAAAGAAAGGCAATGCCAAAGAATGCTCAAACTACCGCACAATTGCACTCATCTCACATGCTAGCAAAGTAATGTTCAAAATCCTCCAAGCCAGGCTTCAACAGTACGTGGATTTAGATTTAGAAAAGGCAGAGGAACCAGAGATCAAATTGCCAACATCCGCTGGATCATTGAAAAAGCAAGAGAGTTCCAGCAAAACATCTATTTCTGCTTTATTGACTATGCCAAAGCCTTTGAATGTGTGGACAATAATAAACTATGGAAAACTCTGAAAGAAATGGGAATACCAAACCACCTGACCTGCCTCTTGAGAAACCTATATACAGATCAAGAAGCAACAGTTAGAACTGGACATGGAACTACAGACTGGTTCCAAATCAGGAAAGGAGTACATCAAGGCTGTATATCGTCACCCTGCTTATTTAACTTATATGCAGAGTACATCATGAGAAACACGGGGCTGGATGAAGCACAAGCTGGAATCAAGATTGCCGGGAGAAACATCAATAACCTCAGATATGCAGATGACACCACCCTTATGGCAGAAAGTGAAGAGGAACCAAAAAGCCTCTTATGAAAGTAAAAGAGGAGAGTGAAAAAGTTGGCTTAAAATTCAACATTCAGAAAACTAAGATCATAGCATCTGTTCCCATCATCTCATGGCAAATAGATGGAGAAACAATGGAAATAGTGAGAGACTTTTTTGGGGGGCTCCAAAATCACTACAGGTGGTGACTGCAGCCATGAAATTAAAAGCTGCTTGCTCCTTGAAAGGAAAGCTGTGACCAACCGACAACATATTAAAAAGCAGAGACATTACTTTGCCAACAAAGGTCCATCTAGTCAAAGCTATGGTTTTTCCAGTGGTCATGTATGGATATGAGAGTTGGACTATAAAAAAAGATGAGTGCTGAAGACTTGATGCTTTGAACTGTGGTGTTGGAGAAGACTCTTGAGAGTCCCTTGGACTGCAAGGAGATCCTACCAGTCAATCCTAAAGGAAATCGGTCCTGAATATTCATTGGAAGGACTGATGCTGAAGCTGAAGCTCCAATACTTTGGCCACCTGATGTGAAGAACTGACTCATTGGAAAAACTCTGATGCTGGGAAAGGTTGAAGGCAGGAGGATAAGGTGATGACAAAAGATGAGATGGTTGGATGGCATCACCAACTCAATGGAGATGAGTTTGAGCAAGCTCTGGGAGTTGGTACTGGACAGGGAAGCCTGGCGTGCTGCCATCCATGGGGCCACAAATAGTCGATTATGACTGAGTGACTGAACCGAACTGAACTCTCTCAACTGGGTTATTTTTAGTGATGTGCATGTACCTAGAGTTTGGCATACAAAGTGAAGTTAATCAGAATGTGAAAAACCAATAAAATATGTTAACTCATACATATGGAATATAGAAAAATGGTGCTGATGAATCTATAGGCAGGAATAGAGATGCAGACATAGAGAAGAGACCCGTGGACTCTGGGGGAGAAAGAGAGGGTGGGACAAATTGAGAGAATAGCATTGACATATATACAATACCAACTAGAGTCTTCATAGATCCTTGATATTGTAGAGTTAAAAGTAGTTTAAATGTAACTTATAAGTGAGCAGCTCAGAGGTGCCAGGAGCGGTGTTTGGACACTTCTTGCCTGCAAATCCAATTGAAACCTCAAGACAAACCGGAAAGTTTCAAATCTCTTCCTGGTTGTAAAGATTTTCATCTGAAATTTTAGCGAGGTGCGGGACTTGCTTAAGGTCACAGAGTTGCTGATAGAGCCTCCCGTTTCCAAATGCCTGCTGCTTCTGCTGGAAGGAGCTTCTCCCCAGGCTGCTGGTCCTCATTTGTGGAATAAGCTAAGAAAATGAGGAAGAAACTTCAGATTGTTATTAACTAGGGCTCCTGCATTGCATTGGAGAAGGACATAGCACCCCACTCCAGTACTCTTGCCTGGAAAATCCCATGGACGGAGGAGCCTGGTAGGCTGCAGTCCATGGGATTGCTAGGAGTCGGACACGACTGAGCAAATTCACTTTCACTTTCATGCATTGGAGAAGGAAATGGAAACCCACTCCAATATTCTTGCCTGGAGAATCCCAGGGACAGAGGAGCCTGGTGGGCTGCCATCTATGGGATCACACAGAGTTGGATATGACTGACGCGACTTAGCAGCAGCAGCCTGCATGGCATAACTCCAAGGGCCCTCCTCAGGGAGTAACAGTGTGCCACCCTGGATGTGTGTCAATATGAACTTGCTTTAGAGAGTGGTGGTTTAATCAGTAAGTTGTGTCCAGCTCTATGACCCCCTGGGCTTTAGCCTGCCTGGCTCCTCTGTCCATGGGATTTCCCAGGCAAGAATAGTAAGTGGTTTTCCATTTCCTTCTCCAAGGAATCTTCCCAACTCAGGGATTAAACCTGCATCTCTTGCTTCTCTTGAAATGGCAAGTGGATTCTTTACCACTGGGAAGCTCACAAATATATTATTTGCATTCAGTTCTTTTTCTCCACTGGCAAAATCTTGGTTAATAATAATCATTCAAATGATAACGATTCAAATTTGTTGAGCCCTTGGCTCTACACACAGTGCTTTCACAAACATGACTTCCTCACAACCTCTTTTTAAAGTACACACTATACCTCATATTTGTAGTTAAAGATATGGATTCTCTGAGAGGTAAGTGACAAGGTGCTCAGGGTAACACCATAAGTTCAGCTTCTTTGCTCTCAAGTCTTATTGTCCCTACCCTGCCCCTTATAATGATTTTTTTTTTTCTTTTTCTGGTTCACTTGTTTCTCTGGTGTTATTTCTCCTTCTCTATTGCTTGAATCTCTTCTTCCTTTTCTTTGCTTCCAGGCTTTGTCTTTAGACTTTCCTCTCTGGATGGGCTTATCAGATTCCACAGCTTCAACTCCTGTCTCAAAGATGAACTTAAAAAACATTATTTGCTTTTGCTTACTGGGTCTTCACTGCTTCTGGAAGGCTTTCTCTAGTTGCAGTGAGTGGAGGTACTCTTCGTTGCAGTGTGCAGACTTCTCATTGCAGTGGCTTCTTTTGTTGTGGAGGACAGGCTCTAGGCTTGTGGGGTTCAATAGTTGTGGCACATGGGCTTAATTGCCCTGCAGCATGTGGAATCTTCCTGGACCAGGGATCAAACCAGTGTCCCCAGCATTGGCAAGTGGATTCTTAACCACTGGACCCACAGGGAAGTCCCCTAAATGGACTGTAAATCTCTGTTCTATTGCTGTATGTCTTTGGATCAGTTACTTCCCTTCTGTAGGCTTCAGATTCTTTGTTTGAAATATAAAAGCACTAGGTGGCTGATGTATGCTTTCCTGTACAGCTCCAACTTCAAATGAAATGAAGAATGTTAAAGTAATTTTTAAACAAAAATCAATATCAAAGTACAAGATCTCATAAATAGATTCAGCAAGGTTGCAGGATCAAGATCAATATACTAAAAAAAATCAATTGCATTTCTATAGACTAACCATGAACGATCCAAAAATAAAATTAAGAAAACAATTCCACTTACAATAGCATCAAAAAGAATAAAATATTTAAGAATAAGTCTAACAAAAGAAGTGGAAGACTGACAACTGTAAGACATTGTTGAAAAGGAATTAAAGAAAATATAAAAAATAGAGAAACATCCTATGCTCATGGATCAGAAGATTTAATATTCTTAGGATGGCATTTTTCTCTAAATTGATCTACAAATTTAACTCAATCCCTATTGCAATATCAATTGACTCTTTTTGCAGAAACTGACAAGCTGGTCTTAAAATTCATATGGAATTGCAAGGGACCCCAAATAGCCAAAGTAATGTAGAAAAACAACAAAGCTGGAGGAGTCACACTTTCTGATTTCAAAACTTATGACAGAACTCAAAGCAGTGTGATAGTGGCATAAAGATCAATGGAATATAATTGATAGTCTAGAAATAAACCCATACATCTGTGGCCATTGATTTTTTTTTTTTAAAGGGCTGCCAAGGCAATTCAATAGAGGAAGGATTCATTTTTTTCAGCAAATGGTGTTGAGACAAATATCCACATGCAAAAGGATGGACCTGGACCTGGACCTGATGTGATATGCAAAGATTACTCAAAATACAAAAACAAATGTAAAAGCTAAAACTATACACTATTAGAAGAAAACATATAGTAAATCTAAGTAGGGTTAGGCAATGATTTCTTAGATACAATAGCAAAAGTATAAGCAACAAAAGAAAAAATAGATACATTAGACTTTTATCAAAATTAAAAACTTTGGACATTAGATGAGTCTATCAAGAGTAAAAACACAATCCATAGAATGGGATAAAGTATTTCCAAACAATATTTGATAAGAAGCTTATGTAGAGGAAAAATATATATCTTACAATTCAGTAATAAAAGGTAACCTGATTAAATATGGGAAAGAGGTCTGAATAGGCATTTCTAAAAAGAAGATTGTACAAATGGCCAATAAACATATCTAAAGATATTACCTGGAGAAGGAAATGACAACCCACTCCAGTATTCTTGCCTGGAGAATCCCATGGACAGAGGAGCCTGGTTAGTCACTAGGGAAAATGCAAATCAAAACCCCAGTGAGATCCTACTTCATCTCCTTTAAGATGGCTATAATAAAAAAGACAGTAACAGGTGTCGGTGAGGATGAGGAGAAATTGGAATCTTCGAACACTGCTGGTGGAAATGGAAAATGGTGCAACCCCTTTGGAAAACAGTTTGTCGGTTTCTTGGAAAGTGAAGCACAGTGTTATCATATGATCCAAAAGTTCCATGCCAAGGGTTTTAAAAGAAATAAAACATATTTGTTCACACAAAAAAACCATAGCAGCATTATAGCAGCATTATTCACAATGGCCAAAAGTGCAAACAACCCAAATGTCCATTTAGTGACGAATAGATAAACAAAATGTGATATATCTGAACAAGTGGATATTTTTGGCAATTAACAGGAATGAAATTGTGATGCATTCTATAATGTGGTTGAACCTTGAAAACATTATGCTAAGTCGAAGAAGCCAGTCCTTGAAGACTACATATTACATGATTCTATTTATATGAAATAGTTAGAAAAGGCAAATCTACACAGACAGACAGTGGATTTGTGTTTGCCTAGGGCTGGAGGTTGTGGGAGAAATGAGGAGTGAGTACTAAGGGGTTCAGGGTTTCCTTTGAGTGATGAAAATGTTCTAAACATAGATCTTGGTCATGATTGCAAAACTCCATGAATGTGTTAAAACCTACTGATTTGCACATGTTAAGTGGGTGAACTTTTGCCATGTGAATTGTACTCACTGAAACTGTTGCTGTGTTCAGTTGCTTCAGTCATGTCTGACTCTTTGAAACCCTATGACTGTAGCTGGCCAGGCTCCTCTGTCTGTGGGATTCCTCAGGTAAGAATATTGGAGAGGGTTGCCATACTCTCCTCCAGGGGCTCAGCCCTAGCCAGGGCTCAAACAAGCATCTCCTGTGTCTTCAGCATTGCAGACAGATTCTTACTGATGAGCCACTGGGAAAGCCCCCACTGAAACTTGTTAAAATATCAATTTATAAAGATGATGCTAATGATTAATATCATTATTATTCACACAATTATTCTGCTGTGTAGCAGTTTTGGAATTAGGGATATCTCTTCCTAAGTGGCTTGCCTGGGAATCATTTCCACTCACAGCCATGAATGCATGACAATTCTGGTGTTTTAGAATAAAAAAAAGACTTTGGTCTGATTCCCTTCTCAGCTACCATTCAGTTGTGTGTGTTATTGGACAAATTTTTTGACCTAACATCTAAAGTTCCCTAATTTCCATAAACAAGGACCACAATGCTTTCTGAACAATGCTAGAACAAGAGATGTAAATGTTTAGCATAAAGCTGGAACTTTCTACCTGTACGATAAATGTTATTTCCATCTTCTATTTCAAAAAGCTTTTCCAGCTCTTCTGCCCTGAATGGGACAGGTGAGAAATACTGCCTGAGGTTCCCTGGCCAAAACTGTGGATAGAAGGGAGGCTGGCATTGTCCGTGAATTTCTTTCCATGGGTAATCATTGGGTTTTTAAAGTTTTTGAGGAAGGATGAAAAGATCTCATGAAGAGATAAGAAGTTTCTCAACAGATTGCTTATTCTCTAAAGAATAATTAAAACACATATCATGCAGTGGTTTTCAGAGTCTGGACACTTTCTTCTCAGAAGCCCTTGACAGTTAGAACAATGAATTTTCCCCGGAAGGTATGTGCAGGGCCAGAATAGCCCAGGGGCAAGGTGGAAGGAATGATTGACTGGAGCTGTAGTCCTGACTTTGCTCAATCAATTAATTCTATTACTCAGTTTGCTCTTCTACTAAATGGGGTTTAAACTTGCCCATCAACCTTTTTCCCCCTTGGAGAATGACTTTGGGGAAACAGACTAGAACACTCTGACCTATTTGGAAAGAAGATCTCAAATGAAAATAAGGTTTTCATTAGCATCATTACTGTTTTCTACTTCTAATTTTTCTAATTTGGTGGTGCTGAGTAATTATCTATATCTAATATGGGCTTCCCTGGTGTCTCAGTGGTAAAGAATCTGCCTGCCAAGGTAGGAGATGCAGGTTCGATCCCTGGGTTGGGAAGATCCCTGGAGATGGAAATTGCAACCCATTCCAGTATTCTTGCCTGGAAAATCCATGGACAGAGGAGCCTGATGGGCTATAGTCCATGGGGTTGAAAAGAGTTGGGCATGACTTAGCAACTGAACAACAGCAACACCACAATAATATTGCATAATAACCCACGTAAATCTGCATGTAATTGTGGTGGCCCACTTGTGCCTCATTGCCTCCCCTCCTCTGCTAAGCCTGTGCTCTGTGGTGTGGGCCATTTCTCAGTCCCTATGTTCCTGCTATCTGGATGCTCAAGCTTCATGACTACAGGGATGTGGTGGGAATTGCTGGGACCCACAGCAGTCGTGAGGATTAGAGAGAGCATCATAACAGTAGACTTCCTAACCATGGGCCCTGGTTCAGAAGCTATGTGTGTCTGCAAGCATTCAACAAATACATATGATGTTTCTGCTACCTACTAGACTTTGTTTCAGGCTCTGGGGAGGCAGCAGTGAAGGAAAAATGTC
The DNA here is from genome assembly GCA_006410635.1 of Cephalophus harveyi. Taxonomy (NCBI): domain Eukaryota; kingdom Metazoa; phylum Chordata; class Mammalia; order Artiodactyla; family Bovidae; genus Cephalophus; species Cephalophus harveyi. The sequence goes on along the minus strand of SJYT01028862.1, from coordinate 134,442 downwards.
AGAGATCTCTTCTCTAATGTATAAGTGTGTGGGGTCAGGGAGAGTGATGATAGTGAGTTGGAACATGACATAGGAAGTAAGATACATACTATGTTAGATGGCAGTAAGTGCTATGGAGGAAAATAAACCAAGGAAAAAAGATGAGAAAACATTGAAATTATGCACATTTGGTGAGTTGAAGGAGGTGAGGTTGTCACTCTGAGGAAATAAGATGAAAGATGCAGAGGATCTGGAGATGAGGAGACTCTGGGATGGGAGTGTTCTGAGGGTCTTTGTGGCTGGACTGGTGTTAGCACGGGAGATGTTGGTAGGAGATGAGGTCAGAGAAATGACGAGGCTAGGACTGAGAGTCATATAGCACAGGGGTAGGTGAATTACCTCTGGCCAAATCTGACACACAGATTTTTATAAATAAAGTTTTATTAGAGCACAGCTACATTCATTGATGATTATATTATTTATGGCTGCTGTACTGCTAAATAGCAGAGTTCAGGAGTGTGACAGACTGTATGAAGCCTAAACCATTTACTACCTCGCCCTTTACAGAAAAAGGATGCTGGTCTCTCGAATAGGGCCGTGCAAGAATTATTTCCAATTTTTTCCATCTCAGACAGGGTACTGAGTACCTAGAGGTGAAAGAATACAGTCTGTGCCCTCAGGATGCTAATAGTTTAGTGAGGAGAAAGTTATGTAGACTGGCAATGAAAACATAGCACCATACTCTCAAAGCTATGGTTTTTCCAGTAGTCATGAATGAATGTGAGAGTTGGACAATAAAGAAGGCTGAGTGCTGAAGAATTGATGCTTTTGAACTGTGGTGTTGGAGAAGATTCTTGAGAGTAACTTGGACTGGAAAGAGATCAAGCCAGTCAATATTAAAGGAAGTTAATCCTGAGTATTCATTGGAGGGACTGATGCTGAAGCTGAAGCTCCAATAATTTGGTCACCTGATGAGAAGAGCTGACTCATTAGAAAAGACCCTGATGCTGGGAAAAACTGAAGACAGGAGGATAAGGGGATGACAGAGGACAAGATGGTTGGATGGCTTCATACAACAAATAAATGGACATGAGCTTGAGCAAGCTCCAGGAGACAGTGAAGGACAGGGAAACCTGGCATGCTGCAGTCTGTGGGTCACAAAGAGTTGCACATGACTGAGCGACTGAACAACAGCAACAACCAAGCTTTCACACATTGTTCTGGATTTTGTAGAACAGGCCAAGCAATTTGGAAAACTGTTTCTGTCTACCAAAACTAAACATGGTTATCTGCAATAACATGACACTTCCACTCCTGTGTTTATACCCAACAGAAATAAGTGCCTGTGTTTACTAAGAGGGATATATAGAAGTGTCCAGGAAACTTTATTCATGACAGCCCCCTAGTGGAAACACACCTATATAGCCATCAACATTTGAATGGATAAATGCATTCCAGTATCTGTAGTGGAATACTATACATCAATGAAAAATAGCACCTGACACTACATACAAGTACACAGATGAATTTCACAAACCTGATGTTCAATGGAAAATCCAGACAGGAAAGAACTCTGCTTTCATGATTTGATTTCAAGAATATGAAGTTCAAAAACAGACATAATTGATGTATTCAGGGAGAGGTCAGAATAGTGATTATCTTTATCTCTGATAGCTCAGTTGGTAAAGAATCCACCTGCAATGCAGGAAACCCCAGTTAGATTCCTGGGTCTGGAACATGTGCTGGAGAGGGAATAGGCTACCTACTCCAGTATACTTGGGCTTCCCTTGTGGCTTAGCTGGTAAAGAATCTTCCTGCAATGTGGGAGACCTGGGTTGGAAAGATCCCCTGGAGAAGGGAAAGGCTACCCACTCCAGTATTCTGGCCTGGAAAATTGCATGGACTATATATAGTCCATGGGGTTGGAGAGTCAGGCACAACTGAGTGACTTTCACATTCACTTCACTTTTGATTATCTAGCTTGGAGGGCACAAGAAGACTTTTGGGAGTCTTAAAATCTTCTGTATCTTAACTGGGTGTAGTCACATGACTTTTGCATACATAAAAATTAATTGAGCTCTATCCTTAACATTTTTGTACTTTACTGATGTAGAATATTAGTGTTAGTTGCTCAGTTGTGTTCAACTATTTGTGGTTCCATGGACTGTAGCACACCAGCCTCCTCTGTCCATGGAATTCTGCAGGAAAGAATACTGGAGTGAGTAGCCCTTTCATTCTCCAGAGGATCTTCCCAACTCAGGGACTGAACTTGTGTCTCCTGCCTAGACAGGAGGATTCTTTACTGAGCTACCAGGTAGTTTATGCCTTGATTAATACATAAAAAATGAAAATACAGAGCCACTTCCATAGAATTGATAATAAGTGCTATGCCTATACAGAAAACTGAGAGACTAACAGCTGAGGGAAGATAGGAATGCTGTCTACTGGAGTCAAAATTTGAGCTTCAGGAGTTAAGCTTTCCCTGGAAGACCAGAGTAGAAAGAATGTCCTAGGAGAGGAAATAGCATATGAAAAGTCTGAAAAACAAGACTTATTCAGGAAACTGCTGCATGTGCAGTAGTGTTTCTAATCAAATATAAAGTATTTTTACTCCCCTCTATTCTTCTTTCCTCATGCCTTCCTATTTGAATTTCTTTTTGTTTGTAATTTATTTTCATGTCTTTCAGTTATTGTAATTTTCAACTCAACCATTTCTATTTTATTCCTTTTTATACTTTTATAGAAATAAAACTAACATACTATGTCTTTTCCTTTCAAAATATACAATTCAGTCATTTTAAGTAACTTCACAAGACAGTGTAACCACCACCATTGTAAATCCAGAATATATTCATCGTCTCAGAAACAAACCCCATACCCATTGGTAGTCACTATCAATTCTCCTCTCTTCCAGGTCTTGGAAACTTCTAATCTAATTTCTCCCTCTGGATTTCTCTATACTAGACATTTCACCTAAATTGAATTATGCAATATGTGCTCTATCATGTCTGGCTTCTTTTCAAGGCTCATTCATGTTTTAGCATGACTAAGCAGTATTTCAATCAGTGAACTAAAATGGACTGGAATGGGTGAATTTAACTCAGATGGCCATTATATCTACTACTGTGGGCAAGAATCCCTTAGAAGAAATGGAGTAGTCATCATAGTCAACAAAAGAGTCTGAAATGCAGTATTTGGGTGCAATCTCAAAAAGGACAGAATGATCTCTGTTCGTTTCCAAGGCAAACCATTCAATATCACAGTAATCCAAGTCTATGCCCCAACCAATAATGCTGAAGAAGCTGAAGTTGAACAGTTCTATGAAGACCTACAAAACTATCTAGAAACTAACACCCAAAAAAGATATTCTTTTCATCATAGGGGAGAGGAATGCAAAAGAAAGTATTCAAGAGATACCTGGAATAACAGGCAAATTTGGCCTTGGAGTACAAAACAAAGCAAGTCAAAGGCTAACAGAGTTTTGCCAAGATAATGCAGTGGTCATAGCAAACACCCTCTTCCAACAACTCAAGAGAAGACTCTATACATGGACATCACCAGATGATCAATACCAAAATCAGATTTATTATATTCTTTGAAGCCAAAGATGGAGAAGCTCTATAGAGTCAGCAAACACAAGACTGGGAACTGACTGTGGTTCAGATCATGAATGTCTTATTGCCAAGTTCAGACTTAGCTTGAAGAAAGTAGAGAAAACCACAAGACCATTCAGGTGTGATCTAAATCAAATCCCTTAGGATTATACAGTGGAAATAACAAGTAGATTCAAGGGATTAGATCTGATAAACAGAATGCCTGAATAACTATGAAAGGAAGTTTCTTACATTGTACAGGAGGCAGTGATCAAGACCATCCCCAAGAAACAGAAATGCAAAAAGGCAAAATGATTGTCTAAGGAGGCCTTGCAAATAGCTGAGAAAGGAAGAGAAGCTGAAGGCAAAGGAGGAAAGGAAAGATATATCCATTTGAAAGCAGAGTTCCAAAGAATAGCAAGGAGAGATAAGAAAGCCTTCCTCAGCGATCAATGCAAAGAAATAGAATGGGAAAGACTAGAGATCTCTTCAAGAAAATTAGAGATACGAAGGGGACATTTCATGCAAAGATGGCACAATAAAGGATAGAAATGATATGGATATAACAGAGGCAGAAGATATTAAGAAAAGGTGGCAAGAATACATAGAAAAACTATACAAAAAAAATTTTCATGACCCAGATGACCACGAAAGTGTAATCACTCACCTAGAGCCAGACATCATGGAATGCAAAGTCAAGTGGGCCTTAGGAAGCATCACTAGGAACAAAGCTAGTGGAGGTGAAGAAATTCCAGTTGAACCGTTTCAAACCCTAAAAGATGATGCTGTGAAAGTGCTGCACTCAATATGCCAGCAAATTTGGAAAACTCATCAATGACCACAGGACTGGAAAAGGTCAGTTTTCATTCCAATCCCAAAGAAAGGCAATGCCAAAGAATGCTCAAACTACTGCACAATTGCACTCATCTCACACCCTAGTAAAGTAATGCTCAAAATTCTCCAAGCCAGGCTTCAGCAATACATGACCATGAACTTCCAGATGTTCAAGCTGGTTTTAGAAAAGGCAGAGGAACCAGAGATCAAATTGCCAACATCTGCTGGATCATGGAAAAAGCTAGAGAGCTCCAGAAAAACATCTATTTCTGCTTTCTTGACTATGCAAAAGCCTTTGACTGGGTGGATCACAACAAACTGTGGGAAATCTTCAAGAGATGGGAATACCAGATCACTTGACCTGCCTCCTAAGAAATCTGTATGCAGGTCAAGAAGCAACAGTTAGAACTGGACATGGAACAACAGACTGTTTCCAAATAGGAAAAGGAGTATGACAAGGCTGTATATATTGTCACCCTGCTTATTTAACTTCCATGCAGAGTACATCATGAGAAACGCTGGGCTGAAAGAAGCACAAGCTGGAATCAAGATTGCCAGGAGAAATATCAATAACCTCAGATATGCAGATGACACCACTCTTCTGGCAGAAAGTGAAGAAGAACTAAAAAGCCTTGTGATGAAAGTGAAAGAGGAGTGTGAAAAAGTTGGCTTAAAGCTCAACATTCAGAAAACTATGGCATCCAGTCCCATCAGTTCAGTTCAGTTCAGTTGCTCAGTTGTGTCCGACTCTTTGCGACCCCATGAATCGCAGCACGCCAGGCCTCCCTGTCCATCACCAACTCCCGGAGTTCGCTCAAACTCAGGTCCATCGAGTCCGTGATGCCATCCAGCCATCTCATCCGCTGTCATCCCCTTTTCCTCCTGCCCCCAATCCCTCCTAGCATCAGAGTCTTTTCCAATGAGTGAACTCTTAGCATGAGGTGGCCAAAGTATTGGAGTTTCAGCTTTAGCACCAGTCCTTCCAATGAACACCCAGGACTGATCTCCTTTATTTATTTATTTTTTAATTTATTTTTTTTCACATTTTATTTTACTATTATTATTATTTTTTTTTACTTTACAATATTGTATTGGTTTTGCCATACATCAACATGAATCTGCCATGGGTGTATATGTGTTCGTGATCTCCTTTAGAATGAACTGGTTGGATCTCCTTGCAGTCCAAGGGACTCTCAAGAGTCTTCAACACCACTGTTCAAAAGCATCAATTCTTCAGTGCTCAGCTTCTTCACAGTCCAACTCTCACATCCATACATGACTACTGGAAAAACCATAGAGCCTTGACTAGATGGACCTTTGTTGGCAAAGCAATGTCTCTGCTTTTGAATATACTATCTAGGTTGGTCATAACTTTCCTTCCAAGGAGTAAGTGTCTTTTAATTTTATGGCTGCAGTCACCATCTGCAGTGATTTTGGAGCCCAAAAAAATAAAGTCTGACACTGTTTCCACTCTTTCTCCATCTATTTCTCAAGAAGTGATGGGACCAGATGCCATGATCTTTGTTTTCTGAATGTTGAGCTTTAAGCCAACTTTTTCACTCTCCTCTTTCACTTTCATCAAGAGGCTTTTTAGTTCCTCTTCACTTTCTGCCATAAGGGTGGTGTCATCTGCATATCTGAGGTTATTGATATTTCTCCTGGCAATCTTGATTCCAGCTTGTGCTTCTTCCAACCCAGCATTTCTCATGATATACTCTGCATAGAAGTTAAATAAACAGGGTGACAATATACAGCTTTGATGTACTCCTTTTCCTATTTGGAACCAGTCTGTTGTTCCATGTCCAGTTCTAACTGTTGCTTCCTGACCTGCATACAGGTTTCTCAAGAAGCAGGTCAGGTGGTCTGGTATTCCCATCTCTCTCAGTATTTTCCACAGTTTATTGTGATCCACACAGTCAAAGGCTTTGGCATAGTCAATAAAGCAGAAATAGATGTTTTTCTGGAACTCTCTTGCTTTTTGGATGATTCAATGGATGTTGGCAATTTGATCTCTGGTTCCTCTGCCTTTTTTAAAACCAGCTTGAACATCTGAAAGCTCACGGTTTGCATATTGCTGAAGTCTGGCTTGGAGAATTTTGAGCATTACTTTACTAGGGTGTGAGATGAGTGTAACTGTGCAGTAGTTTGAGCATTCTTTGACATTGCATTTCTTTGGGATTGGAATGAAAACTGACCTTTTCCAGTCCTGTGGCCACTGCTGAGTTTTCCAAATTTGCTGGCATATTGAGTGCAGCACTTTCACAGCATCATCTTCCAGGATTTGAAATAGCTCCACTGGAATTCTATCACCTCCATTAGCTTTGTTTGTAATGATGCTTTCTAAGGCCCACTTGACTTCACATTACAGGCTCTAGGAATGTCTGGCTCTAGGTGAGTGATCACACCATCGTGATTATCTGGGTCGTGAAGATCTTTTTTGTACAGTCCCTTCTGTGTATTCTTGCCATCTCTTCTTAATATCTTCTGCTTCTGTTAGCTCCCTACCATTTCTGTCCTTTATCAAGTCCATCTTTGCATGAAATGTTCCCTTGGTATCTCTAATTTTCTTGAAGAGATGTCTAGTCTTTCCCATTCTGTTCTTTTCCTCTATTTCTTTGCATTGATCGCTGAGGAAGGCTTTCTTGTCTCTCCTTGCTATTCTTTGGAACTCTGCATTCGATGCTTATATCTTTCCTTTTCTCCTTTGCTTTTTGCTTCTCTTCTTTTCATAGTTATTTGTAAGGCCTCCCCAGACAGCCATTTTGCTTTTTTGCATTTCTTTTCCATGGGAATGGTGTTGATGCCTGTCTCCTGTACAATGTCAGGAACCTCCATCCACAGCTCATCAGGCACTCTATCAGATCTAGTCCCTTAAATCTATTTCTTACTTCCACTGTATAATCACAAGGGATTTGATTTAGGTCATACCTGAATGGTGTAGTGGTTTTCCATACTTTCTTCAATGTAAGTCTGAGATGAGCTACCCCATGCCTGAGGTCAGGGGCAGTGGCCAAGAGGAGCTACCCCATGTTCAAGGTCAGGAGGGGCAGCGGTGAGGAGATACCCCTCATCCAAGGTAAGGAGCAGTGGGTGCGCTTTGCTGGAGCAGCCGTGGAGGGATACCCCACATCCAAGGTAAGAGAAACCCAACTAAGGCAGTAGGTGTTGCAAGAGACATCAGAGGGCAGACACACTGAAACCATAAACACAGAAAACTTGTGAATCTGATCACACACACCACAGCCTTGTCTAACTCAATGAAACTAAGCCATGCCGTATGGAGCACTCAAGATGGCGGGTCATGGTGGAGAGTTCTGACAGAATGTGGTCCACTGGAGAAGGGAATGGCAAACCACTTCAGTATTCTTGCCTTGAGAACCCCATGAACAGTATGAAAAGGCAAAATGATAGGATAACGAAAGAGGAACTCACCAGGTCGGTAGGTGCCCAATATGCTACTGGAGATCAGTGGAGAAATAAGTCCAGAAAGAATGAAGGGATGGAGCCAAAGCGGAGACAATATTCAGTTGTGGATGTGACTGGTGATAGAAGCAAGGTCTGATGCTGTAAAGAGCAATATTGCATAGGAACCTGGAATATTAGGTCCATGAATCAAGGCAAATTGGAAGTGATCAAACAGGAGATGGCAAGAGTGAACGTCGACATTCTAGGAATCAGTGAACTAAAATGGGCTGGAATGGGTGAATTTAACTCAGATGACCATTATATCTACTGCTGTGGGCAGGAATCCCTTAGAAGAAATGGAGTAGCCATCATGGTCAACAAAAGAGTCCAAAATGCAGTACTTGGATGCAATCTCAAAAAGGACAGCATGATCTCTGTTCATTTCCAAGGCAAACCATTCAATATCACAGTTATCCAAGCCTATGCCCCAACCAGTAATGCTGGAGAAGCTGAAGTTGAACGGTTCTATGAAGACCTATAAGACCTAGAACTAACACCCAAAACAGATGTCATTTTAGGGGACTGCAATATAGGGGACTGGAATGCAAAAGTAGGAAGTCAAGAAACACCTGGGGTAACAGGCAATTTGGCCTCAGAATACGGAATGAAGCAGGGCAAAGGCTAATAGAGTTTTGCCAAGAGAATGCACTTGTCATAGCAAACACCCTCTTCCAACAACACAAGAGAAGACTCTACACATGGACATCACCAGATGGTCAACACTGAAATCAGATTGATTATATTCTTTGCAGCCAAAGATGAAGAAACTCTATACAGTCACACAAACAAGACGAGGAGATGACTGTGGCTCAGACCATGAACTCCTTATTGTCAAATTCAGATATCTTTATAAGTGATACTAAACTTACATAGTGCATATGCTATATAGGTCATAATAATAGTACTCTGAGAATGAGGCTTTTAAAGAGCTACAGACTCTTTTATTCCCTTCCTTTTGCTCCCCTCGATGGCTTACAGGCTATTGATTTTCATTTGAAATTGATAAGTTATCTTTCAGAGCTAACAAAGAGCTGGAGAGTAGGCAAAGGAACTAGGACAAATTAAAAGGTTACAAAGCTCACTGTTCTTAGTACAATTGTGCTATTTGGGGGTAGGGCATACATGTTCCCCAGATTGCTTCAAGCCTTTGATTAATTCCAGTTTTGGAGAAGTTTTTTTTATTATTAAATTTTTGCAAGTTTTCTTATTGCTTTTATGGAGGAAAGAATTTTCAGAGGGCTGTGCTCCATAACTTTTGCTGATGTTCTCAACTTTCTTGAGTATATTTGTGGCATGGATGTTAATACATGCCAGCAAGAACTTATGGTCTAGTTGGAGAGAGAAAGAATATGTGCCAGAAATATAGAGCAATGGAGAATGTTTTAGAATCTTGCTACTAAATTGTTGTCCAAGGGCCAGCATCATCAATAGCATCAGAAACTTATAAGGAGGACAGAATCTCAAGTCCTTCCCTATATCTACTGCATTTTAATATTTTAGCAAGATCCCTACATGACTCATATTCACATTGAAGTTTGAGATGCATTAATGTCATGGACCTCTTGCTAGGTTAAGCAATGCCAGATGCTGCTACCCACAACTCTCTATCCCAATCTTAGTGGCTTAGCACAATACTTTTATATTCAATTTCGGTGACTGAGAGCTGTCCACTATCTGATGGCACAGGGATTTAGGCTCTCTTTACTTTGTGACACTATCATAGAAACATGTGACTTCCAAGTTTTCTACTTAAAGAAAGAAAGGAATGGAGCTAGTGTGCTGCCTCTTAAATGCCTCAGCCAAGAAGTGGCACAGAAAACTTATTCTCATGTCTGTTGGCATGAACCATTCACACAGCTCCAAGCTAGCTGCAAGTAAGTTGGAGAATGTAGAGATGGTGTGCTTGGATTATTTTTGGAGCATCATTTCTGCTTCTCTCCTTCAGAGAGTTTCATATCATCCAATAGGGATATTCAGAGGAAGGGTAAGTCCATTCTTAGAGGAATCCTAGAAAAAAGTTATAAAGAAAGTCTATCTTTGGTTTAGGGCTTAGAAGATAGATTGATTCTAAAAGTTAAACCAGCAGAGAAATGTAGATATGCGAGAAAGAAAGGAGAGCATTAGTTTAATACAATGTTGGAGGAAGAAGAACTGGGCATCAACATTTATTCAGAGGGAAAGATATGTTGAAAATATTTCATGAAATCATCTGTGCTCACTATAAACTTGAAAACAAGTATTGCCAGATAGCTTCTTTTGAGTTTGATTTGGGTAGAGTGAATGAGTTGGGATTGTGAATTCTAATAGGTAATAATAAGTAAAAGTGAAATTATATCTTTATCCATCTGCCCAGGAAAGAACAATGGGATAGGGATTAATGAATGTAGACTGGACCTTTGGGGACTGCCTATCTAATCCCTACTCTATTGGACATTCACTCTGGGGTTTGAGGTCTGACTGTTAACACTGCTGAGCTTTCAGGGAGTGTCAACCTAGATGAGCAGTTTGTAAATCAGCAGTCCTTGACCCTGGCTGCAGATGAAAATCATCCACAAAGCTTGCAAAAAGTTCCAGACCAAAGGAAACACTCTCAGGGGATGTGGTTGAGACATCTGTATAAGTTCTGGGTAAAGAAATCCTGGTCTGTCCCAGTGGGCTTCAAACTTTAATGTGCATATAAATTGCGTGAAGATCCTGTGAACAAGGAGATTCTGAGTCAGTGGGTCAGGAGTGTGACCTGAGATTTATTTATCTTTATTTTGGGCTGCCCTGGGTCTTCATTGCTGTGTGTGGACTTTTTGCAGTTGTGGCGAGAAGGGGCTACTCTCTAGCGGTGCACAGATTTCTCATTGCAGTGGCTCCTCTTGTTGCAGAGCACAGGCTCTCGGGTGCAAGGGCTTCACTCGTTGTGATGCATGGGCTTAGTTCCTCCAGGGCATGTGGGATCTTCCCAGACCAGAGATTGAACCCGTGTTCCTGCATTGGCAGGTGGTTCCCCAGTCACTGGACCAGCAGGGAAGTCCTAGATTCTGCTCTTCTAACAAATTTCTAAATGATGCTGAGGCTACTGGTTCTGAATCCATTGAGGCCTGAATCATGTTAAATAATTCATCAATTTTAAAAGTTTTTTTTTTTTTCCACCTTCACCAGATTGGAGAGCGATTTTGGCATTGTCTAGAAGGGGGCTGGGTGGGCTCATGCAGAGAAGCCTCTAGAGGAAGAAGTGAAATGTTTGCACTCAGAGGCTAATCCATTGCCTCCTCCCGGGTATCAGCAAGATGTGTGAGCTGGCGCTGCTCATCTCTCCTGTCAACACTCCCCTTACGCTGAGGGCAGGCAGTGCTGCCTCTGGGGATGCAAGACAGACTGATCAAAGATCAGAAGGAGCCAGAGTGAGGTCATGAATCAACACAAACTGTGCTGTGCCCCTGGGGATGAAGACAGGAAGAAGCGTGAAACTGGGAAAATCATAGGCAGGAAGCACCCAGAATCCAGCCAGTCACTTTCACATGCATTATGCCAGTTCATTCTTGATCAAAAATACCCTCAAAGGTTGGCATTATTACCTGCATTTTCTAGATTAGAAAATTGTGCCTTATCAGCCTGGAAAACATCTACATGACACCCAAATCCATCTTTTCTTCATGAAAGCACACTAAAAGTATCTTAAATATTTTTTAATATTTATTTTTATTTATTATTTATTTGACTGCAATGGGTCTTAGTCATGGTACTCAGGATCTTTAGTTGCGACATGCAAACTCTTAGTTGCATCATATGGGATCTAGTTCCCTGAACAGGGATTGAACCCAGGCCCTCTGCATTGGGAGCACAGAGTCTTAGCCATTGGACCATCAGGGAAGTCCCAATAGTGTCTCATATTTTAAGTCATGTTGATAGCGGGTAGAGGAACTGGGGTGACATGTCATCCACTTCTGAATCAGTTTATCATGGACATGTTGGACCTGTGGTCCACCTACTGCTTCTCTCTAGTATTTTCCATCCTGTGCAATTAATCTGATGATATGGAGACAAGAAGAAACACTATAAATGGAAGCTGTGCAAAAGGAGGCAAGGATAGTCCAAGAATTATGGAGAATTGCTTTCTTGGTTCTTCCCATCTTTCAGAGTCAACCATCATGAAGGTCAGAAAAAGGAAATACATCCAATGCAATATAATTTTGATGTATTGAACATGGGGGTACATGTGTCTTTTCGAACTACAGTTTTTTTCAGGATATATGCCCAGTAATGGAATTACTAGGTCATGTGATTTTTTTATTTTTATTTTTCTAAGGAAACTCCATACTGTTCTGTACAGTGACTGTACCAGTTTACCTTCCCACCAACAATGTCAGAGGGTTCTCTTTACCCCACATCCCCTCCAGCATTTATTGTTTGTAGATTTTTTGATGATGGCCATTCTGACTGGTGTGAGGTTAATACCTCATTGCAGTTTTGACATGCATACACTTTTTGTTGTTGTTCAGTCCTTAAGTCATGTCAGACTCTGTGCGACCCCATAGACTGCAGCATGCCAGGCTCCTCTGCCCTCCACTGTCTCCCAGAATTTGCTCAAATTTATGCCCTTTGAGTCAATGATGCAATCTAACCATTTTCATGCTCTGCTGCCCTTTTCTCCTTTTGCCTTCAATCTTTCGCAGCATTAGGACCTTTTCCAATGAGTCAGCTCTTTGTAGCAGGTGGCCAAAGTATTAGAGCTTCAGCTTCAGCATCACTCCTTCCAATGAATATTCAGGGTTGGTTTCCTTTAGGATTAACTGGTTTGACCTCCTTGCAGTCCACAGGGCTCTCAAGAGTCTTCTCCAGCACCACAGTTTGAAAGCATAAGGATACTTGATCTTAGGTTTTTTTTTTTTTTTTTTACATGTATACTAGCTGTCTCAATCATCTGCTGGGACAATGCTTGGAAAACTTTTCCTGAATGGGCTAGATATATTTTAGGCTTTGTAGGTCATACTCAGCTCCATGGAAAATTTGTACACTGAATTGGTATGTCTTTGTTTTGTTGAAACTGTGTTTACAAAAATAGACAGGGGGATAGATCCAGTTCCAGGCTGTAGTTTGCTGACTACCTGCTCTTGGAGATAAGTCCTATGAAGACCTTGTCTTGTATCCAACAATATGCCCAGCATTAAAAGTCAGGGCTTAGTATCAAGTGGCATGTAATAAGTTTACCTATTTATTATTATTATTATTAATTTTGGCTATGCTAGGTCTTTATTGCAGTGTGTGGGCTTCTTTAGTAGGGGCATAGGTGCTTAGTTGCCCCACAGCATGTGGGATCTTAGCTCCCTGAACAGGGATCAAACCCACATCTCATGCGTTAGAAGGCTGTTAACAACTGAAAGAAGGAAATCCCTAATAAATTTATTTTTAAGTAAATGAGTGATTGAATGAATGAATAACTAAATGAATGAATCCACTGCCTCAGGGGGACACAGGAAAACACAGGAGAACATAAACAATAAAAGAAATAAGTTGTAGGCTTTTGAAGCTGAAATCCTCTCTTCTAAGACAGTGTGCTATCTCTGCTGTCATGACTTGTCACAATTCTTAAAAACAGATTTCTTTTTTTTTTTAAGTAGGGTAAGAGTGGAGAGAGCCCAGTAGAGAGAGATGGTTAGATCATCTCTAGCAGATTAACTCAAGTCCCTAATGGATCTTAATTCTTTGTGAAAATATTAGAAAAATGGAATCCTCTGTCTCAGAACCTTGCCCAGAATTATTATTTTGTAGCATCAAGCATCAAGGCTATTTTGGAGCATGGGGGAAATGGCCTAGTTCTCATTCCTTGCATATTCCTTGAGAATTAAGTAAATACCACGGACTTAAGAACTCAGAGCCTTAGATCAAAAGTTGATTTTGTGTTGACTAAACAGACTGGGCAATATAATCAGCCACCCCAGAGAGGAAATGAGACCAGTCTGGGGCCACTGAGAAGATGTGAGGATAAGTAGATAAGACCATTGGCAGCTGTAGATTATTTCTCCTTGAGAGTAACTCTCACCCATGCCTCTTCTGGCCAAGACAGACATCATCACCCTAGGCGACTGCAAAATGGGCATAGAAGCAGTTGTTGTTTAGTTGCTAAGTCATGTCTGACTCTTTGTGACCCCTTGAACTGCAGCACACCAGGCTCTCCTGTCCTTCACTGTCTCCTGGAGTCTGCTCAAACTCATGTCCACTGAGTCAGTGATGCCATCAAGCCATCTCATTCTCTGTCACCCCCTTCTTCTGCCTTCAATCTTTCCCAGCATCAGGGTCTTTTCCAATGAGTTGACTCTTCCCATCAGGGGGCCAAAGTATTGGAACTTCAGCATCAATCCTTCCAATGAATATTCAGGGTTGATTTCCTTTGTGATTGACTTGTTTGATCTCCTTGCTGTCCAATTGACTCTCTAGAGTTTTCTCCAGCACACAAATCAAAAGAATCAGTTCATCGAGTTAGGTCTTATAATGATGCTGTTTTCATGAGGCTACGTAGTCCCTGGTCTTGGGAGCTTACGTCTATGTAACAATTCAGTCGTCAGCAGTTCCAGCCAAACAAGACTTTATTTCATGAAGATGCTTCTTCATTCTCTCAGGAAGACTTATTTGAGGGACTTTCTAAGAATCTTTAGATTCCACACATTAGGGGTTTAAGAAAAATAGGGCATTTGATTGCAGAAGCATTCCTGCCATCTGGGAGAGGGCATTTTGGAAAATAATGAAGTTTCTGTGGGTACAGTAAGTTCAAAGATGCAAACGTGAGGCTTACTAATGAAAACCTGATGGAACTGGTGACCCAGAGAAAGGACAAAGAGAGACAAGAGGAAGAAGAAGTAACTGAAGAACTAAAGAGATCCACAGTGCCAGAAATAGCAAGGGAATTACCTTTATTTGATGAGGCATTATTAGTTTTTGAGAATCATTCATGAAGGATGCAGGGGCGATTCAGAATGCAGTCCAGTACTACTATGTTATCTATGATGAGAAAAAAGAGCTACTACTAAGACATCACTAGATTGTTTTTTCAAGTGAGTAGATAGAATTGAATCCAGCTAGGAACAGGACCTGTGCCATCAATGTCAGGCATGGGTGAAATTGCAGCTTGCGCTCCGCCTCCTATTGACGATGACCCTTCAGCTCTGCCATCTCCCACCTCCTCTCCCTCCTCCAGTCAGCAACTTTTCTTGTCTGTTCACTTGATGCCAGCCCCTGTACACAAGCTGTTGTATTGTACCACTGTACTTTCAAGGTACTATACTGTAAGATTAAATGCTTTTTTAATTTTGTGTTGTTCTTTATGTATTATTTGTGTGAAAAGTACTAAAAACCTATTACAGTACAGTACTATATATAGCCAATCGTGTTAGTTGGAAACTTAGGCTAACATTGTACTTACGAACAAATTAGGCTTACAAACTTGCTCTCAGAACAGAACTCATTCATATGTAGGGGACTTCCTGTACAAGGAGGGTATGTGGACCTGTGCTGCCTCCAGGAACCTAAGACTAAGCAAGGAAGGGCGGGTAACATAGGTCATGGGCTACTGTCCACATTCAGCTCCGTTCAGTTCAGTCGAGTCTGACTCTGTGCGACCCCATGGACTGCAGCACACCAGGCCTCCCTGTCCGTCACCAACTCCCGGAGTTCACCCAAACCCATGTCCATTGAGTCAGTGATGCCATCCAACCATCTCATCCTCTGTCGTCCCCTTCTCCTCCTGCCTTCAATCTATCCCAGCATCAGGGTCTTTTCAAATGAGTCAGCTCTTTGCATCAGGTGGCCAAAGTACTGGAGTTTCAGCTTCAACATCAGTCCTTCCAATGAACACTCAGGACTGATCTCCTTTAGAGTGGACTGGTTAGAGCACCTTGATTTTCTGCAAATTAACTCTTGGAGGAGTTTTGTCCCTCAAAACAATTATCTATCTAAAACACATACACAATCATGGCACAACTATTATGCTGTCACTGACCTCTGGTTAACTAACAGGTCACATCTAAAGTCCTAAGTTGGCCACCAGGCCTCTTTGTGATCCAGTCCCCACTTACTTTCCACTTTTACCTCTGACCGTGCTGTTTCCTGCCTCAAACTATTTGCTTGTGTTGTTTCCTCTGTCCAAATTATCTTTCCCTTCTCTTTTGCATTGTGTTTACCTCTTCATTTTTTTTCTTTTCTGTAAAGTCCCACTAACTCATGCAATCATGATTGCTACCTCCCTCCCTGGACTCCTTAATAACTTTGTTTTTATTTTTGATTGCACCGGGTCTTCACTGTAGTTTAGGTATCTCCTGTAGCAGAGCATGGGCTGTATGGCACTCAGGGTTCAGTAATTGCAGTTCATGGGCTCTAGAGCATGGACTCAGTAACTGTTATTCACGACCTTGGTTACTCCAAGGGATGTGGGATCTTCCCAGACCAGCAATAGAACCTGTGTCCCTTGCATTGACAGGCAGATTCTAACCCAATGTGCCACCAGGGAAGTCCCATAAATAACTTTATTAATAGTCTATTTTGACTTTGTTGCCTGGATTACAATCTGGGAATTCCATCAGGGCAAGGACTGGGGCAGTTGTTCCTGACCTGATGCCTGACAGGCTTTTAATAAATGGTTAAAATGAATGAGTGAATGAGTAAATAGATGGACTCTTGCTAGAATGTGAGCTCTCAGAAGACAAAGGACCAGGCATTTTAACTCATGCATTGTCTGAATTTTACAGTGTCTGGCAGTTAACAAAAATGCAGTTATTACTTGTTTATAAAATAAATAGGCTATTGAAAGAACATATCTTCCTTCTGATAGTAGAAAAGTCTGGATGCTCAGGGGAGAATAGCTGCCTTGCATAGAGACACTTTTTATAAGCACACTGCGCACAAATACCACCATAAGACAGTATCTCAACCAGCTTCAACACAAGAACCGTGTGGCATCCCTTAATTGATCATCGGCCTTTAATTCATTGGCCTGGGGCAGTATTGGTTAATGCCAAGTTGTCTTGGGGCAATTATTGATTGAACCCCTCTTGTTCCCCAAAGTATCCTAGTTTGGAAGATAAAGCATATGGACAAGGTGTGTGCTATGTGGTAGGCATGCAGTATATGTGCATGCTCCCGCCCAGTCGCTCAGTCGTGTCTGACACTTTGTGACCCCATGGACTGTATCCCACCTCTGCCCATGGAATTTCCAGGGAAGAATACTGGACTGGGTTGCCATTTCCTTCTCCAGGGAGTCTTCCCAACCCAGGAAGGAACCCACGTGTCTTCTGTCTCCTACAGTTGTGGGCATATTCTTTACCACCAGTGCTACCTGGGAAGCCCAGGCATACACTATAGGTCTCAAGTTCTCAGTTTCCACAAAGCTCGAATGTGATAGCACTTGAAGATGGCAATGAGGTAAGAATGATGAGAAAAGTGGCCACAAATTAAAATGCACTGAAGCATCACTAGGTGAGCAAAAGAAATTGCACAGTAACAGCATGCGTTTGAGGGTTCCAGCAAAGGTTTCACAAGAGAGTCTGACATTTAAGAAGAGCCCTGATGAATGCAGGATGGGTCCGGCTTCTTACATTCCCCGAAAGCATCTAGACAGTCTATTCCTGGCCTGTGCTGGTTTTCTCTCTTGCTCTTTTTTCCCCCCTTTTTTTGCTCAGTGTCCACACCCTCACGAATGTCTTTCCTCCTTTTGTGCACTTAAATGTTACTCATTCTTTATGACCCAGATTGAGTCCTACAATTCAGGGCACCCCCCAGTCGCACTGATTCCTATATCCTTAAACGCCTGTAGATCTTAAATCCTCTTCAGTCGGTTTGCCACTTAACATATGGCGCCTTTTAACTTTCCTTGCCATGTGTAGCATCTCCCTTAACTCTAAGCAAAAGGAAAATCTGCTGGTGAGAATCCGAAAGGTTTGGCTGGGGGAACAGGCAATGGAAGCCAGCCCTCTTGGAATGAATATGGGAAGAATATGGGGCTGAGATGCAGCCCAGAGCAGGAGGAATGGCTCCTTCCTGGTGACTTGGGAGAGTAGGCTTCCCATGGATGCACAGGGAGAAAGGAAGGAGCCACACGAGGCTCTAAGGTAGACTTTCCCGGTACCTTGGATGGAGCAACCGTTGAGCATATGGCTCCAAGTGATGGTGGCAGGAGCCTTTTCCTGTCGCTGACATAAGAAGGCACTGGTTTCTTCCAGGTCCTGCTCATACCCAAGCTCTGCCCAAGGGAGGGAGGCCTAGGAATGGTAGGCTGTCCAGAGGCACAGGTGCAATGATGGAAGGGAAAGCAGGTAGACTCTTCCAGCTACTGGCGTAGGGCAGGGATGTTTCCATGAGGCCCATAGATTCTTCAGGAAGCAAGGGGCAGTCACTTGATATGTTGATATGTCCATACTGTTGATATGGACAGTATCAACGAGAGGAAGAAACATCTCTAGAATAATTTTCCTATTTTAATTCAGAGAAAAAAGTTGGAGAGGCTGAGATACCAAACACTTGTGCTGAAATGAATGAATACCCTGATGTTAGCTCGAAGCTGGTGATCTGGGAAACACCTATTAAATTACATGCTTTTCTTTTTTTTTCTGTTTTCTTCCTATTTCCTCCTTTCTCTCATTTCCTTCTTCCTTTTCTTCCTTCCTTATTTCTTTCCTTCCTCTCCCTCCCTTCCTGCTCTCCTTTCTTCCTTCCTTCCCTCCTTTTCTCCTTTCTTTTTCTGTCAGTCGACTTCAACCTGAATATACATTCTGGAAGGAATTAGCAACTGGATGTAACCATTTGTATAACCACAGTATTTATCCTGATGCTCTGAATTTGGTAGGTCATAGGGGCTTAATATATGCTTTCTGATTGAATGTTAGGATGAGAATGTTCAATAGATACTTTTTTTGTCTGAATTGCTCTTGAAATGCAGACATTAGTCATTAACCGTGACTCCTTGGTTACGTAAGGGGGAAAACCCCTCATGAACAAGAAGTCAGGGTCTAGAACCCAAACAGTCTGAACAGAAGAGAACACCTAGAGTTAGGAAGCTGGCTGAGCACAGCATGTCTTCCCTGAGCAGAACACAGCATCCCTCAGGTCACCATGGGCTCTTGCATATGTGTGTGCGCTAAGTCACTTCAGTCGTGTCTGACTCTTGGTGACCCCGTGGACTTAGCCCACCAGACTCCTCTGTCCATGGGGATTCCCCAGGCAAGAATACTGGAGTAGGTTGCCATGCCCTCCTCCAGGGACTCTTCCTGACACAGGGATCGAACCCGAGTCTCTTAGTCTCTTGCATTGATGGGAGGGTTCTTTACCACTAGCGCCACCTGGGAAGCCCAATCATGGGCCCTTAGACAGCACCGAAGTGGCCAGTTAAGGAAAGTAGGAGAAAAGAGAGGAAGATTCAAGATTCTTTTGATTTTATTTTGTGCATGAATTGGGAGATGGTGACAGAAACTTCTGTTTGGGGATTGGTTCATATGTGGCTACTTTGACAAGTTTCCAAACCTCTTTCTCTTACTGCTGCTTTTGTTAACTCATTTGACCATCACCACCTGTTCACTGATCTTCTCAGCTCAGCCCTCTAAGTGGTTTTAAAATTCAGACACCATTCTGGACCACAGAAACCAAGAATATACTGATGAATCCCTTCCTTTCTTCCTGACACCTCCGTGGATGGAATTTCACACTTACAGCAACTTTCCAAAGTGTGGGTGACCTTTTGCACTTTAGAAAGAGCTTCTCTTTGGATGGCCTGGACTTAGACTTCCTGGTAGACCAGGTCTAGTGGAGGCTGGAGATCCTGGCCCAGCTGGTCTCCAAGGACATGTTAGGAAGCACTGGCTTCAAAGTTTAGTTTAAAAGCAGCATCTTTAGAAAAACATACCCCTCAAGAATCTGACTTTTTCCCCCAAGAATGAGGAAGAAAAGCACTAAAAGTCCTCTTTCTTTAGAGCCTTCAAGAAGTTATTTTAGAGGCATTGCTTGCTCAGGAAAAAGACACTGATACTGCATGAATCATCTGCTACCCTTCTCTCTAATAATTGTAAACTACACTTTCCTTAATTGTCCATGCTTTTCCTGCCTCTGTACCTTTTGACATGCTATTCCTGCTTCCCAGGACATGCTACTCCCTTATTACCTTGGATAAACCTATTAAATGCCCAACTCCTCTTTCCAGAAGCACCCAACTCAAGAGCACCTCCTCTGTGAACTCCTCCAGGCTTTCTCCCCAGATATGTGTCAAACTGCTTTCTCTACTAATCTTTAATTAGTAGAGAAATAATATTTATAAAAAATAATAGTAGATAGTAATATTTAATATTTGATTCAATAATTAAACAGTAATTGCTGCATGCCAGGAACTCTGCTAGGAACTGGAAAAAATAATGAAATGAGATATATATAGACATAGAATCTTGTCATCAAGATTCTTAAAGCTTATCTCTTGCTGTATAGGTGAAATGATATACTTGTATATTTGTTCTGTGCGTAAGAGGAGCGGGGTCTCTGGAATATGGCTGTTTGGGTTCATATCCTGGCTCTACAACCATGTAAGCCATGACTAGCAATCTAAATGCTCTGCGCCTCAGTTTCCTTATCTGTAAAATGGAAAATTCATATCACCAGTAGGGCTGTGATGAGAAATAAATGAATCAACATTTACAAAGCGCTTAGAACAGTGCTTGAAATTTACTAAGCCCTCTTTAAATTTAGTTAATATATTTCTGAAGTCTCTTTTCCCTGAGGTAGGCTCCTGATACTTAATGTGTAGTATGTAGCATACAATAAATGCTTAATAAATATCTGTTGAATGAATGAACCATTATATAACAGACTAGTTTTAAAAAGGAAAGACACTAATTCATACATCTCTTCCAAGGCAGGAAATTCACTATTTGTTCCCTTAAGACACTCGGCTTTGACAGCCATGCATGAAACTGTATTAAGCCCGGAGAATTTTCCATCCGCTCCGGTGGCTACTATTGATTTTACCTAGTGAGATATTTGGCTCCTTCATAAAATGAGAAATTATTCACAAACAAAAGAGGAAAACAGTCTTTAAGTGCTTATACCTACAATTCACATGTGATTTAACTTTTTTTTTTTTTTTCCTTTTGGATAGGAATGAAATATCTCTCTCCATTTTGGATAAGAGTGAAAAATGGTTCCAAATCAATTGGTTATTTGGTCTATAGTTATTTCAGAAGATGTATGGAGAAGAGAAAATAATTTTATAAACTGATTTTGCTTGAAAACAGCAGAAGATTGGATTTCTTCCCCGACTCAGCCAGAAACCCAGATTTTTATGTTTCGGGGTTTGTTGTAATGGAATTTGCCAGTTAACTAGGTCAAACATTTAGCTTGAATCACCTTTCTGCTCTGCCTAATGATTACTTAGGTAAACTAGCTAACTCAATTACTTTTTTGGAAAAGGAGGAGACTTTTGGTTCAATGAGAGCAATGCCTTACGCTGCAGGGATCTAAGAGCCTTCTCTGCCTTTTTACTTAATAACTTATTCTTATTGGGATCAAAGTCTTTTGTTAATACCATATAAGCCTGTCACTGATCCAAGTGTTCCCCAAAGTTCACAGACAGCCAGGTATTAGGTATCACAATGATACCTAATAAATCATTATTCTCTCTGCCCTTTAATAATACCCTACTCAGGGCTTCACTGGTGGCTCAGTGGTGAAGAATCTGCCTGCAGATGCAGCTGACACAGGTTCGATCCCTGGTTCAGGGAGATCCCACAGGCCACAGGGCAGCTGAGCCCGTGCGCCACAACTGTTGAGCCTGCGCTCTAGAGCCTGGGGGCCGCAAGCACCGCAGCCTGAGTGCCCTGGAGCCTGTGCTCCGCACCAAGAGGAGCCTCCACAATGAGAAGCCCACGCGCGACACCTAGAGAGTAGCCCCACTCACTGCAACCAGAGGAAAGCCCGCGCGGCAGCAAAGACCCAGCGCAGCCAAAAAGAAATAAATGAGTTTAAAAATTATTAAAAAATAATAATATCCTAGTCATGCTTCCAATTCTCTAGCACCTTTCACGTTTCAAGTCTTTTCCATGCATTTTATCACTTAATTCCCATAACCATCTTCGTGACAATCTCAGTGGCTTATCACACGAATGCTTTAGTAAAAATATATATTTCACTCGTGTCTCAGTTCAAGCACATACTTCTAGGGTAGCTTCCACAGGGATTCAGGGATCCAGGCTTCTTCCACCTGGTAACTCTGTCCTCCCCCAGGACATTGGAAAGCTCCACTGGACCCTTCCATTCACTGGGAGACCAGAAAAGAGTGTAACGGCTTGAGTTGTGTTCTCCATCAGGACATGCTTGAGTCCTAACCCATTAGCTGTGCAGGTGACCTTCCTTGGAAATAGGGTCTTTGCAAATACAATGACAATATAAATTAAGATGGGGTCATACTAGAGCAAGGTAGGTCCTACATCCAATGACCGATGTCTCTGTAAGGAGAGAAAGGTTTGAAGATTAGGGGACGATCCAGGGAAGAAGGCCATGCGATGACTGAGCCAGAGATCAGAGTAAGCCAAGAGCTGTTGGCAACCACCAGAGTTAGGAAAGAAGGCTTTCTTGATTATCCAGTGGTTAAGAATCCACCTTGCAATGCAGGGTACATGGGTTTGATCTCAGGTCCGGGAAGATCCCACATGCCACAGATAGACTAAACCCATGTGACTCAACTACTGAGCCTGTGCTCCGGAGCTCGTGAGTAACAGCTACTGAAGCCCAGATGCCTCCAGCCTGTACTCCACAAGAGAAGCCGGTGCGTGGCAACAAAGAGTAAGCCCTGCTTCTCGCAACTAGAGAAAGCCCGTATGCAGCAGAGAGGACTCAGCACAGCCAAAATAAATAGTAAGTCTTAAGAAAAAGGAGTTAGGAGAGAGACATGGAGCAGATTCTACTGCAGAGGGGACAAGTCCTACTGACACCTTGATTTCAAACTTCTAGTCTCCAGAACCATGAAGAAATACTTTTTTTTTTTTTAAGTTACCTACTTTGTAGTATGCTTTAGAGCCACCTAGGAAACTGATCCAAAGGGGTGCCCACTGTGGATTCCTCCGACACTTCGAAGATGTCGTTCCATCACCTTCTGGCTGGTTCCAGTGTGTAATCTGCTGTCTTCCTTGTTTTTGTTCTTTTTCACACAGCGTTTCTCTCTGCCTTTAAGATTTTCTGGTTTTAAGCAATTTGATTATGATGTGACAGAGTAGTTCTGTTTATGTTTCTTCTGCTTGGGCTTTTCTGAGCTTCCTGGATGTGTGGTTTTATGCTTTTCATCAAATTTGACTGCTTAAGGCTGTCTCACAGTTCATGGAGGCTTTATTTATTTTCCATTGTCTTCTCTGTGTGTAGTTTTGGATAGCTACTATCGCTCTGCCTTCAATTTCACTAGTATTTTCTTCTGAGAGCTCCTCTAATCTGCCATTAACCCCACTCAGTGTTTTTATCATCCTAATATTACGCTTTTCATCTCTAGAAGTTACATATTGATATTTTAAAATACTTGCCCTATATTTTACTTAGTAAGTTCAATTTTTCCTTTAGCTTCTTGAGCATATGGAATATAGTGTATACCTGCTTTAATGTCTTTGTCTATCAATTCTATGATCGCTGTCACTTCTGGGTCAGTTCTATAGATTAATTTCTCTTCTCTTAAGCTGTATTTTCCTGCTTCTGTGCATGACTGGTAATTTCTGATTGGGTGCTACACATTGTTAGTGCTGTGATTTTACTGGGTGCATTTCTATAAATGTTTTTGAGTTTTGCCCTAGGGTTTGATTAAATTATTTGAAAACAGACATCCTTTCAAGTGGTTATTTTAAGCTATGTTGGGTGGGACCATACAAGCATTTAGTATGGGGCTAATTTGGTAACGGACAGGGAGGCCTGGCATGCTGCAATTCATGGGGTCGCAAAGAGTCGGACACAACTAAGCGACTGAACTGAATTGAACTGAATTTCCTCCAACTATTTAAGCAAAATATTTCTTGGTATTTTGATGTCCTTTAAATGTTGAAATTTTTCAGTAGGCTCTGTTCTGTACACCTGCTAATCTATTCAGGTGATTCTTTCATTGGGCTCATATATTTGTGTGTGTGTGTGTCTTTATCACAAGCAGGCATATCTCATTTTATTTTGTTTTGCTTTGTAATACTTCACAAATACAACCTGTGTTTTACAAATTGAAATTTTGTGGCAACCCTATGCTGAGCAAGCCTATTAGCATCATTTTTTTTTTTTTTTCCAGTAGCATTGGCTCACTTTGTATCTCTGTGTCACATATTGGAAATGCTCACAATATTTCAAATGTTTTCATTATTATTAGATTTTTTATGGTGCTCTGTGCCCAGTGATCTTTGATGTTACTACTTTGGCTCATTAAAGGCTCAGATGATGGTTCGTACTTTTAGCAATAAAGTATTTTTTAACCTTAGTGAATGAGTTTGGCTGCCTCGGGTCTTAGCTGAGGCACACGGCGTTTCGTTGTGTCATGTGGGATCTCGTGGTGTGCAGACTCTCCTGTTGTGAGACACAGGCTCTTCAGGTGCGGCGCGTGGGCTTAGCTGCTCTGCAGCATGCTGCTGGATCTTAGTTCCCTGACCAGAGCTTGGACCCGTGTCCCCTGCACTGCAAGGTGGACTCCCAATCACTGGACCACCAGGGAAGTCCCGGCAATGAGGTATTTTAAAATAAAATTGCTTTTTTTTTTTTTAGACAATACTGTCGCATACTCAGTAGACTACAGTGCAGTGTAGACATGACTTTAATATGCAACGGGAGCCAAAAAACTTGTTGTGACTTGCTTCAGTGCAATATTCACTTTGCTGCCACGGTGTGGGCCTGAACTTGCAATAGTGGGAAGTTCCCTCTCCCGTCCCACGGGCCCGGGTATGTTTGTACATGGCCCGATTAATACTCAGTTTAATATTTGGCGGGGATGTTCTGTTCATTTCTGGAGCTTTCTCTGCATGCTATTGCTTTTTTTTTTTTTAGACAATACTGTCGCATACTCAGTAGACTACAGTGCAGTGTAGACATGACTTTAATATGCAATGGGAGCCAAAAAACTTGTTGTGACTTGCTTCAGTGCAATATCACTTTACTGCCACGGTGTGGGCCTGAACTTGCAATAGTGGGAAGTTCCCTCTCCCGTCCCACGGGACCGGGTATGTTTGTACACGGCCCGATTAATACTCAGTTTAATATTTGGCGGGGATGTTCTGTTCATATCTGGAGCTTTCTCTGCATGTGGCTTTCTTTCCTCCCGTATTCTTCCCTGCAGTCTCTAGCCACTTTAGCTTCTAAGACATCTAGCTCTGTCACCTCAACTAAGAGAGAAAGCTGCGCTCTGCCTGAATTTTTCTTCCTATGCCATGTCTGGGAAACTTCCCCCAGGCATAAAACTGGAGCAATTATAGGACTTAACCTTTTTTTTCCCTGTCTCTTAGGAGTCACAGGCCTTTGGTGCCTTATGCCCACTGTCTTGATTGATTCTGGGTCGTGTATTTTGCCCAGTTTTCAATAGTTTCAAGTGAGAGGTGAATCTGGTCCTGTTCCTCCACTTTGACTGAACTCTGTGGTGGAACAAGCAGGGTCAGAAATTCCTCAACACACTTCCCATTGGCAAGTATGGCCTATGTCCACTCCGCTTACAACCAGGCCGGCTTTGTTACTGCTTGGCCAATAGAAAATGGCAGAAGTAGCGGTGTGCTAGTTCCTGGGCCCAGGGTTTAATAAGAGAAGGGCAGCTTCCTTCTCCTGTCTCATAGTCCCATAGAAAGCTACCTCTTGGACTCCCGTGTTCGAGGAAACCCACCACCCCAAAGAGAAGTTTATGGGGAGAGAAACATCGGCACTGGCTTCTCAGCCACGTGAGGGGTTGATCGTGGAAGCACATCCCCTCTAGCCCCAGTCAAGCTGTCCTAGCAGACGCCACACGGACAAGAGAGAACTGTCCCTTAGTCCTGCTCACATTACAGGGGTGTGAGCAGAGTCAATGAGTGCCATCGTTTCCTGCTGCTATGTTTTAGGGTCCTCTTTTTGCTTTGATATTTTATTTTTTAATTAATTGAAATTGTATTGAAGTATAGGTGATTTACAATGCTGTGTTAATTTCTTCTGTACAGCAGAGTGACTCAGTTATATGTAACTTTTCTTTGCCATTGTGGTTTCTCAAAGGATATTGAATATATATCCCCTGCGCTATACTGTGCCTAAGTGCAAGCTCAGTTGTGTCCAACTCTTTGCGACCCCATGGAGTGTAGCCCACCGGGCTCCTCTGTCCATGGGATTTTCCCAGCAAGAATACTGGAGTGGGTTGCCACTCCTTCAGGGGATCAAACCCATGTCTACTGCATTGCAGGCAGATTCTTTTACTGCTGAGCCATTGGGGAAGCCTATGCTTCATTGCACATTCACAAATTATTTTTTTTAAGATTTTCTTTTTTGATATTGACCCTTTTTAAAGTCTTTATTGAATTTGTTACACTATTACTTCTGTCTTATGTTTTACTTTTTGACCAGGAGGCATGTAGAACCTTAACTCCCTAACTAGGTATTGAACCCACACCCCGTGCATTAGAAAGCAGAATTTAATCCCTGGACTGCCAGGGAAATCCTATAAATTGCTTTTTTTTTGCCTAAATCTCCCTCGGCTCTGGGGGCAGCTTTGCATAATCAAGAGTCAGTTTACAAGGTTGCGCTGATAGAAGGAGACAATGAAGTAAAGTAAAGTAGACCCCAAAGTGGGGGTACATGTGATACTGAGAGTAATGGGAAGACAAGTCCAAAAACTAGTGAAAAGAGCCTGAATGTGCCACCGAAATATTAAGGGATTCACGATCTGGAGTGCAAGGGATAAAGCTGGAGGTGGTCCTGGGAAAATACCTACAGCCAGCCCTGTAACTTGTTCTGGGCCAGCTCTATTTGAAAGCTCAGGGCTGGGATTAGTATTTTATTAATATATTAACATATTAATATTTTCATTTTATAAAAATATGTTATTAATATTTTTACCTGGCTACCAGGCGTCTCACTTGGGCTGGTGGAGATCTGGAAGGAGGCCCCAGCCTTCAGCCTATTGCCTGAGATACTGTGATGGTTAGTTTTCTGTGTCAGCTTGGTAGCATATCCAGTTACCAATCTCACCCAAATC
Organism: Cephalophus harveyi; assembly: GCA_006410635.1. Taxonomy (NCBI): domain Eukaryota; kingdom Metazoa; phylum Chordata; class Mammalia; order Artiodactyla; family Bovidae; genus Cephalophus; species Cephalophus harveyi. The sequence goes on along the minus strand of SJYT01028862.1, from coordinate 107,400 downwards.
TAGGTGTTGCTGTGAAGATATTTTGAAGAGGGGGTTAATATTTATATTTAGTTGACTATATAGAAAGGAGATTTTCCTTGTTAATGTGACTGGGGCTTCTTCTATTTGTTGAAGAACCATAAAAGCAAAACTCAGGAATTAGGAATGAGAAATTTTGCCTCAAGACTATAGCATCAGCTCCTGCCTGTATATCTCTAGCCTTCTAGCCTGCCCTGTGGATTCCAGGCTTGCCAGTTTCCACATATTTCACATGCTAGCAAGGTAATGCTCAAAATCCTTCAAGCTAGGCTTCAACAGTATGTGAACCAAGAACTTTCAGATGCACAAGCTGGATTTAGAAAAGGCGGAGGAACCAGATCAAAAACTGCCAACATCCACTGGATGACAGGAAAAGCAAGAGACTTCCAGAAAAACATCTACTTCTGCTTCATTGGCTGTGCTAAAGCCTTTGACTGTGTGGATCATTTGACTGTGGAAAATTCTTAAAGACATGGCAATACCAGACCACCTTTTACCTGCCTCCTGAGAAACTTGTATGCAGGTAAAGAAGCAACAGTTAGAATCAGACTTGGAACAACAGACTACAAAATCGGGAAAGAGAGATAGTGAAGGACAGGGAAGCCTGGCATGCTGCAATCCCTAGGATTGCAAAGAGTTGAACAGAGCTGAGAAAATGAACGATAACAAAAGTTTCCATGATTGCAATCAGGTTTCTTGAAATAGATTTTTATACGTTCACACATGCACATGTTCTGCTGCTTCTGTTTCTCTGGAGAACCTTGACCAATACAGACCCCACACCAAACACAGACTTGAATTCTTACATATCTGAGAATATAGCCATTAGCACTGGGACTCAGTTGCAAATATTACACGAGGAGCAGGAACCACCACCAACTTGATCTATCATGGTGGCATCAGTTACAGCCTTGAGAGAGAAGAGCAAGTTTTACCAGGCTGTCATCACCATAGCTCAACAAATCAAGGCAGGCTCATCTTGGAAAGCTGACTTATTGTTTGAGAAATCCAGGAGCCTCTCAGGAGGCAGAGGCCTTTCATATTGAAGATTTATCCTTAAACTAGGTTCTAGTGGTGAGGGGGACTTGTCGGACAGGAAATTATCAGCATGGCACACCGGGGCTAGCCAATGCTCACCAGAAGGCAGCAGTTTAAACTCTATGCACACACCAGTGGCCTCTGAATTAACTGCCATATCTGTGTTAAGAGTAGAGAAAGAGGTTAACAAAAGGAAAGATAAAAAGGGGGAAAAAAAGGAGATCTACAGCCAGTGTCATTAGGAGCAGTTCAATGAAGACATCTGCTCCATGCCAGTGGCGGTCAGAGCCTCAATAAGACAGGACTGTGTGAAGGGGATGGGAGATGAGATGCGGCCATACTATTATGCCATTCTATAAATCAACGCTACATCCTCACTCTGAATACGGCAGCCAAGGCCGGCTGTCTCATCTCAGCGAAGATATAAATGAAAGGGTGAAAGGGCAGTGGAGCTGATTAGAGGCATCAGGATTGAGAAGGGGGTAGAGGCGAGAAGGTGAGTCCCACTGGCAGAGAGACTGTGGATGATTAGAACTGTATATTACAGAGACTCATGGAGCAGGCAGAGAGAGCAAGGCGGAGCTAAATGAGGTAATGAAGGGCTCCCCAAAGGCCAAGTGGGCGTCCCTATTTATCTTGCCTCCTGAAATTAAACGGCAGCAGATTTGAGACAGATGAAAGGACATCTCCCTTAACGCATAAGATGCCTGGTTTTCAACTGAGTGTATAGGCGGCTGCCTGGCTTGTTGAGGAGCCTTCCAGGGAATTTAGACTGGGAGTGAGGAAGCAACACTCTCCTCAGGTGGATATGTCTGGCTCTGTGTCTTCTCTTTCTGAGCTTCAGCTTCTGCCTCTGTAGCCTGGGGAGTTGGGGCCCCATCTTATCAGGCCCTTCCAACTCTGAAGATCCTTGATTCTCAGCATCTGCCTGGGGTGAGCTCAGGGTAGGCGTGCATGCTCAGTCGCTCGGTTGGGTCTTTGTGACCCCATGGACTGTAACCTGCTAGACTCCTCTGCCCATAGGATTCTCCAGGCAAGAGTACTGGAGTGGGCTGCCATTTCCTCCTCCAGGGGATCTTCCCAGCCCAGGAGTCAAACCCACATCTCCTGTGTCTCCCGCCCTAGTGGGCGGGCAGATTCTTTACCACTTTACGCTGAGCCACCTGAGAAGCTATGAGTTCAGGGAAACCCAGAGAAAAGGCTGTGCATCTCTTCCTTCTCCCCTTCATGCCCCCTACTGGGAAAAGATGGGAACAGTAAGGCTGGGACATAGGTGTCAGGATAGCAGTCTTCCCAGGGGATCTTTGTAGCATCGGATTGCAGAAACCTGGAATGCTAATAAGATGGAGTATGTTTCAAGATATAAAGTCTCCTTAAGGTAAACAAAAGCTTCTCTTTTCGGCCAGAGTAATTCCAACTATACTTATCAGTTTTATGACTTAAATAAACTACCAAATTACTTATCTTCTCTAAACCTCACTTTCCTTCTCTTTAAAATGGGAATAATATAATCACCTTCTTTGCAGACAACACATTCAAGGCACATAGCCACACAGCCAGTGTTTAGTAAATAAAAACTATTATTAAAGCTGTTACTGAAAAGACTGGCACCAAACCATCAGTAATTTGATAAATCACATTGGTATTTAGTGGCAGATTTGGAATTGAAATGCTGATTCATCTTCAAGAGAAGTATATGTTTTCCCCACTGGATCANCATTCAAGGCACATAGCCACACAGCCAGTGTTTAGTAAATAAAAACTATTATTAAAGCTGTTACTGAAAAGACTGGCACCAAACCATCAGTAATTTGATAAATCACATTGGTATTTAGTGGCAGATTTGGAATTGAAATGCTGATTCATCTTCAAGAGAAGTATATGTTTTCCCCACTGGATCAACATTGCTTTTAACAGAGGCAAAAGTTGCTCACAGTCCCAGGTAGGGTTTGATGAATGCCACATGTCTGAAAAGATAAGCACTGTGAGAAATTACGGAAGGGGAACACTGACTAGAGTAATCTGAGGTGGTCTTGGAAAGCTTCCTGGCGGAGGGGTCATTTGAATTGGGTCTTAGACAAGAGGAAAACTCAAGCAGAGGCCAAGGGGCATTCACAGTAGGAGAAACTGAACAATTTACAGAGGCCAGCTGCACCCTGGAAAACACACCTGTCTTATTGGAGTGGAGAGTTTCAACTGAGCGATGATGATGTTGACAGTGGGAGATGGCAGATTACAGAGGGCTTTGGAGGATGGGCTGAATTTGCACACTTTCCTAAGGAAAGTGAGGAGCCATCAAGAAGAGGTTGTGAGTTAGAATGGGGCATGTGTGTGTGTTTTAGTCACTCAGCTGTGTCTGACTCTTTGCGACCCCATGGACTGTAGCCCACCAGGTTCCTCTGTCCATGGAATTCTCCAGGCAAGAATACTGGAGTGGGTTTCTATTTCCTTCTCCAGGGGATCCTCCTGATCCAGGGATTGAACCCAGGTCTCCTGCATTCAGGCAGACACTTTACCATCTGAGTCACCAGGGAAGCCCAGAATGGTGCATAAGCCTCTCAGAAACCACCAAAGCATGTCTGAGAAGATTCCCCTAGCAGTGGTGTTCAGCGTGGGAAGACGAGATAAGACCCAAAGAGCCAGGCCTGAGGCTCCACCCTAACGGGACACTCTGGGTATCAGGATGGGGATGGTGGTGGTGGGGACCAAGGCAAACACGGGGGCATTTGGCAGAAGAGTAAGATCAAGAGCAGCAAAAGCAAACAGCTCCTGCGGGCTCATGTGCTGTTTCTTTTCCAGGCACCCGGGGTGTCTTCACAGCATCTCTGGAGGTCCCTAAGATGCTGTCCACTTTGTAAGCAACAGACCTGCTCCAGCACATACTGCATGTACAACTGAACCATGGCCAGTCAGCACACTAACCCTCAGTTTTCTCATCTTTTAAATGGGCTAATTCTATTGATCCTATAATATAGTTTTGAGAGTTAAGGATAATGCATGCTGTGTGTGTTGCTGTGCTGTGTTCAGCCATGTCCTACTCTTTGAGACCCCATGGGCTCTAGCCCATCAGGCTCCTCTGTCCATAGGATTTCTCAGGCAAGAATACTGGAGTGGGTTGTCATACCCTCCTCCAGGGGATCTTTCTGACTCAGGGATCGAACTCACGTCTCCTGCATTGGCAGGCAGTTTCTTTACCGCTGAGCCACCTGGGAAGCCCTAAAGATAATGTATAAAATGCGTCTAATAAGGGGAATCTGTTAACCAACTTTTTAGCCAACTTAATAGAAATCTCATGCAAAATGAATGCTCTTGCTATCATGTTTATGTTTAAGAGACAGCTGAAAAAGCAATTTTTGGACCGGATGTGAGAGGTGGGGCATAAAATGTCAAGAGCTCAAGGTGAATCTAGTGTTCCATTGTCAGAGCCAGAGAAAATGCTGCTTCCACGGACAGAAGTAAGAAAATTGGTTTATAATGTAATAGGCTTGGTTTGGCTTTTGAGGTGATGGCTGAGCACCCAAGCAGAAAAGTTTGACAGGCCATTGGAGGCATAAAGTCAGATCTTGGGCAAGACACCACCATTCTAGAAGAAAATTGAGCTATTTATCAAGTCTCTAAATATCTTGCCCACATAATGCCAAACATCCAGATTTTTGGAACCTTTCTGACATGGATTTAAATTTTGACTTTGTATCTCAATACGTGATTGTGTTGACTCATAGACAAAGACCTCTTGTTTTCCTCTGGATTGTGAACCCAATTTTTTTGCCAAGATCCACATGCCCCAAACCACCATCGATTTCTTCACCATTTGGCAGGAAAATACTGAAGGGTTAAATAAGAAGTTTGCTTCTATTCTAGCTCTGGGCTCTTGATTTCTATATTATTCACACCTCAACAAATCTTATTTCAATACTTTTTGGAAATTGCAATATCATTTTGGTGATTACCTTTAAATTGGGGCTAATATGCTGACAGACATTAACATAATGTCAAAACATTTTCTTACAATTATTTCTTAACCTTCGTCAAATCACTCTTTCCCTGCAGACCTGTATTAATAGAATGGGAACAATACGGCAGAACTCCAAGTTGTGGAAAGGAGAAGTGATTAATAAGAGCACTTATCAGAAATGATCAAGGCTAAGGACTTCCCTGGTGGTACTGTGAGGAAGTAACCTGTAAGATTTAGGGATTTTCCAGACCAACTGAAAGGTTATGTCTGTTATTTGTGACTCACAGACCCTGACCTGGAAGGTTTGTGACTCACAGACCCTGACCTGGAGGGTTTGTAACTTACAGACCCTGACCTGGAAGGTTTGACTTTCCAGAGAGTCAGAAAAACAAGTTGTGTAAACTGTGTGTTATCCGCAGAATTATATCGCCAGACCCTCACGAGCCTATCCTTGTAAAGGTCAGCAGTATTGTGACCAATCATGATATATCTATACCTCCCCGCCCAATGTGGTTTTTTGTGCTTAAAAACTGTTCTGTAACTGTCATCGGGGTTCGCTCCTTGCTTAAGGAGGACAGAACCCCGGCACACCGGTTCAATAAATCCTCTTGCTATTTGCATCGATCCTGTGTCTTGGTGGTCTTGGGCGACGGACTCCAGGGCGGAACCTTGCAGTTCAACAGTACAGTGGTTAAGACTCCATGCTTCTACCACAAGAGCGTGGGTTTGATCCCTGGTTGGTGTAGTTTTCTGCATGCTGTGAGGTGGAAGAAAAAAAAAAGGTAAAAAAAATGATCAAGGCTAGTAAAAGGCAGTGGAGTTGAGCTGTGTGTTCTCATATTTCCCTGTCCAGGAGCAGACGTTTTAGGACGCATTCTGGAAGCTGCTCTAGGGATGTTTGGGTTAGAGCATGGCTGGTAGGAGTTTTGTTCCCATTGTCACATCTGTTGCCATTACCCAAATGGAGCAGGCATTCTGGTGAAGAACGAAAACAGCTTGGCAGGCCGAAAATAGTAGCTCAGTCCCACGTGGAGAGCCTCGGGAACCAGACAGTGCCTGCTGGAAGCAGCAGTGGAAATAATATCATGAAAAGCAAGATAGTCTTCAGAGTCTTCAAAACATGTTCACTTATATGATCTACTTGGGGGATCCCAGCCATGTAGGGAAAGCTTGCAATGTCAGTGGTGAGTCGTCCTCATTTTATGAAAGCCCAGACATTTTAAGGTCTGTGTGTGTGTCTGTGTGTGTTCAGTTGCTTCAGTCATGTCTGACTCTTTGCGACCCCGTGGGCTGTAGCCCATCAGGCTCCTCTGTCCGTGGGATTCTCCAGGAAAGAATACCGGAGTGGGTTGCCATTCCCTCTTCAAGGGGATTTTCCTGGCATGGGGTTGGAACCCATGTCTCCTGCATCTCCTGCATTGCAGGTGAGTTCTTCGCCACTGGGCCACTGGGGAAGCCCACGTTTTAGGTGACTTGCCTCCAATAATATGGTGACTATGAAGCAGGAGAGTAGATTGGTTTGGCTTTAGACTCAGACAAGGATGAATTCAGCCTGTTTCCACCATTCACCAGAGTTCTTGGCTGAGAAATAATCTTCTAGGGCTTCAGTTTCCTCATTAGTCACATGAAGATGATAGCAGTGGATTTCTCATAGAGTAAAACTGATGGAGAGTATTCTCAGTAGTTGGTAGCTAGTGAGTATATTAATTAGGAGGAGAATGGTAGAATATGATAAACCTAGAACTTGAGCATGCTGAGTCCTGCTTTTCCCCTTGTATCTATATAATGCAGGGGCAGGGGCAGGTGCAGGGGGACAGCTAGACAAAGCAAGAGGAGGGAAGTGGGGAAGGTTTAGTCATTGCTGTCCTCTGAGCCCCATCCTTAACCCTCCACACTTCCAGCCATCAGGCTAAGACGCTGGTTGTCTGTATAATCTTCTTAGGTTCTATGCACAAGCTGCATACCCATAATAAGACCCTCTGAGTTTACACAAAATATTTGGTCCCCAAGACTTGCCTTCATCCAAGGGGACAGTATTTAAATTAAAAGGTTAGGGCTAGAAAATTCTGGTGTTTAAGGAAGAGAGCCTTTCAGAAAACAGAAGAGGAGCTTGAAGGAAATGAAACATAAAATGCTGGCTGGATCTCCCAGGTCCCATGGCAGCTGGCACTTGGCTGACATTAGCTCCTGGGAGGCTCTGGGACAGGCTGGGGCCTGCAAGGAAGGAAGAAGCCAAGGCATTTCTGCTCCCACCCACCCCCACCCACCCC
>SJYT01028862.1:0-99950 GCA_006410635.1 Cephalophus harveyi | reverse complement strand
CCACCGGTGGCCTTTCTAACAGTGACTCCAACTCCCCAGTGAATAGTCCCCCTGTCATTCCAGTTCCTACCTGCTGACCCCAGCCACTGGGTTCCATCTTCGTCCCCTCGGCCTTGGGGTGACAGTGATTTCCTGCTCTCCAGTCTCTGTGCAGCCTCGCAACCTTCAGCTGGCTTTACCATCATCAGTTGTCTGATCAGTTCTAATTGCTCTTTTCCTGGTCAGACCCAGACCGATAGCCTGTCTCAGCACCAGCACTTTGCCTGCTTTCTACAAACATCATACACATTTGTAGAACAGCAAGGAGTTCGTGCTTTCTCCAAACCCACGTAGCCACTTACTTAGCTGTCCAGACCCAGCCATAGAGAGGTCTATAGAAATGCAGGAAGAGAATTTCAGAAATGTCATGGAAATGAAGACATTCAAGTGCTGGGTGGGGGTTAGAGGGGAACAGAGACTGAGCACAGGAGATGGGAATGAGGTCGTTAGTGACCCCGTTTATACACTCGATGGCAGAGCTAGTTCCTTCCTAACACTCTAAACGTTTGTCCGAAGAATCAGCCACGGAATTAAAGAGTATTTGAAATGATTCCCTTAAGCCTAAAGCATGGGAATTTCTCATTTTATAAAAATATTTCTGTCTGGGATAGTTTATTCCTTTTAAAATCCATCAAAAACAAAGCAGAGGTCAGGGACCGTTATATTAATATTTGGAGGAATTTCATGACATTTTTTATCTAACTTTAGTGGTGCTATGGCTGCCAAGATCTTCTATTTCAGAGCCTCCAAGTTGGCAGGTCTTCTAACCATGCTTCAGAGTGTGAGCATCTGTTTGGATGTACTAGACCCTCTAGAAATTATTTACAGCCATCCAGAAAACTAACTATGGTGAAGAAGATCTCAGTGGAAAAGTGATCTGGAATGGTACTTTGAGACAGACTTAAAGGTTGTGAGGAGTGAGTTAATGTGTAAATCTTGCCATTTACTAGCTCTACGATGCTCAACAAGGTACCAAATTCTTTGAGTTAGCCTCAGTTTCCTCTTCTGAAAATGGGAATAATAATGTTTGATCTGTAGTAATTGTGAAAATTAATATGTGTACATAGATATTTATAATTATTTTATAAGTTATTTATAAAATGATGTTTATTTTATAATTTTATAAGAGATTTATGAAGGGCCACCAACACAGAGTAGAGATGCAATAAATGATCCATTGCTCTCATCACCACTATTCTCATCCCCAATAACCTGCTGAATATTTAGAATAAATAGACCCAACTTATCCTCTTCTTCCTGGTTGCTTAGTTACATTGTGTCAGTATCTTGAGGGTCAGAGCTTCCCAAACTGTGTTCCATAAACCACTAGCCTCCTGGCATTGTAATTAGTCCTCGTCAAACATAAAGGTGGTAAAATTTTGCAGCATCCTTCTCTTTTCTTGACCATGAACTCTTGTTGAATAGAATAACCACATTTTTTAGAATGTATTTTGCTATACACTTAAGCAGTGGTCTAAATACTGTGCTTTGGGAGCAGACTGATCTGGGCTGTCATCCCAGCCCACTATTTATAGTTGCATGACCCAGGACAAGTTTATTACTGTCTTTGAGCCTGATTTCTCAATCTGTAAATGGTGATAATCATAGCATCAACTCTGTTGTTGTTGCCTGTGAAGGTTTCATAAAATACTCTAAGTGAAGGAGTGAACCTGGTGTCTGGCACTTGTTCAACAAATGGTAGCTATTAAGGTCATAGGAGTTTCATCGGGCCGTGAGAAATAAGTAGAAATAAACATCAAGGGTGCTGACTTTGGACTCAGAGACAAGAGGAGTAAGTTTCCGGGGGTGGCGGGGTTTGGAAATGGAGATGTGACTTCTCTGGGAATGAGCTGTGGACTGGTCCCTGCCCGTGAGCAGCCTGGGCCCTTGCCCATCTCCCCACCCTCTGACTACCTGTCTACAAGCCAGTTTTCACTTCCTGCTCGCATTTCTTCTTCAGTTGCTCTGTGGCAGACCTGAAGGCCTGCTGTCCCGCATGCAGGCCTCCTCTCTCTCCTGTGCCATGGCCCATGGTGCAGGCTGAGAGCGCCATAGCCTTTCCTGGACTGTATGCTCAGCACTTCTCCCTGGAGAACCAGCCTTTCCCCAGATGGGCCCCAGGGTCTGAGCTGGGCCAGAAAGGAAGCCACAAAAGGCGTCTCCCAGCTCTTTGAAGCCAAAGCATCTCTAAGGTGCATCTGAAGTGGTTCATTTTATGAAACGACTATTTTTTGACCCTCATCTTAATTCTCAAACCTGTTCCTTTATTAATTCCCAATCAAGAAGGGAGAAATGGTAAGGTTAATTGGTATTAACAGGCCTCACATAGTATCTTTATTGAAGAAGAAGACACTCTGGGTCTGCAAACTGCATTTCCCCATGGGTGGTGAGGATCATCATCATCATCCTTCTAAAACTCCCAAACTTGATTCGGAATCAGATATCTGGGGTGTATTTGCTGGATTTAACATAATTCTGGGCCTCTTCATGCAAGGATTCTGTAGACAGGGGAGCCTGGTGCGCTACAGTCCGTGGGGTCACAGAGGGTCAGACATGACTGAGCATACACACACGCACACACACACACACACACACACCACATACCATGCAAGGAGTCTGTTTGCCTGTCTTGCCTATGGAGAACCAGTGCATTCTACACTTGAGTCCCTGCCCCAGAGTCCTCTGCTACCCATGACTCTCAAAGTTCTGCCCCAGGGCAGAATCTCACCATGTCCTTTACCCCGGCTCAGGGCAGTGGCTGGGCGTGTAAGTCCATGGGTGTTACTTCAAGTCCTTCAATATTTGGACCATGAGTGGATTTGGACTCTTCATTTATATTGAATGATTTTCGCCTCTGGTCGAAACTGCTCTGGCCAGTCTGCATGACTGATAGTTTTGTTCCTTCCTGAAAGAAGCTAATTCTGTTGATTTTTCATTGAGGCAGAAACAGCCTTATCACTCCTTCTTTCCTTCTATGAGGATAAGCTAGTGAGAGACTATAAGCCCAAGAAGAAGAGATAAGATGATAGTATTTAGACTCTGACAAGGACTCTTGAGGGTCAGAGGAAAGGGAGACCCAAGAATGCTTTCGATGCATCCTCATGTTGTTGATGTTTCTTCCCACCTTGGGGGCATCCAGTGTTTTGGCTTCTGCTGATGAGAGGTGTTTAAGTGGAAGACAATATAGAGGCCAGGAGGCAGGGGTCAAATGAGGGAGGCTGAAATGGTGGAGAGCAGGATCAAGGTGAAGGACACAGAGGTCCAGGTAATTTTAAGGCTTTTCCAGAAAAGTGAATTGTCTAGGCTTGAAGGTGATTTCCCAGCTGGACTAATATGTCATTTTTATCCATCAAGGGGGCAATGGGAAGAGCGAACATGTAGCAACAAAGGTAAACTTGAATGGTAAAAAATGATCGAGGACTCAAGAAGGTCAATGAAATTGACTAATAAAACATTTTATACAGGGCCTGTGAGAGTGGCTCCTATTGTTTCCTAAAAATATAGATGATTTATGGAAGACCACAGCCTGCTCTTATATGAGGGCTATTTCCAGATCAATAGGCAAGAAGGACAGAGTACTCACAAGGTTGTTGTTTAGTCACAAGGTCATGTCCAACTCTTTGTGACCGTATGGACTGTAGCTCACTAGGCTCCTCTGTCCATGGGATTCTCCAGGCAAGAAGACTGGAGTGGGTTGCCATTTCCTACCCCAGGGGATCTTCCTGACTTAGGGATCCAACCCAAGTCTCCTGCATTGGCAAGTGGATTCTTTATCACTGTGCCACCAGGAACCCCTGTCCTTATAATAGGATCTGGATAAAAGTCATGGAATCTGGGCTGTTCCAACCCAAGTATTTATTGGTATTTCCTTGGTCTCCTAAGAGACTGACCTGGGTTGAGAAGTAAAGCCAAGAATAAGACAAGCCTTCTTATCCTACCATATTTCTGAAGAAGAGCCAACATGAGCCCATGTCCTAACTGTTTACTGTTAGAGCCTGGGTGTCTGTAACCTGTGATGGTGGAGGGCTGGCATTTGGAGCATGGCATTGCCCAGATGGTGTAGGTCAAGCAGACTTGTGGTGAGAAGAAAGTATAGTGATAAGACCATCAATTAAAAAAGTGGAGGGAGCAATACTGGTCAATGGCCTGGAAACTCAAGAAATTTAAGGAGCATCCCAGCTCTAACTGCTCCAAGTATTTAGGCTGATGGAAAGCAGTCTGCCACCAGGGTGAGATGGGCTAGAATAGCACTTATTAAGTGAGAGGTAGTGATGGAGAAGGGCAGAAAGCACAGTTATTTTGAATTCACAAAATTAAAAGCTGATACAACAGTTCATTGAATAAGCACGTGTCTGTGTGCTATAGCCAAATACTCTACATTGACAACCAGGCTAGCAGAGCAACCCGTTTAAGGTCAGAATGGACCACAGTGAAGGCACATTTCTCTAGACTGTACAGTAAGTACCCTACGTACGAACCTTCAAGTTTCAAACTTTCAAAGATGAAAATGTGCGTTCCATCAACGTCAGACATGAGTGAAATCGCAGCTTGCTCTGTCTTCTATTGCTGATGGTCCTTCAGCTCACACCTCCTACCATCTCCCACCTCCTCTCCCTCCTTCATCAGTAACTCTTCCTGCCTGTTCACTCGATGCCAGCCCCTGTATGCCAGCTGTTGTACTATACTTCTATACTTTTCAAGGTCCTATACTGCAAGATTAAAAATGTTTTCTTTATTTTTTCTGTTGTCCTTTATGTGTTATTTGTGTGAAAAGTATTATAAACCTATTACAGTACAGTGCTATATAGTCAATGGTGTTAGTTAAGTACCTAGGCCAAGTTTGTTGGACTTACAGACAAATTGGACTTATGAACACGCTCTTGGAATGAAACTCATTCATGTGTAAGGGACATACTGTAATGGAAATGAATAATATTACACCGGCTGCTTCAACATAACTAGAAATCATATTGGAATGGGAATCACAATCATCATAATAGGCAGTGTTTATTGAGTATTTACTCATGGGCTGCCAGGTATTTATTGTCTGCTTACACTAATCTTTAAGCAATTATGGAAGGTGGTCATTTTAACATCACTTTGGAGAGCTCTGTTGTTTTCTTGTAAACAGCGGCTCCTCTGTGTTTTGAACCGGACTGATTTGCCCTCATAACCCGGGTCTGCGCTCTCCCTCTGGCTCATATTCTGTCTACAAGCCAGTCTGTTAGCACAGCAGACGATGATGACATCTGCTTTCTGGCGAGAGTGTGATCGGAGGTGTGACTGTGGTGATGCAAGATGGAGCTGATATGTCACAGATAAAGCGACGCCTGTCAGATCCTGCAACCACCCTCAGTACTTCCCAGTAGCGACTTACTAAGACCCGTGCCGCTCAGCTGCAGTCCCTCGAGTTGCCACCTCACTCTTTATTGGAGAAAGAATAGCATCACCTGTCTCTGTCCATCAATTAGGTCTCGAATTCAACTGACTGTCTGAACACCCGGGTTTTCTTACATCTATAATGGGTCTTGGGTCTCCACACTTGGTGAGCAATATCCACACCTGCATTCTCATCCATTTTACTTTATTTATTTTTTAATAATTAATTATTTTGGCTGTGTTGAGATCTTTCATTGCAGAGCAGGTACTCTCCAGTTGTGACACACAGGCCCTCTAGTTGTGGTGCACAGACTTAGTTGTCTTGTGATATGTGGGATCTTCCTGGACTGGGGATCGAACCTGTGTGGATTCTTTACTACTGGGCCACCAGTAAAATCCTTTCATCTGTTTTACATAACAAGGTTCTCTGTTTTTATTCTTCCCCATGGGTCTAGAAAGCTGCTGGAACCCAGCTGAATCCTGTTCAATCCTGCCATACTGCCAGCAGGAGATTTGCATTGAACACAATAATGGCCCCAAACCACGCTGCTACTGCCCTTGTCCGGGGCCTGGCTTCTGCCCCAAGGACTTCTGTGCAGGTTCTCCCCTGGCAAGTGCATGGAGTTATGGAAATAGTTCCATAACTTACCCAGTTTTTTTTTTTTTTTTTAACTATCTGTGGAATCTGCAAAACCACACAAGTTAATTTATCCAAGTCTCAGTCACCTCATCTGTGAGATGGAGATAAAGTAGTACTTTCCACCAAAGTTCACTGAGCATCTATTATGTGCCAGATGCTGTCTTTTGTATGTTATCACCTTCTAAGAACCCTACATTCCAGCTCCTTTTCTACTTCTTGGCTGAAGTAGGATCCTTCTATTCCAATGCCTTTTCTGATAAAAGGGAACATGTGCTGTGTTCTGTTTTGAATCATCCAACTGCCCTTACAAAGACTACCTGATGTAGTTGAGTTATTTTTCTCTAGTTACTCTCTTCTCTAGTCCCAGATCCCTCTCTCTTTTCACCAGCTATGTTATCTAACTACCAGGGTACCTCACAATTAACATACATAGTGGGCAGACCTTCCCCTGGTGGCGCTAGTGGTAAAGAACCCACCTGCCAGTGCCGGAGACATGAGAGACACAGTTTCAATCCCTTGGTCAGAAAGATCCCCTGGAGAAGGAAATGGCAACCCTCTCCAGTGTCCTTGCTTGGAGAATCTCATGGACAGAGGAGCCTGGCAGGCGACAGTCCATGGGGTTGCAAAGAGTCGGGCATGACTGAGTGAGCGCTCAGTGGGCAGACCACTGCAGGCTTTAAGTGCTGGCCTAAGGGGATAACTTGCTACCCAGTAACCTGTGATGACCATGAGTGATACTTGTATTTAATTTTATTTTTGGCTGCGCTGGGTCTTTATTGCTGTGTGCAGGCATCTCTAGTTGTGGCGAATGGGGCTACTCTCCAGGTGTGGTGCGTGGGCTTCTCATTGCAGTGGCTTCTCTTGTTGCAGAGCATGGGCTTTAGAGCCCAGCCCAGTCGCTGTGGGGCATGGGCTTAGTTGCTTCGTTGCATGTGGGATCTTCCTGGACCAGGGAGTGACCTGCATTGGCAGGCAGGTTCTTAACTGTTTGACCACCAGGGAAGTCCCCATGAGGGATATTTTGAAGGATGGTAGGTCAGTGGTAAAGAGTGACTTACAGGGTGAGATGCAGGCCCTGCCAGGAGGAACACTTGTCACTAGGAGCACCGTGGCCTAAGCTGTCCTACATTGTAGCATAGGAGTGATGACAAGCTTGCACACCCCCTGTTGAATCCCCAAGTGTGTGCTGGTCAAGGAATTTAAATCAGATGATAAGTATGAATCAACACCTGTTCCCAAACAACTGACTGCTCTATGGTGTGCTAGGACCGATTTTATAATTCTATACTGTTGACAAGATATTCTAGTACTTGATAAGCTTGATAAAATAGCGGAGTCTCGATTTGCTGAACCTCTAAAGTGCAAGTCTCCCCAGAACATATGCAGAGAATAACAGTAAGTGAAAAAGAGTGAAAGGAAAACATCCAAAGGTCACTGACTGGCATGGCAGACACATTCCCCTCCAACGCACTGACGCAAACCTTCACGATGGCTTCTTTCCAAGGCTTGAAGGGTCCTAGTGTGTTTTTCAAGCCCTGAATGGGGAGAGGAGCCAGACTTATTACCGCATTTTTTAAAAACCATGTGCTTTGAGGGAAAGTTCAGGAAACTCATCTTATTCTTGCTTTATCAGAAGGCAAATAGAAGCTTGAAAGGGGAAAGAATAAGCTTGTCCAATTTAGTGCCTTGAGCAAGACTGAAAACCAGTGTCCTTTGTAAACGTGTTTTTCCTTTTAAACATTTTGTTTGGAGAAATTTCCAACTTACTTAAAAAGTAGAGAGACTCATACAGACAACTTTCATGTACCCAGTAGCAATTATCAGGATTTTTTTGGTCAATCCTTTTTCTTTTTTTTTCCTTGGAAAAGTTTGAAACAAATATCAAAGACCACATTATTTTGCCTAAAAATATTTCCTAGGTCAATGCATTTGAAAGATGCTGCTATATGACACTTTTGTCTCTCAATAAAGGGAAAAATGACGAGATGACTGCATTTTTTTTCACTTAGCATGCTTATCTTTTATTTTTAAAATGAAACCTACAATTTCTTTTCATTGAACTTAACATAATTCAGCACACATTGGTTGAATCTCTTCTATGGTCAGGAACTGTGGATAATTAGGAAATAAACATCATTAATTGAGCATCTTTGTCCTCAACTCTATAGTTAAAAACTAGAATGATATATGGATCAGATTTAGAGCGCCATCTTTCAAGTCCAACTGTCGGTTTGATCATTGTCATTTAACTCGTCTGCTCCAAGTCTCTTATCTATCTAAAATGAAGCTATGTATCAGTTCTCCATTGCCAAAATAAGGCTATATAACTAACCACCCTAAACAGGGTTTAAAACAAGAAGCGTTATCATAATCATGAGTTTGCCTTTCAGGACTTTAGGTTAGATGTGGCCAGACAATTCTTCTCTTCTTCTCTGGGTTTATTTACCTTCTCAGGGTCTGCTGGCTGTGGGCTTATCTAGGGAGGTCTCAGCTGGGACTGCTGTGAAAAGTCAGCGCTTCTCCAACCACGGTTCAGGCACACTCCAGAGGAGCCAGGGAGTGAGCAGAAACACAAAAGTCCTTTTTCAAAGGTCTCTTTAAATCCTACTTGCTAGCATTTCATCGGTCACAACTTATTGCATGTATGAGCTCACAGCCAAGTAGGGAGATGAAGCTCTGTCCTCAGTGGGAAGGTAAAGTGCTAGAAAGTTGAAAGGTGAGGATGCGGGTAGGGAATAAGGATCATTAAGGAAATCAGCATGTCATAGGATACTGACTATGCTATGCTAAGTTGCTTCAGTCGTGTCCTACTCTTTGCAACCCCATGGATTGTAGCCCACCAGACTACTCTGCCCATGGGAATTTCCAGGCAAGAATACTGGAGGGGGTTGCCATTTCCTACTCCAGGGGATCTTCCTGACCCAGGGATCGAACCTGTGTCTCTCATGTCTCCTGCATTGACAAGCACACTCTTTACTGCTAGCACCACCTGGGAAGCCCAGGATACTTACAGGACTTGCTAAATGAAGTTACTATGGGGATTCAATCAAATAGCATTTGTAGAGGGCTTAGTACAGTACTTGGCATATCATAAGTCCTCAACAGAAATCAGCTGCTAATTATTGTTATTATAATTATTATCAAACTATTATTGTTATCATCTCCAGGTTAGGGGAAAACAGTATTATAGGAACGTAGAAAAGGGAAACTCATTCTGGCTTGGGCTAAGGAAGAAGATTAAATTAAAATTAAATTAAAAGACACTCCTTGAAAGCTATGACAAACCTAGGCAATGTAGTAAAAATCAGAAGCATCAGTTTGCCAACAAAGATCCATACAGTCAAAGCTATGACTTTTCCAGTACGATTTATGTACGATTTTGAGAGTTGGACCATAAAGAAGCCTGAGCACTGAAGAATTGATGCTTTTGAATTGTGATGCTGGAGAAGACTCTTGAGAGTCCCTTGGACAGCAAGGAGATCAAACGAGTCAGCCCTAAAGGAAATCAACCTTAAATATTCATTAGAAGAACTGATGCTGAAGCTGAAGCTCTGATACTTTTGGCCACCTGATATGAAGAGCTGACTCACTGGAAAACACCTGGATGCCACAAAAGGTTGAAGGCAGGAGGAGAAGGTTGGAGGGTATCATGGACTCAGTGGACTCGAGTTTGAGCAAACTCCAGGAGATAGTGAAGGACAGGGAAGCCTGGCATGCTACAGTCCAGGGGGTTGCAAATAGTCAGATATGACTTAGCACCTGAACAACAACAAGGAGGAAGGTGTGTGTGTGAAACAGCATGAGGATAAGCAGTGGGAGATAAACTTTGAATTTGGAGCAAAACAACAAATAAACAAAGCATTATAGACATTCCTTCAAAAGCCCACAGCTTCTGTTAAGATTGAGTTTGATACGTGTCTGACTACCTGAATAGCTTGAAGGATTCCACAAAGCTTCCTGATCCTTCAGTACCTCTTCCATTGACCTAAAACTTTGTTTAAAATCCCTTCCAAGAGAGACAATAGCATCATCTCCCTCCCAACACACACATAATGAAGCATAGCCATGCCACTTATCAACCCCTATGGTTCTTGGTAGTAGTGATGTGAAGTGCAGTCCTTTGGGGAGGAGGCAAGGAGTGGGGACCAGTCTGGACCATGTGATGATATTGCCCTCTGGGCTCAGGGCATAGCTCCCACAGAGGGAATGAACTCTCCAGGGTGACTTCCATGGTGGGTCTGAAGGGGTTAGGCCTATGTGGGAAGGTGCTGCACCAGAAAGAGTGAGATGATTCTGGAAAAATGATCATCTTAGACTGAATTTCTCCACAAGCAGATCCTGAAGTTTGAGGTTTGAATCATTTATTTATTATGTGATCCCAGAAGACACTAATAGGGGCTTCCATGGTGGCTCAGATAGTAAAGAATCTACCTGTAATGCAGGAGATTCAAGTTCAATCCCTGAGTTGGGAAGATCTCCCCGAGAAGGGCAGGGCAACTCACTCCAGTATTCTTGCCAATGGAATCCCATGGACAGAGGAGCCTGGTGGCCTACTGTCCATGGAGTCGTAAAGAATCAGACATGAATAAATGACTAAGCATGAGGAGACACTACTAGGAGAGGTGAGGCTGGAAGCTGGAGGGACTTGGTGAATAGAATTCAGCACTGAGCACCTGGGGCTTAGCCCCAGCAGGGAGATGGCCTGGATTAGGCCTCAGACTTGGCTCGCCCAGGGGTGGAGGAAGCAGGAGTTGTTATTCTCCTTCAGTCCATCAGTGGTTATGGGCTGCTCCCTGAAGCTTTTATCTTGCCCCTCGCACAGTTCAAGCATATTCCAATGGCTGTCGATAAGTGTTAACAAGTGTGTAAAGTATGGTGCTTTGAGTGAACGTAGGAACTATGGAGTAGAGGGGATATAAAGGACTCACCACCAGCAGGTCAGTCTCAGTCTACAGGTGGGATTTCAGTGGTCCTGTCAACCAGCCCTCTTCATGGACTAGCCTCCCTTTCTGTACTATTTCCCGTAAGCTCTATTTTATATTTCAAAGATATAAAATATGGTGTGGGAGAATTGTGTACATCTCTCCTCTCCTTATGTTTTTTCTAAAGTGGATGCTAAATGTTCCCTGTCCTCTGCTGCAGCTAGTGAGGGAGGGTGATGTAAGCCCAGACCTGGGGAGGTGTGGATATGAGAGCAAACTCTAAGGGCTTATCCCCGCTCTGCACTGAAGTTTTTGATTATGACTGAAAGGTATAACTAGGTGTGAAGAGTAAGTGGAAACTGTTAAAAAAATAATCAGCCTTCTTTAAATACAATCCCATTCTTATGATCTCCATTGTTATTGGTTTTAGATTTACTCTACAGTATGAATCATTAGAATTATATCAAGTGGATCAGTCTATTTATTTTCAAAATATTTAGTGAAAGTATATGTGTGTGAGTAAGGGAGCAGAGCAGGGCCAGAGAGGCACATGAGCTTTTTCCAGTAAGACTCTCTTAGCTCTAATCAAATAGATCCACTTGAAAAACAAGCAAGGGAAAAATCCTGCAGAAATGATTGTATATTAAAACTCGGGAATTGTTTGCAGGAGCAACTGAAGGGCTAAAGCATGAATCATCGTGAAACATATGAGAAATGTTAAGAACAGCCTAAAAATAGTCTCTTTGTCATCTATTTTCTGTTGTGTTCTCTTTCCTTTGTCCCAGTGGGATATTCTTTTCCCACTGAAAGGAGAAATAGGGTCATCACAGGTTGAGAGTCAGTGATGCACCCATAGGAGCAAGAATTGTAGCCATGGACTTGCCTGGTGGTCCAGTGGTAAAGAATCTGCTACCAATGCAGGGGACGCAGGTTTGATCCCTAGTCCAGGAAGATTGCACATGCCGTGCAGCAGCCAAGCCTGTGAGCCGCAGCTCCTGAGCCTGTGCTCTGGAACCCGGGAGCCACAACTGCCGAAGCCCATGAGCCTAGTGCCTGTGGTCTGCAACAAGAGAAGCTACAGCAGTGAGAAGCAGAGAGTAGCCCCTGCTCGCTGCAAAAAGAGAAAAAACCCGCAAGCAGCGAAGACCCAGCTCAGGGAAAAAAAAAAAAAATATATATATATATATATAAACCCAACTGCCAAGCTGAGATTTTTAAGGCAAGTTTATGAAGCCTGGGGAAGAAGAGAAACACCTGAGTCAGACAGGAATCTATTCTGCAAAGGTACATTTCAGAATGCAACAGGCTACTGATCTAGTGACTCCAAACTGGGTTGCACTGGGGTAGGCCTTGGAGCTCTGGACGTAGATGAAGTAGGGGAGTATGATGGGGAAGTGACACGATTAACAGGTCAAGGACAATGTCAAGCTCAATAATTAACCATAGAACATATGACTCAGGGCCAATTTTCCATAAGGGAAAACTGGGTCACAATACTAAACGGAAGCAACATGAATTTGTAGATATGAAGCCAAAGTGTCTTTAGCCTTTTCTGTGTCAGTCACCCCTTCGTATGGGAGTAGAGAGGAAAGACTACCACTGTGGGTCAGAAATGCTCCTTAGAGCTGAGTTTATGAGCCCACTTTCTCCTTACACAAGCCCTCCATTTTCAGTGAAGAAACTAAGACCCAGAGATCAAGAAACTGTTCCTGGGACACTGCTAATGTTAATGGAAGAGTTGGGGTGAGAACCTTTCTGCCTAATGACAAATATGCCAATATTTCTACTCCACTGTACTGCTTGATAATAAAGACTGAATACAAGGTGGGGTGAAAAGTTTGCCAACCATGGGGTGATGTGGGAGAAAAAGCTGAGGCCATCTAGGTAGTGCTGGGAGAGGAAGAAGGCCTGAACTGGGGGTACCGGATCTTATTGTTATCAACGTCTTCTGAGCAATTAAGCTGCCTGGTCACAGGCCAATGGGCACCAAAAATACCTTCATACCTTGGGGCCAATGCTAGTGTCACAAAAGCTTGGCTGGAAACTTTGAATGGATTGATCAGGTGGCCCCATCCCAGTTACAACCATAAACCCTGGTTGAATTTGAATATGGCATGAGTGGGTTGGCAAGGTTGCCAAATAGCAGGGAAAATATTTTACCGATTCAACCCTTGCCTCTAGAGCTATGCCAATAGAGTGTGTTCAGTTTATGGGGAAGGAGGCACAAGAGGGAAGGGATATATATACACATATATATTTATATATAATCATGGCTGATTCAAGTTATTGTATGGCAGAGCACTAAAACACTGTAAAGCAATTATCCTTCAATTTAAAAAACAACAAAAAAGAAAAACTCAAATAAAGTTATTTTTGTATGTAAAAAAAGTTATACAAACATATGATGTGCCATCCTATTCCCATTTTACAGATGTTCATCACAGCAGCAGATGTCCGATAAGTGGAAAACAACTTGTGTGCTCACATTAGATGGGCATTAAGTAGTTCCAACTCTTTCATATGTTTGGGTTGGTCGTTTACCAAAATATCAATACAGTCTACTCAGAGCATTCATTTTTTAGTGATGCAAGAGAATGTACATGCTCCAGTAGAAGATGAAACCTGGCTTGGTTTCTTTTTAAAATTTTTATTGAAATATAGTTGATTTACAATGTTGTATTCATTTCTGCTCTGCAGTGAAGTGATTCAGTTATACACACATATTCTTTTTCATATCCTTTTCCATTATGGTTTATCATGGTTTGGTTTCTAAAAAGTAATAGAAGATATGGGACAGAATCCAAAAGGAGAAACACTGCTTCTTCAGATATTACTGTTATTGGTTATAAAAATAATAATAGTAAATAAAGTACTCATAATTACTAAAATAGAAAATAAAATACTGAATACTATGTGTATACTCTAATAGTAAAATACTAACTATAAATGCTGTCTCTTATACACATCTAGATGTGTATAAGAGACAGCCCCAGAACATATGCAGAGAATAACAGTAAGTGAAAAAGATTAATTATAATCTATAATGTATCATTTTATTCTGCTCTATTGTCAATAGATAGGCACGGTGGTTTTATATCCCAATCAAACACTGTAAAAAAATATTTCCAGAGATATCTTCTTTTAGGTTCATTTTATAAAAAGATGAATATATTCTATAATAGAAAAAGTAAGAGCCCCTAATGATTAATCCATTCTGAATATTTTTCAATTTATATCCAGAAAATTAAATGAAAATGACAAACACACCTTGGGGATCATGTTGGGTGCTGATATAAGATATGAAGATAAACAGGCTATAGCTGAGCCCAGGAGGGGCCTCTGTCTTTGGGGAGAGATGCTATGTAAGTTCTTGGAAAGAAAAATAATTATAAATTATTGGAGTTCAAGGCTGGTTGAGATGAAATGTCTCCAGGGAACTCACCAAGTTGATTGATAACCGAGGTATTCAGGCAAGATAGAACTGATTGAATGCCATTACATTTAGTTAGAAAGGCTTTTCCTGAGGGGTTGGACTGGGATATGTGAGTTGCAGAATCTCCAGGCAGACAATAGACCCTCCTTTTGATGAATTCTAACCTGGTGGCTCAGTGGTAAAGAATTGACCTGCCAGGGCAGGAGATGCAGGAGATGTGGGTTCAATCCCTGGGTTGGGAAGATCTCCTGGAGAAGGGAATGGCTACTCACTCCAGTATTTTTGCCTGGGAGACCCCATGGACAGAGGAGCCTGGTGGGCTATGATCCATGGGGTCCCAAAAAAGTCAGGCATAGTTTCAGTCAGTTCAGTCACTCAGTCGTGCCTGACTCTTTGCAGCCCCATGGACTGCAGCATGCCAGGCTTTCCTGTCCTTCACCAACTCCTAGAGCTTCAAACTCATGTCCGTTAAGTTGGTGCTGCCATCCAACCATCTCGTCCTTTGTTGTCCGCTTCTCCTCCTGCCTTCAACCTTTCCCAGCTCACGGTCTTTTCCAATGAGTCAGTTCTTTCCATCAGGTGGCCAAAGTATTGGAATTTCAGCTTCAGCATCAGTTCTTCTAATGAATATTCAGGATTGATTTCCTTTAGGATGGACTGATTTGATCTCCTTGCAGTCCAAGGGACTCTCAAGAGTCTTCTCCAACACCACATTTCAAAAGCATCAATTCTTTGGCATGCAGCTTTCTTTAGAGTCCAACTCTAACATCCATACATGACTACCACAGCTTTGACTAGACGGATCTTTCTCTTTCAAGTAATTTCTATGCTTTTTAATATACTGTCTAGGTTGGTCATAGCTTTTCTTCCAAGGGGTAAGTGTCTTTTCATTTCATGACTGCAGTCAGGATCTGCAGTGATTTTGGAGCTCAAAACAATAAAGTCTCTCACTGTTTCCATGTTTCCCCATCTATTTGCCATGAAATGATGGAACTGGACGCCATGAATGTTGAGTTTTAAGCCAAGTTTTTCACTCTCCCCTTTGAATTTCATCAAGAGGCTCTTTAATTCTTCTTTGCTTTCTGCCATAAGGGTGGTGTCATCTGCGGGTCTGAAGTTATTGATATTTCTCCCAGCAATCTTGATTCCACCTTGTGCTTCATCCAGCCCGGCACTTCTCATGTAGTTAAATAAGCAGGGTGAAAATATACAGCCTTGACATACTCCTTCGCCAATTTGGAACCAGTCTGTTGTTCCATGTCTAGTTCTAACTGTTGCTTCTTGACCTGCATACAAATTTCTCAGGAGGCAGGTAAGGTGGTCTGGTATTCTCACCTCTTTAAAAATTTTCCACACTTTGTTGTGATCCACACAATTAAAGGCTTTGGCATAGTCAATAAAGCAGAAGTAGATGTTTTACTAGAACTCTCTTGCTTTCCCAATGATCCAACGGATGTTGGCAATTTGATCTCTGGTTCCTCTGCCTTTTCTAAATCCAGCTTGAACATCTGGAAGTTCATGGTTCACATACTGTTGAAGCTTGTTTTGGAGGATTTTGAGCATTATTTTGCTAGTGTGTGAGATGAGTGCCATTATGTGGTAGTTTGAACATTCTTTGGCATTGCCTTTCTTTAGGATTCTAATGAAAAATTGACCTTTTCCAGTCCTGTGGCCACTGTTGAGTTTTCCAAATTTGCTGACATATTGAGTGCAGCACTTTCACAGCATCATGTTTTAGGATTTGAAATAGGTCACCTAGAATTCCATCACCTCCAGACTAGCTTTTCTCCTAGTGATGCTTCCTAAGGCCCACTTGACTTCACATTCCAGGATGTCTGGCTCTAGATGGGTGATCACACCATCGTGGTTATCTGGGTCATGAAGATCTTTTTTATATAGTTCTTCTGTGTATTCTTGCCACCTCGACTTAATATCTTCTGCTTCTGTTAGGTCCATACCATTTCTGTCCTTTATTGTGACCATAGTCTCACGAAATGTTCCCTTGGTATCACTAATTTTCTTGGAAAGATCTCTAGTCTTTCCCATTCTATTGTTTTCCTCTATTTCTTTGCATTGATCGCTGAGGAAGGCTTTCTTATCTCTCCTTGCTATTCTTTGGAACTCTGCATTCAAATGCATATATCTTTCCTTTTCTCCGCTTCCTTTTGCTTCTCTTCCTTTTTTGTCATGATTTAGTGACTGAATAAGAGCAAGAACAACAGGTCAAAATCCAAGTTCATTTAGTAGCTTCCTAATGGGATGATTTGGGACAGCTTTACTTCTCTGAGCCTCACTGGCTCAACTCTTCACCAGCACGAAGCTGTGAGGATGAAACTCAGAGAGCTGCGTTTTAACAGAGTGTACCTTCTCTATGTCTTGAGGTCCTTCCCCTCATCCTTCCCACTGTAGCTGAGGTCACAGGTAAGCAGGGCAATATGAATCAAAGCTCTACAAAAGGTATAAAGACCTCCTGGACAATTGGTTGAGCTGGGATATTATGCTTGGGTTTCTGTTTTCCAAAACTTGAAAAGATCCTACAGGGAGCAGTTGGAGGTAAAGAAGAAAAGCATGGGCAAGTTCTGGGCTAAGATCAAGGCAGGTAAGCCACGTTCTGGTAACCTACTGACTTGCATATGGCTTTTGTGGGCATTAATTTACCTGAGAGGAAAAGACCATGTAGGGGGATGGTGACTGGCTGGCACCTGAGGGTAGAGTCCCCTCGGGGATTCTGGGCATCTACCTTCCAGCCTAGGTCCACAGACCGGTGTTGGAGCCTTGTGCAAATGGATGTAGGCAGAAGCTGAGTGAGCTGTTTTCGATGGAATCCCATGAGTTAGGGAACAAGGACGCATGAGCGCCACTACGCAGGCATCTTCTCACTTACTGGACATGACCGACAAAATACAACAAGCCTCTCCCGTTCACAACCAGATGCCATGTGGCTCTCGTGTCTTGGAGGCTCCAGGGGAGGGGCCAGTCTTCAGGTGGGCATGAAACCTGATGCGCAGTCAGGCCCCATGGACATGCAAGAGAGCAGGAAGCCTGCTGGCAGAGTGGACTCTGGGCGCAGCGCAGTGCTGGACACACTTCTGGTTACTCAGGGAATGCTTCCCAGGGTTCAGAGGGCCAGTGAAGCGGGATTTCTATTATTTTGGTCCCATGTGATTCCCCCCAATAGATGACAGATCCCTTGACCACAGAGGGACAAATAGAGAAAGGGCCAGGCAGGCCTAGGCACCCCCTCTCCAGTCCTCGCCCCCAGCACACACAGAGAGATGCATATACATGGCTAGTCTGTAGCTGGGAGATATGTGAAAGGTGGTCTCCATATGCTGGTTTCCAGGTGTCCTAAAGCCAACAGGCCATGGTCACCAAGGGCTACTAACACCAGCCTCCTTAATTCCAGAAAGGCAGAAATCTCTATTTGTTCTGAAAAAGTTTAGTAGCTTCAAATAGGTCAAGAGTGGTGTATGAAAGGCATTGCAAGGCAACGATTTCTTTCTTCCATTTTAATGAAATTTCTGAGTGTTTTTAAAATTCTTTTTGGTAAAAATAATGTATGCTTATTATAAATAATGGAGAACAGAAATTGCATAATAAAATAAATAAAACATCATCCTAAATCCCAGAAAATGACAATATTTTGATGTGCATCCTTCCATGCATAAATTGCACAAATGATGTCATACTGTTGCTTGCTCTTTTTAAAATCCCGCTCACCAGTATGAAAAGTTATTTTCCCATGTTGTAAACACAAATTCACATCATATTTAATGAACTCTTATTATTCTACTTTATATACACATACTGTAATTTGTTTAATCAATCCTATTCTTAAGCATTTCATTAGCCTTATAAAATTTTCAAAATTATGGACAAAGTTGAGATGAACATCCTGGGCAAACTTCTTTGGCTGTCAATTGGTTATTGGAGAATAGGCACAATAAAGAATTTTTTACAAAAAGGAAATAAATTTTTGATACATTTTGACCCTGTGGCACAGTATGTGGGATTTTATTTCCCAGACCAGATATCGAGTCCATGGCCCCTGCATTGGAAGGTTGATCCTTAACCACTGGACCTCCAAGGAAGTCCCTGGATTTTCATTATGTTACAGTTCTAGGAGTAGGATTGCTGAGTCAAAGGGGAGGGACATTATTTGAGCCTTTGATATGGGTGAGAGTGGTTTCAGTCTGCCCTACAGAACTTCAAAAGGGGCACCTTGAAGACCCCTGCAGGGAACCGAAGCAGCAGAACAGGAAGAGTCAGAGCCCCAGGCCCTTCCCCACTTTCAACCACAGAAGCTCCCTTTATATTAATTTTATAGATTGAGCTCCATGTAAGATGTTCCATGAAGAAATAGTTTCTCGGTTTAAAAACTGTATTTATATATAAAGTCTGAAAAGCACAAAGTCCAATGATTGCAACTTGGTGACACAAATTGGCTGACTAAATCCAAGCTCGCTTCAATCTTTGTGTCCTTGAACTGGTTTGACACTGATTTTCCGGTGACTCCGGGAAATGATGGTCTTAATTACCATAATAATGATGATGATTTTCATTGAGGTAAGAGGCCCAAATTGGACTATCTTTAATCAAGAGCTGAGGAAATGCCTACGAGGCACAAACTGGAGGAACTTCCGAGAATATGACTGGAAATTCCAAATTTCCTAGCCAACCACCTGATAACATCTAGCTCCTATCCGGCGGGGTCAAGATAAGGGTAAAGGGGTGGCCACTGCCTCTCCCTCCCCCTCCCCCGTCTCCTTTCCTTCTATCCCTTCTCCCATTCTTACACAAGCAAACGCAAGTGCATACCCAAAAGCAGGGGCTGGTTCCCCAGGGCAAATGATCAGCCGCATTGAGGGTCTATCCACCACCCGACCTCTAGGCAACTCCAAGGCATTTCCAGGATGAAGTCAGAGCTTCTTACCAGGCTGGCCAGCGCTGGCTGCGGGACCCCGGCTAGATCATCCATGTCCCTGGAAGGGAAGGTTTTCAGATCTTTGGTCAAAGCGAGGGAGCCGGAGTTCTGCCTAACTAGTCAATTTTCCTAATGAGCTGTTAGAAGCTGTTTTTGTGCTGAACACTCTGCCCTCATTATAACCGTGCTTCCCAGAAGCAAAGCTCTCTCGGCCCATTGTAATGAGCAGAACGCCGGAGCGAAACACAGTTTTAATGAGTTACAGCATGGATGTAAAGCGGAACAACTTGCATCTGAGAGCACCTCAAAGTCAGACTAGGGCCAGTGGGTGCATTTATAGCAGTGGAGTGAACCGTACGGAGGTGACATCTCTCATCAGTCAAACTGGAAGAAACCAAGCAAGCTTCATCGTGACTGACAGGTGCCCTCTCAGAACAAGAGAACAAAAATGTATGGTGACCTTGAGAAATAGATTAAGTAGCTCCAAGTCACAGACATGGCAGTGTGATGTTACTTCACATGTGTGAGTGCTAAGTTGCTTCAGTCGTTTCTGACTCTTAGCAACCCTACGGACTGTAGCCCCCCAGGCTCCTCAGTCCATGGGATTCTCCAGGCAAGAGTACTGGGGTGGGGTGCCATGCGATCTTCCTAACACAAGACTCAAACCCATGTCTTGTGCTTTACAGGTGGATTCTTTATCATTGAGCCCCTGGGGAAGCCCATTATGTCATTTTACAATATACAGTATTGAAACTATGTAAGTCAGACTGGGACTCGAATCCATGCAGCTGGGACTCCAATGGGGCTAAAATCCATAGTCTTTTAATTGAGATCACACCTCTGATTTCAGGACTTAATGAAGCTTAGGTTCTGGATGTCTCATCACAGAAATAATACAGTGAGAGACGAAGCAACAGGTAAGAAGTGGATTTTTTTAGAGAGAAACACTTTCCATAGAGTGTAGGCTGTTTCGGAAGGGAAGAGGCCTTGAAATTCAGCATGGTTAGTTTTTATGGGCTGGATAATTTCATCGGCTAATGAATGGGAGGATTGTTGTGTGTGTGTGTGTGTGTGTGTGCTCATTTGTGTCTGACTCTTTGCAACTTCATGGACTGTAGCCTGTCAGGCTCCTCTGTCCATGGGATTTCCTAACCAAGAATACTGGAGTGGGTTCCCATGTCCTTCTCCAGGGGATTTTCCCGACCATGGGATCAAACCTGAACCTCTTATGTCTCTTGCGTTGGCAGGCAGGTTCTTTACCACTAATGGCGCTTGGGATGCCCAAATGGAAGGATTATTCCAACTATTTTAGAGGATGGACAGGAATTGGGCCACCATCCATCTTTTGATCTTTGATGATCAGCCTCAGAACTGTCCCTGGACCTATGGGTGGTCATTTAGCATATGCTGATGTCTTACAATGAGCATATACTGAGGTTCAAGGGACTTCCCAGGTGGTGCTAGTGGTAAAGAACCTGCCTGACAATGAAGGAGGCATAAGAGATGCACATGGCAACCTACTCCAGTATTCTTGCCTGGATAATAGACAGAGAAGCCTGGCAGGCTACAATCCATAGGATTGTAGAGTCAGACAGGGCTGAAGTGACTTAGTACCCATGCACCCAAGGTCTAGTGGAAGTCAACTCGTCCGCCATCTTGGCCCTATTTGGTTCTAATTAGTTTCTGTTGTGTCCTCAGGCTGTGTCATTCTTTTAAAGGTTGTGCCCTGCCCCCTTCCGCCGTTTTAAGAGCCAAGAAAGAAGGACTTCATTAGGAGGGCACAGCAGGTATGAATGAAGTTCAGATGGAAACAGGAGAGACCAGGGTGCTGGATCTAACTTATACCAGTCAGGGAGAGTTGATTGCTAAGTGTTTAAAATTTTGAAAAGGGGTCACTGAATTTCAGTCATTATTAACATTTAAATGATATGAACTGACAATTAAATACATTATGTGTATGAAATAAAATTCATCTTTTATGGAAAGACAAGAAAAATTTAAACAAAAAAGTTTCTCTACCCTTTTTCCTTCTCTCTCTCAATACTATGCATTGTGTATCTGCATTATGCATGGACCAGACCTCCTCCATCGCAGAAATACCTGCTCTGCTCAATCATAAAGAATAACCGTCTCCCAGCATCAACAAGACAATTCTCTACAGATAACATTCCTTCTTGATCAGAGGTCACATAGTGCTTAGATCTGAATTGTGTAAACTGTCAATAATACGTTATTTAACATACAGCCTATACCTGGGCATGGTGACGCTAGTGGTAAAGAATCCGCCTATCACTGCAGAAGAAGTAAGAGATGCGAGTTTGATCCCTGGGTTGGGAAGAGCCCCTGGAAGAGGGCATGGTTACCCACTCCAGTATTCTTGCCTGAATAATCCCATGGACAGAGGAGCCTGGTGGGGCTAAAGTCCATAGGGTTGCGAAGAGTCAGACACAACTGAGCTACTGAGCACGCACGCACCTCTGTCTCAAAACACTTATATAACTGTGCCTTGACTTCTAAAAGCAGAACAATCCTTGTAGCTTTCTGAGATGCTCTTCTGGGGTTATAATCCTCAAATGAGTGAAAGTTTTCATTTCTTTCCTAGATCGATTAATTTTTCATTCACATACTATAAACAAAGATAATACTCAAAATTCTTAATTTTATTACACTTCATACTTACTATTCCCTTTAGTTTGTTCACATCTATTGTATTCAATGATGTCATGTTGGTAGCTTGAAATTGGGCAGGATGAGAGTATTACCGATATGAAAATACTGTGCAAATACTGCGCATCACGGCATGGTTTACTGTTCTGTGGATTGTCTATGTAGAAAGCTATAGAAAATTATGGAAGCAGTGCTAATAATGCAGATTACACTTAAAAATGGAGAAGGAAATGGCAACTCACTCCAATGTTCTTGCCTGGAGAATCCCAGGGATGGGAGTTGCCTGGTGGGCTGCCATCTATGGGGTCGCACAGAGTCGGACACGACTGAAGTGACTTGGCAGCTTGGCAGCACACTTAAAAATGCATCCTTAGCCATTACTGTGTCAGTATGGCACAAAAACTTTAAGGAAACACTCTTCTGTTATGTGAAAACTGTTCAAATCAGCAGAGAAGTCAGTCATGTCATTGATGAATGAGTCAAGTTCCCACACATGTCTTTGTTGTCTCATTTTCATCTTACTTATTGACATAAACAAAAGATATCTATCAGCATTTATGATGGAGCTACACTCATTTATCAATCAAAGCCACAGGTTGGGGATAGAAATAAAAGTTCATAAAAAATAATAATAATTGTTTTGTAAGAATCAGTTGGCCATATAGGAATTTCAATGAAGAGTAGTATATCATTTCAGTTCAGTTCAGTCGCTCAGTCGTGTCCGACTCTTTGCGACCCCATGAATCGCAGCACGCCAGGCCTCCCTGTTCATCACCATCTCCCGGAGTTCACTCAGACTCACGTCCATCGAGTCCGTGGTGCCATCCAGCCATCTCATCCTCGGTCGTCCCCTTCTCCTCCTGCCCCCAATCCCTCCCAGCATCAGAGTCTTTTCCAATGAGTCAACTCTTCACATGAGGTGGCCAAAGTACTGGAGTTTCAGCTTTAGCATCATTCCTTCCAAAGAAATCCCAGGGCTGATCTCCTTCAGAATGGACCGGTTGGATCTCCTGGCAGTCCAAGGGACTCTCAAGAGTCTTCTCCAACACCACAGTTCAAAAGCATCAATTCTTCGGCGCTCAGCCTTCTTCACAGTCCAACTCTCACATCCATACATGACCACAGGAAAAACCATAGCCTTGACTAGACGAACCTTAGTCGGCAAAGTAATGTCTCTGCTTTTGAAAATAAATCACTCTTATTTGTATACTACGTATTAGGCATCTTTTATGTAAACAAAATTTGTAATAAATGCATGAAATGTACATACATACATACACTCAAATATCTTATATATACATATGTAATCATTAATTATTTTAGGCTGTGTGGTTGTTAAACATTTGCTAGGACACCATTGAAGAGATCACCCCATCTCCAAGGTCTGTAAGCATCAAGCATCTCAGCGTGGTGGAGTAGGGGAATTAGAGTTCTGGACTTTGGTTAGAATATGTCTACTGGGTCTGTCTGATGTTGGACAATCATGCTCAGTGAGTTTTAGTTTTGATTTTAGTTTCTAAGTCATGTGTTTTGCAACCCCATGGACTCTAGCCCGCCAGGCTTCTCTGTCCTTGGAATTCTCCAGGCAAGAATACTGGAGTGGGTAGCCATTCCCTTCTCCAGGGGATCTTTCTGACCCAGGGATTGAACCCACGTCTCCTGCATTGCAGGCAAATTTTTTAATGCTGAGCCACCAGGGAAGCCCGAGTAAAAAGGAGATATTAATACTCACCTTTAAGGACCACTGTAATTGAAAATGAGATCAAGTTTACTTTAGGATAGTGCCTGGCATTTAGCAGGCTGCTATTATGAATTTATTATTCTGATTATGAGTATAATTACTTGCAAGCAAAGGTGTTCAGGACTGATTCAGTATCAGACATGCTGAAATATCTTCAGATGCTCTGAATTATGAGGGAGAAAGAGGCATGACATTGGGAGCCTTCAGAAGGACTGCTCTCTGGTATCACCAGTGAGTGCTTGGCACTTCAGCTGACTTGAGGAGCAGGGAGTAGGTTAATAAACTTCCACATGTGATATCTTACTCCATCTTCAGGACAGTTCTGTAAGGGAATATGGGGGATCTTATTTTCCAATGATGGCTGACATGGTATTTCCCTTCTCATATTTTCTAGAATTTGGCTGTCCCTCCTTCAGGACCTGAATACATATTCCCTGTCTTGAAGCTGGGCAGAATTATGGCTCAATTATAGCCCAGAGAAGACATCAAAAGTGACAGAGCATGACTTCCAGGGGATACACTTCTGTCTCATTGATAAAGACACTCACCTTTGGAGCCCTGAGTCACCCTAGAAGTCCAACTCTCCTGAATCCTCAGTGCTGCAAGAAAGCCCTGCGAGCCTGACAGTGGCCCTGGATTTCCAGTCCTCCCTGTCCAGACTTCAGATCTATAAGTACGTGGACGTTCCAAGGTTTCTAGTTTCTTAGCTGTCAGGCCTGCCCGAGATGAGACATCACAGAGAGAGACCAGGTGACCTGCTTTGTCCTTTCTAAATTACTGACCTTCAAAATCTGTGAGCATTATCAAATGGTGGCTTTATATCACTGGGTGTGAGGTGGTTTGTTACACACCAATAGTTATTGGAATTGAAATTCTTCTTTTACTAAGATAATGACTTTGCACAATCACACAGCTAGTCATTGACAAATTTGAGATTCACTCTCCAGGGCTTCCTGACTGGAGATTTCATGCTCCTTAGACTATGCTACACTTTTCTGCTCATTGGAGGGGTGAGGACTGTCGTGTTCTTAACTTGCTGGAGCTCAGAGGTACTGAGAGGGGTGGAGGAGGACAGAAGCTGGCCATTGTAGATATGTCCCAGGGTTGGGCTCCTGTTAGAAACAGCTGGGCTGGAGTGGGACCAGAGGAACTGACCCTGTAGAGCATAGACAGACTGGGTTCAGACTCTGTATACAATTCTCTCTTCTCTTAGGAAAAAAAAAAAAAAAATCCCAGCCCTGGTGTTTTGGTGTTTGCAGCTGCTTCTGTTGTGAAACGCAACACGTGTCCACCTGGGTGCTGATTTGATGAGCATCTAGGAGAACATCTTCTGGGGTTGTAATTCCTCGAGTTCTGGATAGAAGGCAACACAAGGACTTGCAGCATTTCAGCCCCACTCCCCTATATCAGGAGACGGTGGAGAATTTGGTCTCTTTCAGAGGCTTCTGGAGCTCAGGGGCAGAGCAGTGGGCCTCCAATCCTGTATGCAGCTGCTGGAAACCAGTCCCGAGCTGGCTCTAGCGGTTGCCCTCTCTTGCTTAACCTACACTGTGAAGCCATCTCTGACTCCTCTAGGCAAATCTGGCTGATTCTTCCTGTATCTTTCTCCAGAACCATGTACAGAATTCATTCCATTGTGTTGTTTACTTACCTGTCTGAGTCCTTATCAGACTCTGTTCCTCAGAGGCAGAGAATGGGTTTTCTTCATCCTCAACACCTACAGCATCTGACACAGAGGAGGAACTTGGAGAGTTTATTAATACACCTGTAATTTTAATTGAACACCTACTTTCAAGTTGTTTATATGAATTGACTCAGTCCTCAAGAACAGCCCCATGAAACAGGCACGATTATATCCTGTGATGGTTCATTTTCTGCGTCACATTTATTGGCCATCAGTGCCCAGAGATTTGGTTAAATGTTATTCTGATGTGTCTGTGAGGGTGTTTTGGATGAGGTTCTATTTAAATTGGTGAACTTTGAGTAAAGAAGATTACCCTTTATAAAGTGAAGGAGCTGAATGAATACAATCAGTTGAAGGTCTGAGTAGAACAAAGACTTATATCTCTCACACAAGAGGGAATTCTGCCTGCAGAGGGCTTTTGGACATAAAAGCCCACTGCAACATTGTCTCTTCTTGGGTCTCAAAGCTGTGGGGCCACCCTGCACATCCTGGTCTTGCTGGGTTCCATAATCACATGAGCAAATCCCTTCAAGTCAATTCTTTTTCTCTGTACATACAAACATCATATTGGTTCTCTTTCCCTGGAGAACTCTGACTAATGCATATCCCCACTAACAGGAGGGGTAATTTAGACCCAGAAAGAATGTTATTTGTCCAGGTTTATGCAGTAATAGGGCTTCCCTGATGGCTTAAACAGTAAAGAATCTGCCTGCAATGTAGGAGACCCAGGTTTGATCCTTGGGCCAAGAAGATCCCTTGGAGAAGGAAATGGCAACCTACTCCAGTATTCTTTCCTGGAAAATCCCATGGACAGAGGAGCCTTGCAAAGAGTCAGACAGGACTGAGGACACATAGAATTCCTGCTTTTAGCACCGGACATTTCAGTTTCTGAGAACCCACTCAGTCTAGAGCAAACTGGTACAGTTAGTCTTCCTGGATGCAGATATAGCTCTGAGGTAGAATTGTTGGGTAAAATTTTTCGTGGGACCTACTTATACTAAATGTGCGTGTGTGTACAAAATTTTATTTATTTTTCTAAAATTCAAATGTGGTTGTGCCCTATGTTGGCTCAGATGGTAAAGAATCCACTTGCAGTACAAGATACCCGGGTTCAATCCCCAGGTTAGGAAGATCCCCTGGAGAAGTAAATGGCAATCCACTCCAGTATTGTTGCTGGGGAAATCCCGTGGACAGAGGAGCCTGGCGGGCTGTAGTCCATGGGGTTGCAAAGAGTCTGACACTGCCAAGCGACTGACACTTTCCCTTCTACACTTAACATTTTATTTATTTAGTTTTGGCTGCTCTGGGTCTTTGTTTGTGTGCATGGGCTTGTGTCCTATGATTTTATTTCTGTATCTGGCAACCTTACTCTGAGATGTTTGCTGTGTTGTTACCAATGAGGAAACAAGTTGTTTATTATTGGGAGAAGTCCCCACATGGGGCAGGCTGGGAAATTCTCTTTGTTTCCTTGCTGAGAAAGGATGGGGTTTAAGGGGAGCTTAACATGACTGGTTGGATAATAAGCATCTTTAACTCAAATTTGACTGGAGCATCCATAGTTAGGAGTTGGTCTAATTGCTAAGTGCATGGACTCCCAGAACCAGCAGGCCAGCTTCCAACATGGGGTCTGCTATTCACTGCCTCTGCTGCCCTGGACAAGCTATTTCATCCTGTGGTGCCTCCATTCCCTCACTGGACAGGTGGGGCCATGCCACTACCTGCCTCCTAGGATTATTGTGATGATTCAACAGTTTGATATGCATATTTTTTTTTTTAAATTGGAGTATAATTGTTTTACAGTGTTGTGTTAATTTCTGCTGTACAACAAAGTGAATCAGCTATATGTGCACATATACCCCCGCTCTCTGGGAACTCTCTCCCCCCACAGCCTCCCATCTTACTTCGTCCTCCTACCCCACTCCACCCCCCCATCCCACTCCTCTAGGTCATCATGGAGCCTGAGCTGAGCTCCCTGTGCTGCTCAGCAGCTTCCCACTAGCTGTCTATTTTACACATGGCAGTGCACCTATGTCATTCTCAATTTCCTGATTCATCTCACCCCGCATCCCCACACTCCCTGAGTGTGCACATCTGTTCTCTAAGTCTGCAAGTAGCTTCATCTCCACCATTTTTCTAGATTGCTCTGAACAGAGCCTAGCATGCAGTAGGGCTAGTTTTTGCCTCGCTGGCATTCTTCCTCCTTGGGCTTACACCACTTATACTTAGGCCCTTCCAAACTCTCGGGCAAAGTGATCTCTGAATCCAGGATGGTCATGTGACAAGGCCCAGTCCAGGACCCTTCCAGAGCCCAGACCAGTAATGGCTCCAAGGATGACAAGAATGGGCATGGAGCACAGGCCTGCCCAATGAGGGTCAATCCCCTGGCTTTTGTTAGGGAACTGAGGGAGAAGAGCCCTTTCCCCCTGTAGCTGGTCCCTATGAAAGAGCATGACCCTGGATCACTTGAGAGCTTATATAAAGATGTCTACCTGAGAACAGGGCCTGGGAGTGGAGAAGAACAGAGTCCTGCTATCCCAGTGCAAGCACCTGAATGAGTCTGGCTTTGCAAGTGGCTGAGAGCATCACCTTGGAGTTGACTTGCGGGTGGGAACCCCATACAACCTTGGGTTCTTACACCTCCCTGTTCCTCACTCCCTTGGTTCAGTGGGGATGATAATAGCTCCTCTTTAGGTGGTGCTGTGAAGACGGCATGGGTTGTTATATATAAAGTTTTTGGAACAGTGTCATGCACAGTATATATTCTCAATAAATATTGACTGTTACCATCTGTTCTGCAAGCCCATACAGTCTCTTCGGGGTCCACGTTAGTTCAAGTAAAATGTCTGTCATTTGTTACCAGAAGAATTAATGCCAATAAAAATGCATTTGAGGAGTGCATAGAGTTCTAGGATGACTCAGATGCCTCTCCAGAGACAACAAAGGGGATATTTGGCAAGAATAACTTGGATAGGTAGCTCATCAAGAAGAGAAATTTGAATGAGAGTTCATGGATGAAAGCAGTGGTTCTGAATATTGAACATTCCCGTGGGGAGTTTGTTAAAACACAGACTGATGGACCCCCACCTCCAGTGTTTTTGGTTTATAAAATCTGGGTGGGCCTTGAGAATTTGCATTTCTTTGCTTTTATTTTTTTTGAGAATTTGCATTTCTAACCATTTCTAACAAGGTTCTGGGTGATGCTCTGCTGAGGTTTCTGGTCTCTGCACTCTGAAAATCACTCATTAATGAAAGGCCAAAGCAATGACATTTATTATTAGTTTTATTTTAGTAAGTCTTGTATCATGCCTGCTATAAACAAGACACTGTTTTAAGTGCTTTACAAATACTAATGTATTTCATTTTCACAGAAAGTATTTTAACATAGTCACTATCATTATTTTGCAAAGGAGAAAGCTGAGGCACAGAAAAGTGACATGGCATGCCTCTATTTTGTTGGTGGAGAGCTAGGAAACACACCCAGGCATCTGGGGTGGCCGTAGCCTCTATTTTAGGCAGTCTCTCAGACCAACTCAATGGATATTAGTTTGAGCAAACTCTGGGAGCTGGTAAAGGACAGGGAAGCCTGGCATGCTGCAGTCCCTGGGGTTTCAAAGAGTCGGACACGGCTGAGCCATTGAATAACAACTCACTAATTGATGCTATATAGAAAATGAAAGGATTTGAAAACTACAGAGGCTTGAGCCCCACTGCAGACTGTGGTTCTCTGCGTTTGGATGGGATATGTAGGTCTGCCAGCTTTAGAAAGCTGCTCAGATGGCTGAGACTGTGAGCCTGAGAAGTGAAAGTATTGCCTTTGATCCTGGCTCCCAGCCTCTCAGCAGGTATGCCTTCTCCCTGAGGAGGGCCTCTGCAGAGTTCAGGGGCACGAGCAAGCGCTGGTCAGGAGAAAGCTCCTTTCCACTGTAAGTATTGGGATTGCAGGGGGAGCAGCCACCTGAAGCCAGAGGTTAAATGCTGCATCTAAGTTCAGATACACTGGACTTCCCTGGTGGCTCAGATGATAAAGAATCTGCTTACAATGTAGGAGACCTGGGTTCGATCTCTGGGTCACAAACATCCCTTGGAGAAGGGAATGGTTACCCACTCCAGTATTGTTGCCTGGAGCATCCCATGGACAGAGGCAACTGGCAGGCTATATAGTCCATGGGGTTGCAAAGTGTAATAGAGGTCGAACAGGACTGAGTGACTAACACTTTCAAGATAAGATATGATCTTTAGCGATGGTTAGCATTCCTGCAGCTCCACTTGCTTTATTTTGTTACACTCCTTCCCTGTCTCCCTGTTTCCAGTTACTGAGGGAAGCTCAGACCAGGCTTGGGAAAACCAGCCCAGGAACTTGTGTTTTGCTCACAGGATGGTGTTTCCACGTGGTTTCCATTGGTTTGTTGATTTATTCTTAGAGAGGAAAGGGACACTAGATAAGAAACTTGTCCTACTTCTTCCACTGGAAGGTGCTTGCATGTCTTTTTGTATGAACTCAGTTTCCGGTGCTGGGAATAATGTATTTGTGTGTGCTCAGTCACATTTGACTCTTTGTGACTCCATGGACTATAGCCTGCCAGGCTCCTCTGTCCACGGGATTATCCCAGCAAGAATATTGAGTGGGTTGCCATGCACTCCTCCAGGGATCTATCCTGCATATCCTGCATTGCAGGCAGATTCCTTAAGTTGAGCCACTGGGAAAGCTCAATAGTAGTCCCAGTCCAGTATTCTCGCCAGGGAACTTCTATGGACAAAGGAGACTAGTGGGCTATGATCCATGGGGTCGCAGAAGAGTCAGACATAACTTAACGACTAAACAATAGCAACAAACATAGAGATAAGCCAGTCCTCCCTTTCCTCCCGACTTCCCCACCCACCATTGCTTCTCTCCTTCAAGCTGCTCTTACAAAAGAGGGAGCCACGGTACAGAGAGGGAGCTGACTTTCACAGCTCTTGGACGATGGGTTAAAATCAGGGTACAGAAGGAGGAAATAATTTTTAATACAGGATAATCCAAAGGTTGATCTTTGCATGAGTCTCGGTGGGGATTAAGGCTCTCCTCTGTTTTCAGTTAGTTTAAACATACTGCCTAGATTTCCCCATGACCTTGACAAAGTACAGCTTTGCCCTCAAGGATATGGTAGAATCATCTTGGCCGCTGGGGCTAACACAGCAAAAACAACTCAGCAGGGTCATTGGGCTTTGTTTTGTGTTTGCTTTTGTTTTGATTTAAAATACCACAATTTCACTCTTCAGGAAGCAGTTCAGACAGACTTGAAATAGTAATGGAAAGAAAATTTCATTCTCCTTTCATTCATCACTGGTTTGTTGAGTGAGAAGTTCTCTGTGGAGGGAAAAAGAAAAAGATACACAAGCCAAAGCCTTACTTCAGGAATTTACAGAATAGTGAGGGAGGGAAACGCCTTTAGGGCAATGTGCAGAAAAATCTTACACAGGGGACCAGAGGATGGGGAATTGAATAGACATATATTATGCATAGGTGAAATCCTGCAACTCAGATTGAAATCGTGCAGCTCAGATTGACACAAACCCACACTCTGGGACTCAAACCCAGCCTAAACCCAGATTGGAACTGGAACCCATGGTCTTTTAACTGAAATCCCATACCTGATCTCAGGAGTTAATGAAGCTCAGGTTCTTGATGTCTCATTGCAGAAAGAATTCAGTGAGAGACAAAGTGATAAGCAAGAAGTGGGTTTATTATAAGAGAGAAACACACTCCACAGACTGTGGGTGGGCCATCTCAGAAGATGAAGGTGGCCTGGAAATATGGTGTGGTGAGTTTTTATGGTTGGGTAATTTCATAGGCTAATGAGTGGGAGGATTATTCCAACTATTTGGGGAAGGGGTAGAGATTTCCTGGAATGGGGCCACCATCCACTTTTTGGTCTTTGATGGTTAGTCTCAGAACTCTGATGGCCCTGGTGTGTGTGTGTGTGTGTGTGTGTGTGTGTCATTGAGCTGATGGGTGTCATTTAGCTTTTGCTATGAGAAGAGTTGACTCATTGGAAAAGACTCTGATGCTGGGAGGGATTGGGGGCGGGAGGAGAAGGGGACGACCGAGGATGAGATGGCTGGATGGCATCACTGACTCGATGGATGTGAATCTGAGTGATCTCCGAGAGATGGTGATGAACAGGGAGGCCTGGCGTGCTGCGATTCATGGGGTCGCAAAGAGTCGGACACGACTGAGCGACTGAACTGAACTGAACTGAATGTATTACAATGAACATATAATGAGACTCAAGGTCCGTTGGAAGTCAGATCTTCCACCATCTTAGACCTATGTGTTTCTAACCAGTTTTTATCATATTCCATGGCTTTATCATTCTTTTAAAGGCTGTCTCCCCAAACCCTATGGTATTAATATAACAGATGAGGCTACTGAGGCTTAGAAAGAATAAGTAAATTTCTCAAGATCTCAGAGACAGTTAGTGATCGAGCCAGGTTCTAATACTCTGTTTACTTAGGTTCAGTGTTTGTGCTGTCTCTGCTCTTCCATGAGCTACCAGGCATGAAGGTTCAAGTTAGTAGGTAGATATTAACAAACAGACACATGCATGCATGCATGGCAGGAAGACGGTAGTTTAACAGGGGTGCCTAGTAAAGGAATCCTAGAAGACTCTCTGTTTATATTACAGTGGTCCCCATCCATTTTGGCACCAGGGTCCAATTTCATGAAAGACAATTTTTCCTTGGACTGGAGAGGAGTCTGGTCCACCCTGGGCAGGCACATTACATTTATTGTGTACTTTATTTCTATGATTACATCAACTCCACCTCAGATCAGCGGGCATTAGATCCTGCAGGTTGGAGACCACTGGTTTATAAGATCCGCATAGAGATGAGCATTCCAGGTGGAAAAAAGACACAACAGTGCAGTGAAAATTGGAGGGTTCGTGCAAGTCTGTAGAACCATATGTAGTTATGATTGCCAGGAATGCATGGGTTGTGTAGGAAAGTAATGGGAAATGGGAGTAAAAGGAAATCTGTGAGCAAGTTAAAAGACAAAGTAGACTGCTAAGCCTAGAATCCTAGACTGAGTGATATGGCTATTGGGTGCTGATATATGGCCATCTGTCACAATTTCACGCAAGACTACAGTTCTCTCAACCAAGGCCCAATCAAACTCAAAGTGATGTTGTCCCCTGGACACCAAAGAATTGCTTCAGATTGCTGACATTGTCCCAATTTTTATGGACTGATGTCAGCAACTGCACAAGCTACTGTCAGTCCATTTCAGTCATAATATGCA
Organism: Cephalophus harveyi; assembly: GCA_006410635.1. NCBI lineage: Eukaryota > Metazoa > Chordata > Mammalia > Artiodactyla > Bovidae > Cephalophus > Cephalophus harveyi. The sequence goes on along the minus strand of SJYT01028862.1, from coordinate 67,242 downwards.
TTAGCACTGGGAAGAAAACCCAAACAGTCTTGAAACAGCCCCTCAGCCCCCTTTGTCAGAGTAATCTGATCCAGAGATAGCCCCCACATATGGAGCATCCCTGAGAGCATGACAAAGAACCACAGCACTCCAGCAGAGAGTCTTCATATCCAACCTCTTCTGACTTAACGCTCACCTTACTCCCTACCTCCTCCACCCACATGCCATCTTGTAATCTCCCGGAAATTCCTCTCCAACTGATTCCTTCCCCAGACTCTCTGCTTCAAGACAGCACAGTTGTGTTTCAAACTCCCTTCACTTCTCTGGCCACCTTGGGAAGGACACTCACCCTGATGTTGATTCATTAATCCTCATGCCATGTATTTGCTTAGTTTGCTTAAAGTCATGCAGTTTGTTCAGTGTCATTATCTGCAGTGGGGAAAGCTGAGGAATTAAATTAAAAATGGCATGGTGAGTTTGCCATACTGATGACAGTGTCCACCTTTTATATTTCATTTTGGCAAAATATGATTGAGTGAAACATAGAGGTAAGTCTTTCATGGGAATAGGAAGAAAAGAAGTCAATGAAGGCAATAGCGTTAAGAATAAAGGGTGGAAAGGAACAGAAGCATGTTGTATGTGCATATATTGACTGATACAAGGTAGGTACTTATGAACAGCCCCAGAGAGCTTTAGTTTTTTTAAAGTATGAAAATCTTGGGTATTTTATTATTATTACTTTTAATTGAGGTATAGTTAATTTATAATGTGTTAATTTCAAGTGTACAGCAAAGTGATTCAGTTTATATATATATACATCTTTTTTTTCAGATTCCTTTCCAGGATACATTATTACGTGATACTGAGGGACTTCCCTAGTGGTCAAGTCGTTAAGACTTCACCTTCTCTTGTAGCCAGTGCAGGTTCGATCCTGGTCAGGGAGCTAAGATATCACATGCCTCCTGGCCAAAACACCAAACATAAAACAGAAGAAATATTGTACAAGATATTGAGTATAGTTCCCTGTGCTACACAGTAGGTCCTTGTTGTTTATCTATTTTATATGTAGTAATGTGTGTATGTTAATCCCATGCTTCAAGTTTATCCCTCTCATCTCCTTTGGTAGCTATAAGTTTGTTTTCTATGTCTGTGAGTTTATTTCTGTTTTGTAAATAAATTCATTTGTATCATTTATTTTATTTTATTTTTTATAGGCATCTTTCTCTATCTGATTTACTTCGCTTAGTATGGTCATCTCTAGGTCCATTCATGCAGGATCTTTTTAATGCTAGCTGATAGGTTGATTTCTCTCTGTTCAAACACTGCCTGGGCACTGTTGGACACCTATTTCAAGTTTTTGTATCCAAAAAGTGGGACTTTCCTGGTGGCTCAGATGGCAAAGAACCTGCCTGCAATGCAGGCAACCCGGACTCGATCCCTGGGTGGGGAAGATCCCCTGGAGAAGGAAATGGCTCCAGTAATCTTTACCTGGTGAATTTCATGGACAGAAGAGCCTGGTGGGCTACAGTCCATGGTACTGCAAAATGTCAGACATGATTGACTAACACATCCAAAAAGAAAAAAGGATTCCACTGTGAATGAAATGCACTGTGGAAACAGCAGCATATAAAAAGACATCGGTCCTGAAATGAAGGAGGATCAGTTGTAGTCAGATGGCAGAAAGATAACTGAGATACTATACAATACACAAAATGAAGACACAGCAAAGGACAAGGAACCATTCCCGCGTGGAAAGGGGTTAGGGCAGATTTTAAGATGGAACACATGTAACTGGTGACATTTGAGTTGAACCCTAAAGGATGTATAGGATGTCATGGGGAACAGCAGTGAATGGTGGAAAGGGAGAAGGCAATGGATGACATTCAAGGCAGAAGGAATACCTGCATGAAGGCATAGAGAACAGGAAGAGCAGAGCGATGGTGAGAAGGTTAATGTGGCTGACTGCATAAGAAGGAAAGGAGTAGAAAGCAATGCTCTTTTCCCCTGGTCTCTTTTCCAACTTATTGGCTATGCTTCTCTGTCTCTGAAAGCTCAGCCTCCTCTGCCTGGTCATTAGAGATTAAATGTCCTCAAGACTTGATTTTGAAATAAATAAATGAATTTCTTAGACACTAGGCATTAAGGCTATGGTTTTTCCTGTGGTCATGTATGGATGTGAGAGTTGGACTGTGAAGAAGGCTGAGTGCTGAAGAATTGATGCTTTTGAACTGTGGTGTTGGAGAAGACTCTTGAGAGTCCCTTGGACTGCAAAGAGATCTGTGTAGCACTTTCACACATCATCTTTTAGGATTTGAAATAGCTCAACTAGAATTCATCACCTCCACTAGCTTTGTTCATAGTGATGGTTCTTAAGGCCCACTTGATTTTATATTCTAGGATGTCTGGCTCTAGGTGAGTGATCACACCATCGTGATTATCTTGGTCGTGAAGATCATTTTTTGTGTAGTTCTTATGTGTATTATTGCCACCTCTTCTTAATATCTTCTTCTTCTCTTATGTCCATACCATTTCTGTCCTTTATTGTGTCCATCTCTGCATGGAATGTTCTCTTGGTGTCTCTAATTTTCTTGGAAAGATCTCTAGTCTTTCCCATTCTATTGTTTTCCTCTATTTCTTTGCATTGATCAGTGAGGAAGGCTTTCTTATCTCTCCTTGCTATTCTTTTGAACTCTGCATTCAAATGCGTGTATCTTTCCTTTTCTCCTTTGCCTTTAGCTTTTCTTCTTTTCTCAGCTATTTGTAAGGGCTCTGCAGACAACCATTTTGGCTTTTAGCATTTCTTTTTCTTGGGGATGGTCTTGATCACTGCCTCCGGTACAATGTCACAAACCATCAATAGTTCTTCAGGCAGTCTATCAGATGGAGATCTGTGGAGAAATAACTCCAGAAAGAATGAAGAGATGGAGTCAAAGTAAAAACATCCAGTTGTGAATGTGACTGGTGATAGAAGTAAAGTCCGATGCTGTAAGGAGCAATATTGCATAGGGTCCTGGAATGTCAGGTCCATGAATCAAGGCAAATTGGAAGTGGTCAAACAGGAGATGGCAAGAGTGAACATCAACATTTTAGGTGTCAGTGAACTAAAATGGAGTGGAATGGGTTAATTTAACTCAGGAGACCATTATATCTACTACTGTGGGCAAGAATCCCTTAGAAGAAATGGAGTAGCCATCATAGTCAACAAAAGAGTCCAAAATTCATTACTTGGACACAGTCTCAAAAATGGCAGAATGATCTCTGCTCATTTCCAAAGCAAACCATTCAATATCACAGTAATCCAGTATGCCCTGACCAGTAATGCTGAAGAAGATGAAGTTGAGTGGTTCTATGAAGACCTACAAGGCCTTCTAGAACTAACACCCCAAAAAGATGTCCTTTTCATCACAGGGGACTGGAATGCGAAAGTAGGAAGTCAAGAGATACCTGGAATAACAGGCAAATTTGGCCATGGAATACAAAACAAAACGTATCCAAAGCTAACAGTTTTGCCAAGAGAACACACTGGTCATTGCAAGCACCCTCTTCCAACAACACAAGAAGACTCTACACATGGACGTCATCAGATGGTCAATACCGAAATCAGGTTGATTATATTCTTTGCAGCCAAAGATGGAGAAGCTTTATAAAGTCAGCAGAAACAAGACTGGGAGCTGACTGTGGCTTAGATCAATGGCAAATTCAGACTTAAATTGAAGAAAGTAGGGAAAACCACTAGACCATGCAGGTATGACCTAAATCAAATAAATCCCTTACTATTATTATACAGTGGAAGTGACATATAGCTTCAAGGGATTAGATATGATAGCCATAGTGCCTGAAGAACTATGGATGGAGGTTTGTGACATTGTACCAGAGGCAGTGATCAAGACCATCCCCAAGAAAAAGCAAATGAGAATATCATATGAGTTCATATCTCTAGTTCAGAGACTGACATCTAGTTCAAATTCCCAATCGGCATATGCTACTTGGAAGTCTCAGAGGCATCAAATTTGGCTAAATGCTGAGCCTCTGGTCTTTAGTCTTAACCTTTACTATTAACCTGGTTCCTGTTTCAGTGATGAGCACCATCATCTATCTAGTTTCACAAGTGGGATAGTATCTTGAACACTGAAAGTGAAAGAAAGAAAGTGAAGTCGCTCAGTCATGTCCAACTCTTTGCAACCCTATGGACTCTAGCCTGCCAGTCACCTCTGTCCATGGGATTCTCCAGGCAAGATTACTGGAGTGGGCTGCCATTTCCTTCTCCAAGGGATCTTCCCAACCCAGGGATCGAACCCGGGTCTCCTGCATTGCAGGCAGATGCTTTATCCTCTGAGCCACTAAACACTGGCATTATCCCAAATACCTCTCCCCAACTTTCTCACCGAATTCACCTTTAGTAATGTTGGTATTACTTCTTCAGTATTTCTCAAATCCACCCACTACTATCCATTTTTATCAAGTCCATAGCAGTTGAAGTTACAATTTTATACCTTGACCACTGCACAGTATATCCTAGCAAGTTCTCCTGTTTCTACTCTTAATCTCACTTTAAACTCTCCAGTTCAAAGTAAGGGAATCCTTAAAAAAAATAGGAATTTGAGCAATATGGTGAATTGTAGATCATAGAAATTTTTCCATTTTAAAACTATGTTCATTGGATAAATACTGCATGGCTGACTGGAGGAAAAAAATAAGGGAATTTCTTTAAAATTAGGCATTAAATAAGAGTGCAGATCACGAGAATATTGCACTTGCCATGATGGTTTATAATCTGGGTTTAAATGGACCGTTTATACCAGAAAAATAAAGGTTGAGCTAATAGAGGACAGGAATAAAAACAGACACTGAGAATAAATCTAAGACTTAGAAATAATGACATCCTCATGAAGAAAAATAGGAAAAAAAGACATTTCTTTTCTGCTGAAGGATGTGTGCAAGTTTTTTTTTTTTTTTTAATTACTACTCATAGAATGGGAAAAATATCCTTCAAGAATTATTATTTACAAGTTTTTATTCTAGGCTTGTGACCTGGGGAAACAAAGCTTAAGCTTAAATATACATATTTAAAGAAGTCAAGGTTAGTTGTTCCCCAGGTGACTTACCAAAACAAACCAAATTCTGCCTGGAAGATCACAAACCCAGGCTTCAAAGAATTTCCACAGATAAAAAGAACATCACTAAAGAATGAAAATAAAACCCATGAGGAGGCAAAGTCAAAATGTGTAAAATTAAGCAATAAAACAAAATAAAAGCAAATTCATAAACAGATCTGTAAAGTCTGCTTATATTAGAATTTGGATACAGAAGAGCAAGTGTATTTATAAACTGCTAATAAGTTTAGATAGAAAGGAAGATGAAGGAAGAGTCTACCAAGATTGATGTGGTACATAGGAAAGAAACAAACATTCTAGAAATGAAAACACTAATAATATAAGATAAATTATATTGTAGTTTAGACATGGATGGAGATATAATGGAGGACGTTGGAGAACTAATGAACTGCAATAAAAAATTCTTAAGAATTTAGACAAAAGGGTAGAGGAGATAGAAAATAACACAGAATTCAAGAGAGAAAGGAAAAAACAGTGAGAAGATAGAATACTTAGCTAATTGGAATCCCACAGAAAGAAAATCCATTGGAGAAAGCTAATATTTCAGTTGGCAATGGCTAAACTCCTTAATTGATATGATATATATATTGAATGTTAAGTATAGTATGGCCACTTAATCACATCTAAAGTAAATAAAACAAAATTTATTCTCAAATGCATTTCTTTTTTTTTTTTAACAAAACACAATAAAGAAATTAATAAACATGGAGAATTTCTGAAAAAGCCATCAAAGAAAAAATGCAATTGAATTTTTTGAGTTTATCTTATATTCTGAGACTTCACTGAAATCATTATTATTTCAAACAGCTTTGTATGTGTGTGTGTGTGTGTGTGAGAGTGTGTAGATTCCTTGGGATTTCCTACACATAAAATTCTGTCATCTGAAAATTGGAATCGTTTTATTTCTTCCTTTTTGATCTATATGAGTTTTATTTCCTTTTCTTTAGTTTTTGCATCGGCTTGAACATCTAGTCTTGTTTTGGATAGGAGTAAAGAAAGCAGACATCCTTACCATGTTCATGATCTTAGAGCGAAAACATTCAGTTTTTCACCATTAAGAAGAATGTTAATTGTAAGCTTTTTTTGTAGGTGCTCTTTATGAAGTTGAAGATATTCTCTTATATTCTTAATTTTTCTGAGTGTTAATCATTAACAGTGTCAATTTTTCGTGAACACATTTTTTTTCTGCATTGACTGATATGAATATGTTATTTTTCATCTTTGATCAATTAGGCTGGACTCTAGTGATTTATTTTGAAATTCTAAGTGAAAGTGAAGTCGCTCAGTTGTGTCCAACTCTTTACAACCCCATGGACAGTACCAGGCTCCTGCACCAGGCTCCTCTGTCCATGGGATTTTCTAGGCAAGAGTACTGGAGTGGGTTGCCATTAAGCCATCCTTATATCCCTGGAAAAAAGTCCACTTGGCCATGGTGTAAGATCCTTTTTATGTATTTCTAAATATTATTCATTGGGATTTTATGAAGAATATTTATGTCCATATTCATAGTTACTGCCTTGTAGTTTGCTTTTTGGTATAGTCTGTGTTTGGTTTGGTTACCAAGTTAGTATGAGCTTCATAAAAAGTGTTGGAAAGTGCCCCCTCTCCTATTTTCTGGAAGAGATGTGTAGAATTGGCATTTTATATATATATAAAGAATTCATAATAATAATTATGAAACCATCTTGACCTGGAGATTTCTTTTGGAAAGTTTTAAAATGATGAGTTTTATATCTCAACAGTATTAGAGCTTTTAAAATTACATAGTTAATATTGCACAAGTTAGTTTAATCACCTTCAAGTTTACAGTTCAGTGGTTTTATGCAAGATGGTATAGTCATCATCATCATTAATTCCAGAACACTTTCACTACCTTTAAAAACAAATCTTTAACCCATTAGGAGACATTATTTAATCCTCCCTATCCCTTTCCTTGGCAGTTAATAATATACTTTCCATCTCTGTAGTGGGTTTATCTATTTTGGATTATTTTAAATAAATAAAATAGCACACACTTTTTGGGAACTTTTTTTCTGGCTTCTTTCACTTGGCATAGTGGTTTTGAGGTTCACTCCATATTATAGCATGTATCAATATTTCATTTCTTTTTTATGGTTGAATAATATTTCATTGTGTGGAATACATATTTTTTTTCCATTCATCAGTTGATGGATATGAGCTCTTTTCATGTTTTGGCTGTTAAAAATCATGGTGTGTTAGAATATCAATTTACAAGTTTTTACAAGCACCCCACTCCAGTATTCTTGCCTGGAAAATCCCATGGATGGAGGAGCCTGGTAGGGTGCAGTCCATCGGCTCGCCAAGAGTCGGACACGACTGAGTGACTTCACTTTCACTATCATTTACAAGGTTATCATAAATATATCTCTTTAATTCTCTTGGATAGACACCTAGGAGTAGAATTTCTGGGTCATGCTATAGCTGTACATATGGTTCTTCGATGATATGTCAAAATGTTTTATAACGTGACTACATNGAGAATCCCAGGGACGGCGGAGCCTGGTGGGCTGCCGTCTATGGGGTCGCACAGAGTCGGACACGACTGAAGTGACTTAGCAGCAGCAGATATTAGAACTTTGCTAAATATATGATTTATAAATAATTCCTTCATTTTAGGGGGTTGACTTTTTACTTTTTTCTTAGAGTTGACTGACGCACAAACATAAATTTTAATTAGGTACAATTTATCTATTTTTTTTTTGCTTGTTCTTCAGGTACCATACCTAAGCAAAAAGTACCTTTTCTATTACTTTTTCCAAGGTAAAGAAAGAAAAGACTTACCCTATGTTTTCTTGTAAGGTGTTTACAGTTTTAGCTCTTACATTTAGATCTTGGACCTATTTTGAGTTTGTTAGTGTACATGGTTTGTGGTATTAGTCTAACTTCATTGTTTCCATTGAATGTCTAATTGTCTTATCACAATTTGTTGAAAAGACTATTATTTGCACATTTAATTGTCTCACACCTTTGTCAAAAATCAGTTGCTAAAGATGTATGACTTTACTGAATTCATGTATATGCATTAGCATCACATAGCAGTCTTAGCACTAAAACTTTATAGTAAGTTTAGAAATCAGTAAGTGTGAGCCCTCCAAATATGTTCTTTCTCAAAATTATTTGGATATTCTGGATCCTTTTCAATTCCATACATATTTTAGGATGAGGTCATCAATTTCTACAAATATACATCTAGAATTTTGACAGAGATTGCATTAAAACTGTAGATCACTCTAGCTCTGAGTAATCAGACAGGAGTCTTAACTTCCAATTCTTAACAATATGTAGTATTCTAATATGTGAATACAAGATATCTTTCCACTTATTTTTGTGTTTTTTGATTTCTTTCTATGAAGCTTTTGTCCCTTTCTGTAGAAGTCTTGTATTTCTTTTAAAAAATTGACTGCTGTGTAGATTACTTTTTATTTTCTGTATACAACATCAAATCATCTTAAAATAGAAATAATTTTTCTTCTTTTTCAATTTGTGTAACTTTTTTTTTTAATTTTATTTTTCTATTTATTTTGGCTAGAACCTCCAGTACATTGTGAAATTGTGGTAAGGACAGCTTTGTTTTCTTGAGCGTAATCAAAGGGTTAAAGCTTTCAGTCTTTCAGCATTATTACGTGATCTGTACATTTTATATGAAAAAACCATTCTCAAGTGAAGGAAGATCTCTTCCTCTTCCAGTTTGTTGACTATTTTGATTGCTTGTTTATTTAGAACTAAACTTCCATTTCTGACATAAGTCCCACTTGGTCACAGTATGTATTCCCTTTTATGTCTTGCTAGATAAATAGTATTTATAAAATATCTAGTATTTTTGTATGTATATTCACGAGGGATATTAGTTTCCAGGTTTCTTTTCTTACAGTATCTTTGTCTGGTTTTAGTACTAGACAAAAAGAGAACATTGGGTAGTATTCTCTCTCTTATGTTTTTGAAGAGTATGTGATGGTATTCATTTTTCCTTAAATGTGTGTAGAATTTATCAGTGAAGCCTGTGTTTCTAGGTTTTTATTCATCGGGAGTCTTTTGATTACCAATTCTACTAATTCAAACTCATTAGTCTGGTTTTAGTACTAGACAAAAAGAGAACATTGGGTAGTATTCTCTCTCTTATGTTTTTGAAGAGTATGTGATGGTATTCATTTTTCCTTAAATGTGTGTAGAATTTATCAGTGAAGCCTGTGTTTCTAGGTTTTTATTCATCGGGAGTCTTTTGATTACCAATTCTACTAATTCAAACTCATTAGTTTCCTTTTATTTTTTCAGATTTTCCATGTCTTTTGAATCACTTTCCATAGTCTTGTTTTCCTAGGAATCTGATCTGTCTGTTTTATATAATTATCTAATGTGCATACAGTTATTCAAAGTGTTCTTTTTCAATCTTTTTCAGTTTTGTAAGGACAGTGGTGACACCCTTTATTTCAGTCTTAACTTTAGTGACTCGTGGTTTTTGTTTGTTTTTTCACTTTCAGTCTACCTAAAGTTTTGCCAATTTTGTTTATCTCTTCAGAGAAACAATTTTGGCTTTTTTCAAATAAGTGTTTTTCAAATCTTTTAATGTTTCATTGATCTTTTCTTTAGCTGTTCTATCCATGATAAAAAGAAAGATATTGACATTTTAACCATTATTGTTTAGCTGTTTAATTTCTCCCTTTAATTATGACAGTTTTTGTTTAATTTATTCTGGAGTTTTGTTGTTATGCCCACATATGTTTGAAATTGTTATATCTTCTTGATTGTCCTTTTTAATACTAAAAATGTTCTTTATTGCTTCTGGTTCTAATTTTTATCCTAAAGTCTATTTTAAGATATTTATTTTAATATCTTCAAGATATTTATATTAAAGTCTGAGATTAATATAGGTACTTCAGCTCTCTTTTGTCACTGTTTGCATTTTACATTTTTTTTCATTTTTTTACTTTAAAGTTTTTGTTTAATTTATTCTGGAGTTTTGTTGTTATGCCCACATATGTTTGAAATTGTTATATCTTCTTGATTGTCCTTTTTAATACTAAAAATGTTCTTTATTGCTTCTGGTTCTAATTTTTATCCTAAAGTCTATTTTAAGATATTTATTTTAATATCTTCAAGATATTTATATTAAAGTCTGAGATTAATATAGGTACTTCAGCTCTCTTTTGTCACTGTTTGCATTTTACATTTTTTTTCATTTTTTTACTTTAAAGATTTATCTTTCATATTTGAATCTAAATCGTGTCTCTCATAGACAGCGTACAGTTGGTTCATGCTTAATATGAACCAGTGACCTGGGTTTTTCAGTGAGAGGTCTAGCCAGATGCTTTGATCAGGTTCAAAAAAATAGTACATTTCAGAAATAGTATAAGAACAAGCTAAAGGTGCCAGTGAGGTGCCTACCTCATTGTGGATCTTGACAAAAAGGAAGGTGTCTCAGGAGTGGCACAAAGGGAAATGAGCATCAGGACTCTGGAAGCAAGTATCAACTAGTCTCATCTCCTACATGAAAAGAAATTTATTTGACCATGATTGAGTTTCTCATCTGTAGACTTGGCTTCACAGCTCTTCTTGTTATGCAACAGAGGATCGGATATAAAGAGACAGACCCAGCAATTCAGTATCACTAGATGGCTTTCGTGGCAATGCCATATGCCAGTGACCATTCCCCTTTTCCTCATTTACAATTTATATGCCCTAAAGCCTTTAGCAAAAATCAGAAGATTTGGGTGTTAGAGGCTGCTGTCCCCAGGAACTAAATAACTATGTCCACATTAGAACATCTGGCAAAGCATCTGGCAGCTAGCAGGAACCAGGCTGGCAGAATGGAAATCCTAGAGAAACACAACATACGGTAGATTGCAGTGACTAAGCTCCTCGTCTCAGCGTGTGGGGTGTGATGGTAATGAAAGCAATATCATGCATGATGAGGTCCCCAGATAAGCTCTCATGTTCTTTCCCTGTGGACCTGTGCTCTGGTTGCTATTGAAATAATTGTAGTGGGCTGATATTTTCCTTGACCTCTCATTTTCTTAATCTTCATCCTCTCTGGGAAGTGAAGAAAATAAGAAACTGACCAGAAGGCGAAAAGCAACAGGAGCTTGCTCCCTGTGCAGAGTTTGACGTTGTTGATTGCCAAATTCCTGGTGAATTACTTTTCTCCCTGGGTAAACTGCGACGTCGTCCTCTCTGCCTCTCTCCTAACACATGCTCGGCTCACTTCCTCTCTGTTTCCTTCACTGCATCCTCTTTTTTATCTTGCTCAGAAAATGTGGTGTTGTTTGGTCTTTTCTCTACACCCTCCTAATTCTTACAGGCATAAACCCTGACAGCCATCACCTGTTTGTTTGAGTTCAGGCGCTCACATGATCATTCATTTATACAACACCCATTTGTTCTCAGCTCTTACAAGAAAGGCACTAACCAAGATAGTGAAACATTCTTCTCGCAAGAAGATGACAACTCAGAACAAATATTCAGCTGCCCTCTCTTACCTGCTATGACCATATTAGTGATTTATCTGTTCTAATTGGTTGGTTTCTGTGATGCACCAGTATTTTGACTGTTAGCTCTACCTAGATAGAATCTGGGCTTCCCTAGTGGCTCAGTGGGTAAAGAATCTGCTTGCAATGCAGGAGAGTCAGGAGATAAGGGTTCGATCCTTAGGTCAGGAAGATCCCCAGAAGGAGGAAATGACAACCTATTCCACTGTTCTTGCCTGGGAAATGCCATGGACAAAGGAGCTTGGCATGCTGCAGTCCATGAGGTCACAAGAGTCGGGCACAACTTAGCAACTAAACAACAACAAGATAGCATTTATTACACGATAGAGAACACCTGTACGCACAGTTGACTTCTGTGTTGAATGCTATGTATCCAATTTTAGGGTTTAGAATATCTTATTGACATCCACAATACAAACAACTACTACTTTGAAAAATGTATTTTTTTTCTGGCTGCACTGGGTCTTCACTGCTGCACGTGGGCTCTCCCAAATTGTGGTGAGCGGGGGCTCCTCTCGAGCTGCAGTATGTGGCCTTCTCATTGCAGTGGCTTCTCTTGTTGTGGAGCACGGACTCCAGAGTGCAGGCTCAGTAGTTGCAGCACGTGGGCTTCGTTGCCCTAAGGCTTGTGGAATCTTTCCCAACCCGGGATTGAACCAGGATTCTCTGTATTGGCAGGTGGATGCTTAACCACTGGACCACCAGGAAGTCCCACAAACAACTAATTTTAACAACAACCTGGTTTTAAAGTTTCAGGTCTCTCCTTTTTTTTTTTTTTTTTTTTAATTTGCGTTACAAACAATGAGCTGGAAGGAATTTCAAAACTTATTTCACAAATGAGGAAGCATCCTTCAGCAGGGGTCTGTGACTTGAGTGTCCATGCAGTTGACTAGAACTCTGATATTTCCCATTCTAAGTTCAGTGTGTCAGCAGTTTTGACGAATTGGAGGAATTTTTCAATTTCCTACTAGCAGCCCTGATATGCAGACATGGTATTAAGATTCTTTAGAGGGGACATGGTCCTGCAGTATCAAGAGTGTGTGAGGACCACATATGTGAATGCATGCATCATTGGTAATGGTTGGAAGGATAGAATAACTGAGGTGTTATTCTCAGGCCACACCTTATGCAGCCACATGTTTTGGAGAAGGTGATGGCACCCCGCTCCAGTACTCTTGCCTGGAAAATCCCGTGGTTGGAGGAGCGTGGTGGACTGCAGTCCATGGGGTAGCTAGGAGTCAGACACGACTGAGTGACTTCACTTCCACTTTTCACTTTCCTGCCTTGGAGAAGGAAGTGGCAACCCACTCCAATGTTCTTGCCTGGAGAATCCCAGGGACAGGGGAGCCTGGTGGGCTGCCGTCTATGGGGTCGCACGGAGTCGGACATGACTGCAGCGACTTAGCAGCAGCCACATGTTTAATCTGCATGAATTTGGTGCCATTTCACTTGCCCTTCCCACATGGCACTTCAGCAAGGCCCTTGTTATTGTCAACTTAGCTGTCATGACAACCATATGCCTGAATTTCTCAGGGACAGTACTGTTTCAAACAATATATCTCAGCAAATTTTAATATTCAGCCATCCAGAGAAAGTTCCAAATTGTTTTGCATGTCCCTCTACCACACACAGTCGAGATACAAATGTTCTTTGCCAGATCATGTGTCTTGATATTTGCTTAACAGTATATGGTCACTGGATCAATTAGAAACAGCAGAGAACAGGAGGTAGGAACACTGACAACAAAAAAGTGAGAGCTGATAGTAAGAGAGGAGACAAAAAAAAAAAAAAAAAAAGAAAACCATGGCAGGGAGGGGCCCTTCTGGGTAATGAAAGATTTCTCAGCACATATCAACATTATTATGACAATCGGGGCCAATAATGGACATTAGTAATGAAAATTCTGAAACCCCAGTGAAAAATGCCACTGTTTTCCATATCTTTTGTTTCAAAAATGCCAGGGTGTATATCATAGACTTATGAATGTTTTCACTGAAAATGGTTCAGGTATCTTATGGGATTCCCCAGTGGCTCAGTGGTGAAGAATCTGCCTGCCAGTGCAGGAGGTGTGGATTCGATTCCTGTTCTGAGAAGGTCCCCTGGAGAAGGAAATGGCAACCCACTCCAGTATTCTGGCTTGAGAAATCCCATGGACAGGGGAGCCTGGTGGGCTACAGTCTATGGGGTTGCAAAGAGTCAGACACAACTTAGTGAGTAATAATAGCAATAAGATCATAATAGCGTAATACTGATACTAATAAAAGGGAGAAGAAAAAGGAGCACGGGGAGAACTCCTTTTGCTCCTATAAGGTTACTTTCTGCACTCACATTGTCTAATGCGGTCTTCAAATGAATCCTGCGCAGCAGGCATTACGCTCCCCACTGTCACTCAGGCTGACGGTGGAGAATGCAGAAGTCAGAAGCGTTGCCACGGGACACAGTAGCCTGCGGGAATGGCTCCTCTAGTGCGTCCCCAGATGTGTGTGTGGGTCCACCCTCATCTGTGGATGCCTAGGGCTAGATCTCGGGGACAACTTCCTGGCTGGCTCCCACTGTTTCGGGCTCTTTGCTTTTTGACTCCAAGATGATCCTCTACAGAATCTTCCTCTATGATCTGCTTGGGACACCTTGGCCGTTTCTGCTCTCTGATCCAGGAGACATAACCCTCTGTGTCTCCTGCCCTCAGTGTCTCCCCAAAGCCTCCACGACACAGGTTCTGTCTGACTTTTGTGATTAGATTTCCCTCCCTCTGCTGACATCCAAACCATGTGGAGGGTGCAGGTGGAAACAAGAGCCAACAGGTCCTAATGCAAGGAGCTGTCCACGTTCCCTTCCCAGGGCCTCCATGTCACCCTTCCACTTGGCATCTGTGTTCTGTCTGGCTCTCTCTCCCTCTCTTCTGTGTGGGCTGTTGAGAGATAACCTTTGCTCTCTACTGAATCGAGAGTCTTATTCACCAGGCTGGCTGTCAGCTCTGATGTATGCAGTCATCTGCCATTTCTATGAAACCCCCCATGCAAATTATACTCCTATGTGAGCCTGGCCCAGTGGCCCTCTGGACTGACCAAGATGCGTTTGAACCTGAAAGGATCAGACTTCAGCTTCTCACAGGGAGCATCTTTTGTGAGCCATGGTGAATCCCCTTGAAACTGCTTTGCTGTAACCATTGGCAGTGAAGAGTCTGAGCAGATTTCAGCCAGCTTCCTGCAGGTTTGTCCTAAACCCATAGAGAAATGGTTCCTTGCAGACTATTCTGAGGTGGATTTCATCCAATTCCTTGGAAGCTCCCATGTGGTTCAACATCAGTTCCCTGTGGCCATGGCCAACAGGATAACACATCCATGTGCGAGTTGAACTTCCTTTTCCATTCCACTGTCCTTCTTTCCTGGAATCAAGCCGCACATCAGCCACCATGCCCAGAAGTCTTTGTTCAAAACTTTGATCTTTGTGATGGGGCTAGAGGGCAGCATGTATAGGGAGGAGGAAGTAGAGCCTAGACCAAGACAGTTTTCCTTTTTTTGCTCCAGGTAAAAGAAAAAAAAAAGCAAAAGACAGTCTTTCTTGAGCACTCACTATATACTAAACACAGTTCAAAATGCTTACCATGTTCTAATAGATTTAATGCAATATATGCATTGTACAAATGGGCTAAAGGAATCAGTTTCAAAGCGACTTGTCCCGAGTTCCTCAGAATCAGGGCACGGAGCTGGTGAGATCTTCTGAACCTAGATTCAGAGTTCCTGCCACTACATGATACTGAGCATCCGTCTCCAGCTGTTTGGAAACTTGGGGAGGCACAGAGCTCATTTCTTCATTGCTGAAGGCCATTTTAAGGTAAAAAATGTTTGGGATAGTTGCTTGGAGTTCAGGGTATCTGGCATCTCCTGTCCATTTATGTTGGTCAGAAGTAACATGTTCTATCTTGCTCTGGCTTAAAGTGTACCAAGTACCGGTGTGGAGATCCTCATTCCTGAGGTCCCCAGGTCCCGCATACCTGTATCTCTCCAGGAGAGGGAGGATGCACTCGTGGCTTGATGAGCCCTCAGCGGTCAGCAGCCTTGACTGTCCACATCACACTGGCGTTGCCCTCGATCTCTCTCTCCCTCTCTCTGACACACACACACATATACACACATTGTTGTTGTTTTTTGTTGCTCAGTCATGTCTGACTCTTTGTAACCCCACAGACTGTAGCCCGCCAGGCTCCTCTGTTCTTGGGATTTTTCCAGGCAAGAATACTGGAGTAGGTTGCCATTTCCTTCTCCAGGGGATCTTTTTGACCAGGAATCGAACCTGTATCTCCTGCTTTGGCAGCCAGATTCTGTATCTCTGAGCCACCAGAAAAGCCCATATATACACAAGTATGCTTAGTCGCCAGTCATGCCAGTCTTGTCTGACTCTTTGCAACTCCTCTGTCCATGGAATTCCCCAGGCAAGAATACTTGAATGGATAGCCATTCTCCTCTCCAGGGAATCTTCTTGACCCAAGGATCAAACCTGGGTCCCATTTGTTGCAGGCAGATTCTTTACTGTCTGAGCCACCAGGGGAAGCCCTCCCTAAAACTACAAATGGCAATAAATCCACTCTATGTGTTATAAGGGCTAATTGAGCTGCAAAATTGTTGCTAGAAATAAAGGCTTCAGGAAACTCTCCCCTCAAATGCAACTCAGCACTGATGTCATGGCTCCAGCCTACCGTACAGCCGACAGGCTCACCCCTTTGGAGACTGAACTGACATCCTCCATGAACCTTGGCCCAGTCCTTCACGCCTCAGGGGCTCCAGTGCTTTGTGTTGGGTGGGGCCCATGTTCCCCAAAGCTGTCTCTTACCACCACTCAAAAAAAGCAGCTGGCCATGCCACTGGCCGGTTTATGGTACAATAGCTTCCTTGGAGCATGCTTATAAATATTTATAGCACCGAGTGAGCAGTAATGGGCTGCTATTTAAACACACCTGCTGGGGAAGAAAGAAATAAAACAGAAAAGGGAAAAACACATACACACTCACACATATTTATGCTCACTAGATGAAGGTCACTTAGGCATTTAGACCATGAAAGCGTCTGCCCAGAACTTTCCAAATAATCACTGCTTTCCCAGGGTCTGTGGTCCAGGAGTGCAGTGTCTGCTCTGAGAATGTAGGGGAAAGACTGATTTTGATTTCAAATGCTGCTTCCCCCCTCCACACCCCCTGCCGATAATGAACATGTTTGTCGAATTACATTTGGAAAATACTGAGCTGTGCACAGGAAAAGAAAAATATTGCCTATGTATCTTACCTCCCAGATGTAATAGTGTTAACATTTTGGAATTTTACTTTCTATGCACTGAGGAATCTATACCTTCTATGCTTTTTTGATCCCGACTTTATTACAGTTAATACAGTATCTTTAAACAGTTTAAAAATCTTTTCAAATCTGATAGTTGAAAATGATATTTTCTTGTTCCAATTTGCATTGATTTAATTATGAAGGCTGAGTATTAAGTCAATCAATACAAATTTATGGCAGCATTGCTCAGTATAAAGTGCCTGACATGGGTAATGGGGATGTAAAGATGTGAACTGGGCAGATCCTTCCCCCCTAAGATTTATTATCTGGTGAAATAGGAAAGGATCTTCTCTCTCCAGATAGTTTACTACTTCTCCAATTCCATTGGCTGTCTTAAAATGGGCAAGAAGAGTGTTCAAGTTAAGCCAGAGGAGATGGAGAGCAAGCTAAATGACTGATCACAATTCAAAAAGTACACATACACATATGTGAAAATTAAGTGAAAATGAAAATGTTAGTTGCTCTGTGGTGTCTGACCCTTTGCGACCCCCATGGACTGTAGCCCACCAGGATCCTCTGTCCATAGGATTTTCCAAGCAATAATGCTGGAGTGGGTTGCCTTTTCCTTCTCCAGGGAATCTTCTTGACTCAGGGATCAAACCTGGGTATCCTGCATTGGCAGGCAGATTCTTTACCATCTGAGCCACCCGGGAAGTCCACACATATATATAATATATGTATATATGTTATGCTTCCCAGATGGTGCTAGAGGTAAAGAATCCACCTGCCAATGCAGGAGATTTAATAGATGTGGATTTGATCCTTGCATAGTGAAGATCCCCTGGAGGAGGGCATATACATATTCTTTACATGCCATATTAAACATTTATGACTGACGGGAATAGCTTTGGTAGGATCATAAGTATGCTTCAAATCACTTTCTGTTTAATGTTTTCCTGCGGATTTCTGGACACCTGCTCTGATATCTTTCACATTCAAATAGTAAAGAGTTATAAGTATTAGGGGACTTCCCTGGTGGTCCAGTGGTTGAGACTTTGCCTTCCATTGCAGGGGGTGCAGGTTTGACCCCTAGTGGAGAGCTAAGATCCTACATGCATCTTCAGCAAGGGAACAAAACATAAACTAGAAGCAATATTGTAATAGACTAAAAAATGGCCCATGTTAAAAAGAAAGAGTTATAAACATTAAAGAATAAAGCCTCACTGTGTACTTGCCAGTGTACTCATGTCAGACTTAAGCCTGAGTCCAGAGAAACTCAGAGATAGAAGAGACATGAGCATGTACTCCTCAGTGACCCAAGAACTGGACCAATGTTCCTGCTCTCAGGATGGCTTCAATACTGTCCACAAGACAAGGGCCATCCTCAGTTACTGACAATGTAGTAAGACAGAAAGACAGCGCAGGGTAGATGTTTGCATGGTGTCTAACACTCCACCCAGAACTTGCTGTTCACATGCAGCTTTACAAAGGGAATACCTGACTGTCAGAGAGTGATTAAACTCAGCATCCCTAAGTGGAGGTCATCCAAACATTACATGCATCCGCATGTGATGTGAATTTCAGCACCACCCAGGGAGTTGTTTAAAATATTTATTCTGAAATTAATTCAGCCCTTAACTGTATACTCCAGATTGCTGGAAATACAGGGGAAAGATAAACACATTAAACAACATGATGAAGAGACAATCAGATAAATCTAGAAAATGGGGCATTTGTACCAAAAAAAAAAAAAAAAAAGAGAGAGAGAGAGAAACCCAGATCTCCATCAAGGAAAGGGAAAAAGTAACTTCTAGATTAATTAACACCTTAATTATCAAATATAATGTGTGCCTCCTGACCAGAGTCTGATTTTTAAAAAGTCCTAAATTATACAAGACATTTTGGGAACAAGAAGGGAACCTTTGAATGCTATCTGATTGTTATATGATACTAGAAAAAAAAGAAAAAGTTTCTATAGGTGCGAAGGTAGTTTTGTGGGTGTGTTGGAAATATCCTTGTTTTGGGAGATGCATGATGTACTGCTTAGAGATAAAATGTCACAGTGGTTTATCAAAAATATAAATAGATAAATGTAGATAGACAATAGCTAGAAGAATGATAGATAGATAAATAGATCATAAAAATGATTTACAGATACGTAGCGATAGATCGATAGATGTGAAGACAGAAAGATAAGAAGGTAGCTGAAGCAGATGAAAGTAAAAAAATGTACATTGAATCTTGCTAGATATATAAGTAGTCATTGCACTATAATTTCTGCTTTTCTATGTATTTACAAATTTTCATAATTCAAAGATTTTAAAAAGTGCTGTCTCTGTCAGCCTCAAAATCCCTAGGGAAATGAGAAAGAGAAATTCATCCACTATTAAATTTCTTTTATGCCAAAATGGAAGCCCAGAGAGTTAATTCAGGTCACTTATTCAGAGATTCGGAAACAAGGTTTAGTCATGGCTTTTCCCCGATGTCACAGGAGACCTAGCATTCGGATGAAATTTTACAATCTCTTTGACAGTTCTCATCTCTGTTTTTTTCCTCTCAATATTTCACTGCTGTGTTTCTTTTCTTCCTGTGGTATACTGAAGTAGAAAGTGCATTTGATGTCAAGTCAGAAATTGTGGGTTTGAATTTGGGTCTATTACTTCTAGCTGCCAGGCCTGGGGCAGATTATTTAATCTCTTCAACTTCATTTTTCTAAACCATAAAATTTGAATATTAAAAATATTTGCTTCACAGAATTACTGTGAGGTTAGGAGAATGTTTCGAAAGGTCTACAGGTTTGTTGTTAGGGGGTGAAATGTGTCCTCTCCAATCCCTAGCGTATGTACCGAAGCCTGAGAGTCAGGCCCTCAGAAGGTGAGGGCAGGGCCTTCAAGAGGTGATCAAGTTAAAATACGATCATGTTGTTCAGTCACCAAGTCGTGTCCTACTCCTCTCAACCCCATGGACTGCAGCATGCCAGACCTCCCTGCCCCTCACCATCTCCCAGAGTTTGCCGAAGTTCATATCTATTGCTTTGGTGATGCCATCCAGCCATCTCATCCTCTGCTGCCCTCTTCTCCTTCTGCCTTCTATCTTTCCCAGCATCAGGGTCTTTTCCCAGCCTCACTGAGTCGGCTATTCACATTAGGTAGTCAAAGTATTGGAGCTTCAGCTTCAGCATCAGTCCTTTTGATGAATAAAGGGTTAATTACCTTTAAGATTGACTGGTTTGATCTCACTGCAGTCCAAGGAACTCTCAAGAGTCTTCTCCAGCACCACAGCTCAAAATCATCGGTTCTTCGGCACTCTGCCTTCTTTATCATCCACTCTCACAACCATCCCCGACTAGCGGGAGGACCAGAGCCTGACTAGATGACTTTTGTCAGCAAAGGATGCCTTTGCTTTTCAACGCACTGTCTAGGTTTGTCATAGCTTTCCTGCCGAGAAGCATGAATGTGGTCGTAGGGCGGGCCTTAATCCAGCTGGACCGGTGTCATTATAAGAAGAGGACATTTGGACACTAGGAGATGCAAGGAGTAGACATGCACGGAGGAAAGACTGAGGATCCAGTGGTAAGGTGACCATTTACCAGTCTGTGTGAAAGGCCTCAGAAGGACCTACCCCATGGCATCTTGATCTTGGACTTCCAGTCTCCAGTGGAGTGAGAAAATAAATTTCTGTGGTTTAAGCCATCTGGTCTGTTGTATCTGTTCATAGAAGTATATACAATTAATATATATAATCACTTAGTTTCACTGAGTTAGATAAGGAATCTTGGAATGTGAAGTCAAATGGGCCTTAGAAAGCATTCGGGAATGTGAAGTCAATTGGGCCTTAGAAAGCATCACTATGAACAAAGCTAGGGGAGGTGATGGAATTCCAGATGAGCTATTTCAAATCCTGAAAGATGATGCTGTGAAAGTGCTGCACTCAATATGCCAGCAAATTTGGAAAACTCAGCAGTGGCCACAGGACTGGAAAAGGTCACTTTTCATTCCAATCCCAAAGAAAGGCACTGCCAATGAATGCTCAAACTAGCACACAATTGCACTCATCTCACACGCTAGTAAAGTAATGCTCAAAATTCTCCAAGCCAGCTTCACCAATACGTGAACCATGAACTTCCAGATGTTCAAGCTGGTTTTAGAAAAGGCAGAGGAACCAGAGATCAAATTGCCAACATCCGCTGGATCATGGAAAAAGCAAGAGAGTTCCAGAAAAACATCTATTTCTGCTTTATGGACTACACCAAAGCCTTTGACTGTGTGGATCACAATAAACTGTGGAAAATTCTGAAAGAGATGGGAATACTTTGGAGAGTAAGGAACAGGGCAGGAGACAGACAGATGGCTTAGGAGCCTCTGGGCAGAACCACCTCCACAGGTGTACATCCCGTTTAGTCTCACTGGCCCTGTGCACAGATGGGCTCCACACTTGGTTTAATGCTCTGTTATCACTGTCTAGAAATTCTTGATTTTTGAGTGAAGGGTCCCACCTTTTCATCGCGCAGTGGACCCTGCAAATTAGGTAGCCAATCTTGCCCATGGGTGTAATGAGCTGTTACCACCCTGTCTCTTATACACATCTTGCTAAAACTGAAACTCCAATACTTTGGCCACCTCATGCAAAGAATTGACTCATTGGAAAAGACTCTGATGCTGGGAGGGATTGGGGGCAGGAGGAGAAGGGGATGACAGAGGATGAGATGGCTGGATGGCATCACTGCCTCAATGGACATGAGTTTGAGTGAATTCTGGGAGTTAGTGATGGACAGGGAGGCCTGGCATGCTGCAATTCTTGGGGTCTCAAAGAGTCAGACAGACTGTGACTGAACTGAACTGAACTGGACTGAATATATATATTATATAATAATAATATATATGATATATATGATGATACGTGTGTGTGTGTGTGTGTCCCCTAAGTTGCTTCAGCTGTGTTTGACTCTTTGAGATACTATGGTCTCTAGCTCACCAGACTCCTCTATCCATGGGATTTCCCAGGCAAGAATACTGGAGTGGGTTTCCATTTCCTCCTCCAGGGGACCTTCCCAACCCACCTCTTCTATAGATCTTGGATTATTGCAGGTAGATTCTATACCTCTTGAGCCACCAGGGAAGCCTATATATATATATATCACATATGTATACATATGTATATATTTATGCATATTGTCATTTCTTTTCCTTCTGTTTATCAAACAGATTATAGTCTTACTATTACAGTATAATAGTCTTACATCCTAGGACTGGTGTCTTTTCCCTTTGTCCCAGATACAGTTTTACCCTGGACCATATTTATCTTTCCAGCAATCTTATTTCAGAGAATCACTCTATGACATATGGATAGAACTCAGAAGTCCTTTAACCCCCTGATGTAACAAATTTCTCTAGATTTCAATTCTCACTGAAAAGACTTTTCAGTTTGTCAATCAGTCATTCACAAAAATTTAATGATCTACTATGTGTCAAACTCTTGCCTACTCTCAAAGCCAGTTTCTTGGAATTCAATGAAATCGTTATTTGTAAGTTAGGAAGTGAGTGGGAACCTCATGTAAGCTCAAACTGTATAGTGACCCATGCAGCCCAGTGTTCATTGCAGCAGTACTTACAATAGCCAGGATGTGGAAGCAATTTAAATGTCCACCCAGAGAGGATTGGACGAAGTAGATGCGGTATATGTATACAGTGGAATATTAGTCAGGCATAAAAAGGAATGAAATTGGGTCATTTGTAGAGATGCAGATGGGCCTAAAGTCTGTCTGGAGTCAAGTCGGTCAGAAAAACAAATATCATGTATTTACACATGCATGTATGCGGACTCTAGGGAAATGGTACTGATGAAGCTATCTGCAGGGCAAGGATAGAGACGCAGATGTAGGGAACAGACATGTGAACACAGGGGTTGTGGAGTGGGGTGGGTTGAATTGGGAGACTGGGATTAACATATGTACACTGCTGTATATATGACACCACCCTTATTGCAGAAAGTGAAGAGGAGCTAAAAAGCCTCTTGATGAAAGTGAAAGAGGAGAGCGAAAAAGTTGGCTTAAAGCTCAACATTCAGAAAATGAAGATCATGGCAACTGGTCCCATCACTTCATGGGAAATAGATGGGGAAACAGTGGAAACAGTGTCAGACTTTTTTTGGGGGGGCTCCAAAATCACTGCAGATGGTGACTGCAACCATGAAATTAAAAGACGCTTACTCCTTGGAAGAAAAGTTATGACCAACCTAGACAGTATATTTAAAAGCAGAGACATTACTTTGCCGACTAAGGTCCATATAGTCAAGGCTATGGTTTTTCCTGTGGTCATGTATGGATGTGAGAGTTGGACTGTGAATACGCTTACTCCTTGGAAGAAAAGTTATGACCAACCTAGACAGTATATTTAAAAGCAGAGACATTACTTTGCCGACTAAGGTCCATATAGTCAAGGCTATGGTTTTTCCTGTGGTCATGTATGGATGTGAGAGTTGGACTGTGAATTTCCTGTGGTCATGTATGGATGTGAGAGTTGGACTGTGAAGAAGGCTGAGCACCAAAGAATTGATGCTTTTGAACTGTGGTGTTGGAGAAGACTCTCGAGAGTCCCTTGAACTGCAAGGAGATCCAACCAGTCCATTCTGAAGGAGATAAACCCTGGGATTTCTCTGGAAGGAATGATGCTAAAGCTGAAACTCCAGTACTTTGGCCAACTCATGAGAAGAGTTGACTCATTGGAAAAGACTCTGATGCTGGGAGGGATTGGGGGCAGGAGGAGAAGGGAATGACAGAGGATGAGATGGCTGGATGGCATCACGGACTCGATGGACGTGAGTCTGAGTGACCTCCGGGAGATGGTGATGAACAGGGAGGCCTGGTGTGCTGCGATTCTTGGGGTCACAAAGAGTCGTACACGACTGAGCGACTGAACTGAACTGAACTGCTGTGTGTAAAACAGATAGCTAGTGAGAACATGCTGTATAGCATAGGGAGCTCAGCTCAGTGCTTTATGATGACCTAGAGGGGTGGGATGGGGTATGAGAAGCATGCCCAAAAGGGAGCGGATATATACATATAGCTGATTCACTTCTTTGTATAGCAGAAACCAACATGACATTGTAAGGCAACTACATCCCAATTTAAAAAAAAATCGCAGTGACTGTGAATCCAGATGTTGAGATCACAGAGTCATGAGTTTAATCTAAGCTCTGCCACGTCAGCTGAGGCTTTGGACAAATTACTTACCGTTTATAAGCCTCAGACTCCTCACCTGTAAAATGGGCATTGTAAGATTTACCATTCAGTGGTCTTAAAAGGATTAAATAAGACGATGCACAATTCCTGGCACATTATAAATGGCAGCACGCAGGAGAGTTCATAAAGGCTTACTTGAGCATGAAATCTGTGGTATTCTTTGGAGAGTAAGGAACAGGGCAGGAGACAGACAGATGGCTTAGGAGCCTCTGGGCAGAACCACCTCCACAGGTGTACATCCCGTTTAGTCTCACTGGCCCTGTGCACAGATGGGCTCCACACTTGGTTTAATGCTCTGTTATCACTGTCTAGAAATTCTTGATTTTTGAGTGAAGGGTCCCACCTTTTCATCGCGCAGTGGACCCTGCAAATTAGGTAGCCAATCTTGCCCATGGGTGTAATGAGCTGTTACCACCTGGCTGGCGAACAAAGGGAAGGGAAGAGCGATGTCGTTTGGGGGAGTTCCCGAGCCCACCTTCAGGCTCTCTGATTCACTTGAGCTGCTCACAGAAGCTGTCAAAGCCATTCTGTTCATGGTCACGGTTGATGACCGTGACAGTGAAACACGTAACTCAGATTGGGACTTGAACCCATGTTCTTCAACTGAGATCACACACCCCGTCTCAAGTTCTTGATGTCTCATTGCAGAAAGAATTCAGTGAGAGACAAATTGATAGGTAAGAAGTGCATTTATTTAGGGAGAAACACACTCCACACACAGTGTGGGCCATCCCAGAAGGCAAGAGCAGCCCCAGGGTGTGGGGTTTTCAGTTTTTATAGAGCTTGGTAATTTCATAGGCTTCCCAGAGGGCACTAGTGGTAAAGAACACTCCTGCCAAAGAAACAGACGTAAGAGATGTAACCTGGGTTTGATCCCTGAGTTGTAACCTGGGTTTGATCTGATCCCTGAGATGTAACCTGGGTTTGATCTGGATCTCTCCAGACCCCTGGAGAAGGGAATGGCAACTCACTCCAATATTCTTGCCTGGAGAATTCTATGGACGGAGGAGCCTGGTGGGCTACAGTCCATGGGGTCACAAAGAGCTGGACACTTAGCAATGAGTGGGAGGAGTATTCCAACTACTTTGGGGAAGGAGTGGAATTTTCCAGGAGTTGGTCCACTGCCAACTCTGACTTTTACGGTATGCCTCGGAACTGTCTTGGCACTAGTGGGTGTGTCATTTAGCAAGAAGAAGTGTTACAAGGGGCGTATACAGGGGCTCAAGTTGTAGGGGTATACAGGGGCTCAAGTTGTAGGGGTTGACTCGTCCACCCATCTTGGGTCCATTTGGTTCTAATGAGTTTATGGCCTGGCCCCAAGCTATGTCATTCTTTTAAAGGTTGTGCATTTCCCCCATTTCCTCCTGTTTCAAAAGGATGCAGATTAACCTCAGCAGTAGAAAAAAGGAGCATAAGAGAGGGTCCAGGAGACACGCCTTGCAGAACTTCCAACTGCGCTCTCCTGGTGCAGTCGTGCAGACAGTGCCTGCTTCTCCCAGCAATGATAGATGGTAACATGTGACCCAAGGTCACATGGGAGGACCCAAGGTCCTCATCATAAATCACATGGCCAGCACAGACTATTTGGCATGGCCCAAGTTTCTCAGATAAACAAAGACAGTCTTATCAGGCAGGACATTCCAAGAACTTCCAGATTATTTCCCAGAAGCCTGTCAAGGGCCCAAGCATTCTTCAGGCAAGTTTCACACTTTAGTGCACAGAAAGACCATCAGAAAAACTGTACAGGAAAAAGAAAAGTGTGACTTGGTGGATGATGGAAAGAAAAAGAGGAGTGGGTCTAAGAGACAAACAGTGATTCTCCAAGGACCCCAAGGAGCTTGAGTATTATAGCACAATGAACATAAACAGGGAAGTTAAGAGACTTCTTCACTGTTTAAATAGAGTAGAGCTGGCATTTATTGTAACTATTAATGGAAGACATCACATCACATCACAGATCAGGGACTTCATTGGTGGTTCGGTGGTAGAGAATCTGCTTTGCAGCTCAGGAGACACAGGTTCCATCCCTGGTTGTGAAACTAAGATCCTATGTGCCTTGGGGAGACTGAGCCTGCACATCGCAACAGAAGATCCCAAGTGTCACAACTAAAACCTGATGCAGCCAAGACAACAAATAAATATAAGAAACCCCATGAATCAGTTATTAAGGGTGATATGTCAAGGACTGTCCTTATAGTAACTGGCTGAGTGACTTTGTATGCTTGCCTATTGCTCTGTCCTGCTGTTCTCTGGTGAGTAGCTTGTAAGACTTGAATCAGCCTCTCTGGGGTCTTATCTGGGTCTTCCATTTCTCACTAGCAACCTCCTACTATCTATTCTGTCTCCCAGGTTCCCACCACACACCACAGCACATGCACATGCACAAGGATGCACGTGTTCACACTCATATCCAGTCTCTCACCTGGGTCCCCCTCTAGACTGACTGTCTTCTTGTGGGCAAATTTTCCTGCTAAATGCTCTCAGGAGGCCATTCAGTCTAAGCTGTGTTTCCTCCTACCTTCTTCACCAAAGATGCCCTCAACACACCTTCAAATAAAATCTCTCAGGGCCTTGTCTATAGCAAATATTATTCACCTTCTCAATCCCAACAGCTTGGTGCTTCATATGTTGTTGGAACTTAGTACACATGAAATAATTTGAATAATAGACCCTTTACCACCATTTATCAGAAGTAGCTTTCCTTCCCTTTTACTCTTTCCTTAAAAGCAAGACCTGCCACCCAGGTCTGCTTGATTTTCTTGGCAAGGTAAAAAAAATGTCCTTTGAGATGATAAATGGTTCCAGAAGCTTCAGCACTCACATGCCAGCTCCCCACCTTGGGAGAAAAGAGAAGAATTGAACAGTAGCCCATTAATTCAACAGTGATACATTTCTGTTGGCAACGTCCTTGATTTTACTTCGTAGCAATTCCTCAAAATCACCAGGTTAAAGCAATGTTTTTGCAATAGGTTGCTTTCATGCAGATTCAGAAGGGGCAAATATACTTGGCTACCCAGGTCCTCTCATCTGAGCCCCTTTACCCGTCTAGCTTAGAAAGTACTTGATGGACGCCTATGACTGGCATTGGTCCATGACACTCAACTTTCCAAACACTCTTCCATCATCCTTCTCAAGGTCTCAGAGACAGTTAGGGCAGGGGCCGTCATCTTCACCATCATCATCCTTTTTAGTCCCAATCAGTTTACAGTTATGAAAACTGAGACCTAACTCATTTAAGTGAATTAAACAGAAGGCAGATTCAGACTTCTGATCCGTTCTTTTTTTATCATTCATTGCCTTGGTCGTTAATGCTGTAGGCAGGGCTGTAAGATACAAGGCATCCTTGCTGCCCTCTTCCATTCTGGTATCTACTGTAAGTATCCCCGTTTCTCGTTCCTTCCAGAAGAGACTAGCATAACTTAGGGACACTTAGAAGAGTGCTCTGGGCAATCATTACCCACCCACTGAACAGTGTTGGCAAGTGAATTAACACACAATTTCTTTTCTTGGCTGAGGTAGTGACTTCCCAAGTGGTACTGGAAGAGAAAATTCCTGCAGAGCAAAGGCCTTTGATATTTCATGGAATGCTTCAGAGTTGGAAGAGTTTCAGACACAAATGCAAGGGGACTAATTTTAATGTGTGTCTGTGATTTGCCAAACTTTGTGCTAATCCACATGACAACTTGTATGCACTGTCGTTTCTGAGTCGAGAGAATCGAGTCTCAGCATTGAAGTCACTTCCCCAAACACACAGTAGTGCAAGAGACAGAGTCAGGACTAGCCTCAACATCTGAGCCGGTGTTCTGCTACAGATGTGCCCCCAGTCACTCTGCTCCCAGCCCTCTGACTGCACTCCTTTTCATCTTATTGTAATAGCATGCTTCTCAACGTTAAAAGAGAATGGCTCTAGAAAAACTAAAGGGCAGAGAAAAGAGATAAATATGGGAAAGATGCCAAGCTTTGCTGTGTGTGATCTTGTATACAAAGGCATGAAACCAGCATTATGTCCTTAGTTTCATTCACTGTGTACTTAAGTCTGTGCAAGCATGTACAATTTAAAACCCTCCTTTCAATCCTTCTTCCATTTCCTTCAAGACACCCATGCATGTGTGTGTGACTGTTTTTTCTCTTGGACGCTCTGCAGCAAGTGGATCAGGATCGATGATTGTGACAGGAGGAGGGACATAAAAGAATATCAAAGAATATCAGCCAGCTCATATTGATTGAACAGTTTTTGTGTATTTTGTTTATTGCTCTCGGTACTGTGGGACCATAGAGGGTATAAGACAGGGTCTCTCTTCTCTGAAACATTATAATGAGCTTAATTTCAAAGACATTATTTGATAGAAAAAAAAAAAGTAATATCTGCCATAGGAAAGTAATAGCATCACAAAGAGTTAGGATTTGAAAGAGACATCTTGTGACTTGCTGCTGCCTCCCCAGCTGAAGGGTTAAACAGATGAAATTGTGCTTATGTACCAGAAGGGGCTCCCAGGGTCTTGGAATGGCACAAATGTTCTCTGTTGCTTCTACCCAGTAGCAAATTTCTGCCATGGGGCAACTCAGAAAAAAACCCTCTTCCTTCTCAGAAGAGCTCCTGAAAGCAGCTACCATTTCTGCCCTCATTAGCTACTTCTTTTCTCATTGAAACCTTGACTGCAGTCATGTTACAGAACCTTCACCATTCACTGTTTAGATTCCCTCCGGTTAGCCAGAGTTCTCTATAAATGCGATTGTCTGAATCAAGCACGGGGACTTCCCCCATGGTCCAGGGGTTAAGAATTCAGCTTCCAATGCAGGGGACACGGTTCGATCCCTGGTCAGGGAGCTAACATGAACCTTAGTGCTGCAACTAGAAAGAAGCCCGCACGCTGAAATGAAAGATCTGAATGGTGCAACTAAGACCTGATAAACCCAAATAAAATAAAATAAAAGAGAGAGATAGACAAAGAGGTTGATGCCAATGGTTTAAAAAAAAGAAAAATTAGGCAAGCATGATTTGCTAAGGGTGACTAACCTGGGCAGAAAATGCTTATGTCATTTATTTTCCAGCCCTGGACATTGTGCCTCTTTTAATCCAGACTAAATCTGTGTTAATATTTTTAGCAGCTGCATAATGTTAGTGGCACCTATGAAACACATGCTTCCTAAGCTTCATCAAATTATTTTCTTAGCAATGGATGCCAAATTAGAGGCACTCTAGGACACGGCTGAAGCAACGTAGCACGCACGCACACAGGGCAATTGTAACGTATTTTAAAGGAGCCCCTCATGAGATTTGAATGTTAATTCTGACTCCAGTGCTCTTTGGCTGTGAATTCCTGGTCAAGTTCCTACCTTTTACTAGATTTCAAGTTAACATCCTGGTCAACTGAGGCAACTGAACGCGCTGATGTTTCAAGTTCCTTATGCTATGAGATTTCTGAGTCTAGACTATTACGTCTTCTAAGAGAGCAATTAGTGTTTTGCACTACATGCAAAAATTCTCATTTGTCCCAGTCCCCTTTGTCCCATTTATTCTAGTACATTCTGAGCAGAGTCCCAAGCTTTGAAGATCTTCTTGAATTATAATCCTAGAATTGAAAGCGTTAGATTTTGTATATTACAATATTTTATTCAGAACTGATCAGCTGTTTAATAAGCTCTCTCTGAATAATGCCTGACCAACTCACTTCCACCTTTGGTCCCATCCAGCCTTGATTCCTCAGTTCAGTTCAGTCGCTCAATCATGTCCAACTCTTTGCGACCCCATGAATTGTAGCACGCCAGGCCTCCCTGTCCATCACCAACTCCCGGAGTTCACTCAGACTCACGTCCATCGAGTCCGTGATGCCATCCAGCCATCTCATCCTCTGTCGTCCCCTTCTTCTCCTGCCCTCAATCCCTCCCAGCATCAGAGTTTTTTCCAGTGAGTCGACTCTTCGCATGAGGTGGCCAAAGTACTGGAGTTTCAGCTTTAGTTAGTAAGGAAGGCTTCTTGTGGGTCCCGACTAAGGAGTTGAGTGAGATCAAGGACCGATGACTCTAAAGGTTCAAATACTCGATCTTCAAAGGTCTTAGTACAAAACGACGAAACCTTTTGAATCCCAAGTTAACGACAGACGGAAGAGGTGCACACCACCGAGGGTCTATCGACAGGGTGTCTACCGGTAGTGTAGATGTTTAAAAAAGTCGTACACATAACCTGCAAAACGGTAAAGTAAAAGCAGACAAGTCAAAGGTTAGGAAAGAAGGAAAACATCTTAGGATGGTGACGTGGACCCCGAAGGGTCCTCGACATCCACCATTTCTTGGACGGATGGTTACGTCCTCTGTATCCTCTGTACCCAAACTGGGGCCCAACCCTTCTAGAGGACCTCCTCTGTTGGGGCGCACCGTTGGGTGAGGCCATAAGAACGAACCTCCTCAGACCGTCCGATGTCAAGTATTCCAACGTGTCTCAATCTGTACTGACTTCACTGTCTCGTATACGTGTGTATATGTGTGGTAATGACAACCATCTAACGATATTATGGAGAGGGTCCTGCCTTCGGTTTCCTTTCTCGAAAAAACAGAGTCGTGACAGGACGTCGGTCCTCTCTCCATGTACTCTGGACCTGAACCGGGTAGTGTGGAAAGACAGTCCTGAGACTAAAACCTCCTTCACTATAAATGTCCCTACTTCCTACGTACGTAAGATTCATCGACACCCCTAAAGGGACCCACCGACCTTAACAGAGTTCTCAAACCTCTCACAGGAATGGTTTACCAAGGAGGAGGTTGAGTTTACAATAGTGAGGACGGATGACTGGGAGATTTCAGTGTACCGAGAACGGTGAAAAGTTGTAGAGATAGGAGAGACAAGACAGTTTGTGGAACATAAAGGTAATCTAGGAAGGACAGTAATTCTCTCGGTTTTTAACATTGACAAAAAACGTTGAAAGAACTCCGAGGAAAATAGCTTGGTAGGCACTGGAGGAGGCAGGGGTTGCCAAGACACTGCCTCCTAAGGACATCTCTCCTTCAAGAGATTTGGCGAGCATAAAACACTGCCTATATCTGCACACCCATGTAGTCCTGACCTGCTCTCTTTGTGAGCCTCGCTCAGACTTGGCAATTCTAACTCAACCTATCTCTGGCGTTTTCTTCTCATTTCTCATTTTTTGGACTGGTATACTCCTCCCTCTCTACACCAAGGTTTTAATCCAACAATGGTCTCAGCATTGATTCAGAATCCTTCCAGACTCCTTGTTATGTTTCACAGTTACTTTGCTTTCCAAGGAACAAGCATGTCTTAATTTTCCCTTTGGCCTGGATCAGGTCTCTCTGAAGAACTCCTTCCCTTGGCAATGTCAGCAGTCTACACAGTTTTAAATATGAACCCCTTGAGAGGAACTCCCCAGTTTACATCTGCAACCATGTTACTTATCCCTTGAATTTGAGACTCCTGTTTCCACCCACCTCCTTGGGATTTCTGATTAGATACCTAACAGGCCTCCCAAACCCTAATCTAAAATTAAGCACGTGATCCCTCATCCTGCTGCTGCTTCATTTGCCTCTACATCACTTGATGGCTACTTTTCTTCCATTTTCTTGAGCCAAACACCTTGGGATTCTCCTTGTCTCTTCTTGTTCTCCTATACCCCACTTCTAGTCTCTCTGAAAAAGAAAAAAAAATTGGCAACATCTTCAAAATATGTTTGTTGTTGTTGTTTGGTTGTTAAGTTGCATCTGACTCTTTGCAACCCCAGGGACTGCAGCACCCCAGGCTGCCCTGTCCCTCACTATCTCTTGGAGTTTGCTCAGATTCATGTCCCTTGAGTCACTGATGCTCTCTAGCCATCTCATCCTCTGCTGTTCCTTTCTCCTTTTGCCTTCAATTTTTCCTAGCATCAGGGTCTTTTTGAAAATATATCCATACTCTAAATTGTAAACTTACTATGATACTCTTGGAAAGATCATCAGATTTATTTCAAAAGTCTGACAACATGACTACAAATTTTCTTGGCAAAACAGAGAAGCACAGCAAGTTCTTCTGAAAAAGAAGAACAGGAAGAAGTAGCCCAAGAACATATGAGAACACATGGCTTCTACAACAAAAGCAAAGGGGATTGGTGCATGAAAAGCCACAAAAACCATTAAGAGAGAATAGACAATCCAGAAATAGATGCTGTTGCATATGATACATTTTTCATACAATGAAATCATTACCTCAAATCAGTGGGACAGAGAATGAACAGGCTGGAGTGAAGAGAAATACAAAGTATGCATTTCTGAATACTCATTATTCTGTATACTTGATATTAGAACTAGATAACATGCTACATGATTATAAAATAAAACAAAATGAAAATGAAAATAAAGCAATCTTTGAGATTCAAAAGCTAAATAAAACTAATGAACGTTAAAGGGTATCATGTTATAGCATTTTTGACATAACTATGCAGACTAGGATTATTTCAAGTGACTTTAAAACAAATAATTTGAGAACTTCTCTGGTGGTCCAGTCTTTAAAACATGCTTCTAAAAATGGGTCATGGGTTCGATCCCTGGGCAGAGAACTAAGGCCTCATATGCCACATGGCCAAAAAATAAAATAAAATAAAGTAAACAAATAAAAAAAATAATTTGTGTGCTACATTTAAAATGCAAAATAAATGCTGCAACCTATCCCCCCGATCTTAAATTGCCTTCAACAATAGCATTACTAGTAATAATATCACATTATTATTTTAAAACAGATACACACAGTTTTACTCATATAGTAAAATGTTGAGCTTAAAACCAAAAACAAACGTAGAAATACATGACACAGAAATTCCCAATTAATTTTTGACAATGTTTAAAAGTAATACTGTGATGGTAAGATAGTTTTTTCATAACATGGTGCCAGGAAAATTTAGACATCTGTAGGTAAAACAAAAAACTCAACTTATACTGTACATTTTATACAAAAAATAACTTGAAGTGGATCATGGATTTAAATGTAAAATGCAAAACTTAAAAAAAAATAGAATAAAATCTTTGAGAACCAGGCAAAGAATACTTAGACTCAACACCAAAAACATGATGAATAAAAGGAGAGTTTGGTAGATTGGGCTTCATAAAATTAAAAATTTTGACTCTCAGAAAGGCCCTGTTAAAAGAACAAAGAAAAAACTACAGACTGAGGGTGTTTCCAGGTGGTGCTAGTAGTAAAGAACCTGCCTGCCAGTGCAGAAGGTATGAGACATAGGTCTGATCCTTGGGTCAGGAAGATCCCCTGGAGGAGGAAACGGCACCCCACTCCAGTACTCTTGCCTGGAGAATCCCATGGACAGAGGAGCCTGGCGGGCTGCAGTCCATAGCGTGGCGCAGATTCGTACATGACTAAGGTGGCTTAGCATGCATGTACACACTGAGAGAAAGTATTTGTAAAACACATATGCAATGAAAGACTACTCTCAGTATATATATAAAGAGATCTTAAAACTCAACAGGAGTAAAAGCAAACAATCCAATTTAAAAAATGGACAAAAGACATAAAGAGGTTTTCCTCTCAATAAGAAATACTGATGAAAAAATCAGCACATAAAGTGACCTTCAATACCATTAGCCATCCCGTCAGGGAAAAGCATATTAACACCACAATGAGGGACCAGCACATACAGAGCTAAATGGCTAAAATCAAAGATAGTAACAACAGCAAATGCTGTTGTGGATGTAGAGAAACCTGATTACCTGTTTATTACCAGTGGTACTTAAAAAAAAAAAAAAAAAAAAAAAACCTCACTTCGAAAAAAATAGCTTGCAGCTACCACACAAAGCAGCAGTTATACTCCTGGACATTTATCTCTGAGAGATGAGAGTTCCTGTCACACAAAATCCTGTAAATGAATGCTTATAGAAGCTCTATCAATAATATCCTGAAATTAGAAAAAGCTCAGATGCTGTTTGAAAGGTGGATGTTTAAATCAGTTCTGATACATCCATACCATGAGATATTACTCATGAATAAAAAGGAATGGGCTATTGATAGACACTAAAACCTGGGTGAATTTCCAGAGAATTATGCTAAGTAAGAAAAGTCAATCCCAATGTTTACCTAGAGTCTGATTCCATTTTTAAAGGAGTTCCTCATGAGGCTTGAATTGAAGTTAATATCAATATTATTGATAAAGTTATATATATATCATTGATAAAATTATATATATATATATGTGTGTGTGTATATAATCTGCTCTTTTATATGTTACATATTAGCAGATTAGCTGTCAGGGTTATGAGAGGGAGTGGGAGTGAGAGGAGGTGAGTGTGGCTATAAAAGCCCAACATGGGGGATCTTTGTGGGGGTGGAAATGTTCTGTATCTTGACTGTATCAATGTCAGTGTTCTGACTGAGAAATGTTACTATAGTTACACAAGCTGTTATCATTGGGATCTCTGTATTATTTCTTACAATTGCATGTGAATTTACAATTATCTAAAAATACCTTATTTAAAAAGAATAATTATGGTAATGTGTTAAACTGTATCAAATATTTTAAATCCATGAGTTTATAGTGACACAAAAACAAAAAATCATATTTGGGGAGGATGGTAGGAAAACAACTCATTATTCCGAAAACTGGCAAAATAAAGCAGATAAACATCCATCTGCATTTTGTTTTTAAATTATACCTCAAGTAAATCAAAGATTTGATATGAAAAATATTCTTGTTTAGAATTTTAAAGAAAATGAGCAGAAAAAGAAGGATATTGCACCAATACTAGTTTGAAAGCCTGAATGAAATAGTGGCTCAATGCAGTTCTTCTGATGTGAAGTCAGACACTCAGTGCCTCCCAGTGAAAGTATACATCACCATCGATGAAGTCTCCTTGAAAACCAATAACAGCAATCTGAATAAGAATCTAAATCTAATTGCCAGTTTATGAGACATCTAAGGAACAAATAAACATCCCATAGGATGCATTCAGCAAAGCCTGGAGTGTGGGGAAACCTACAGTACCAAAATCTAGTTTCTTCAAGAATACACTTAAAGAGAGTATAAAAAAGAACGAGAAATCTGTAGATCATAAAACCTTAGGAGACATCAAAGAACTGCAATGCATTGCCTTGTTTGAACATGGATTTTTAAAAGGAAATTCTAAAGGCAAAAATTAGGAGATGATAGAGTAAATTTGATCACCGATGAGATATTTCATACTACTAAGGAATTATTGTTAAGTTTTTCAGATGTAAAAATGGGAATGTCGTTATATTTTTAACAGCGATCTAAGCTTTAGAGATAACAGCTGAATTATTTATGGATTGGTATTTGCTTCTTGCTAATTCAGTGGGAGGAGAGGACAGTGACTGTGAATAGAAAAAGCAAGATATGCCATGGGCTGAATTTTTTGACGAGTCCTCACTCTATCTTTGTGTTGGTGCCATTTTTGCTGATGTTTGAAATTTTTCATACTAAAATATAAAAATATATCCGGGAGCCTTTACTTCTTATTGTCTACTGCCAACTGCCTGGTCCAATCTATCACCATTTTTATGAAGTCTCTATTGAATTTGTTACAATGTTGCTTCTGTTTTAAGCTTCTTGGTCCCAGGCATGTGGAACCTTAGCTGCCCAACTAGGCCAGGGATTGAACCCTCACCTCTGCATTGAGAGATGAAGTCTCCCCCAGGAATGGAACCCTTACCCTCTGCCTTGAGAGATGAAGTCTCCCCCAGGGATGGAACCCTCGTCCTCTGCTTTGAGAGATGAAGTCTCCCCCAGGGATGGAACCCTCGCCCTCTGCCTTGAGAGATGAAGTCTCAATCACTGGGCCACCAGGGAAGTCCATTTGTTGCTGTTGTTCAGTTGCTATGTCATGTCCGACTCTTTGTGGCCCATGGATTGCAGCATGCCAGTTTCCTCTGTCCTTCACTATTTCCTGGAGTTTTCTCAATTTCAGATTCATTGAGTCAGTGATGCCATCTAACCATTTCATCCTCTGCTGCCCTCTTCTCCTTTTGCCTTCAATCTTTCCTAGCATCGGGATCTTTTCCGATGAATTGGCTCTTTTGCATCAAGTGGCCGAAGTATTGGAGCGTCAGCTTCAGCATCTGTCCTTTCAATGAATATTCAGGGTTCATTTCCTTTAGAATTGACAGGTTTGATCTCCTTGCTGTCCAGCAGACTCTCAAGAGTCTTCTCCAGCACCACAATTCAAAAGCATCAGTTCTCAGCCTTCTTTATGGTCCAACTCTACATCCGTACATGACCACTTGAAAAGTCATAGCTTTGACTAGATGGATGCTTGGCAGAAAAGTGGTGTCTCTGCTTGGGAAGTCCCTACCACCGTTTTTTATTTGAAATGTTATAATAGAATCCTAACTGATCTCCTAGATTTACCCTGGCCCTCTTTCCATCTCTTCCCAACATGGTAGTCATGGCAATCTTCTTAACACCCGAGTCAGCTACTGTCGAGGCTCTACCATGGGCCTGCTGGAGGCAGAAGTAGCCTAGAGATTTCCACTGAGGGAAGTCACAGGGACCCACTCCTCACCAGACTAAGAAACAGTGACCGTTCCTGCCTCGGCCCTTCTCAGTTTAGCACTGCACCTGGGCTGCATGACATTCCCTTGGAGCCAGGTGACAGGCACTCAGACGCAGCATCTCGCGATTCCTGCCACCAGCCCTCTTGCCACTCCTGTAACCTGTGGTCCAGCTCTAGGTCTGCCAGTGCTCCCTCGTAGGATAACATCATCCCATCCCATCCAAGCAGGATGCCTATTATTCACCTGCCTACCCCAGACAAAGCGTCACAGTCTTTGCTGGCTGCTTGTAGTATTTCTCAGAGTATTAGTTTGCTGTGGTTCAGCCCCCCCCACAGCATCCTGCGGGGTGGCTGTGCATCTGTTTTATGTTTCTCCTTTCTCACATGCTTTCCTGTGCATGTTTGTATTTTGGACCATTTGCATTTCGGGCTTGTTAGATCCCCGTGATACTACATATCTTACTTCAGTAGCATTTCCTCTCTCACAGGAATTGTCTATACCTATAGTGTCATGATTTCACAGTCCCAGAACTGCCATCTCATATCCTGGCTTCCCAGGTGGTGCAGTGGTAAATAACCCACCTGCCAATGCAGGACACAGAAGACGCTGATTTGATCCCTGAGTTGGGAAGATTCACTGGAGGAAGAAAGGGCAACCCACTCCAGCATTCTTGCCTGGAGAATCTCATGGAGAGGGGAGCCTGGCGGGCTAAGGTCAACAGGGCTGCAAAGAATCGGACACACCTGAAGCACTTAGCATGCACGTATCTCAAGTCCACCATGCTGTCAAGTGGATTCTCCAACTATGGAGATTCCCTTCTATTTCTTCAAGTCCTCGGATGTTTCAAACCCAAAGGAAAGAATTTAACATTTTCTGTGAATTCACTGTATGCCTGGCATTGTGTTACCTTATATATCATTTAATTTCATTCAAACAATAAGTGCTAATGGCAAAAGCATTCATTTGCATATCCTTTAGAAATGAGAAACATGAAATTCAGAGAATTCTGGTCAATGTGTGAAGGTCGTGTATAGACCAATCAGTGGAATCAGACTTCCATTGGAAATTTTGGCTCCAAGATATAAGCCATTAAGTGTACACTTGGAGAATGTATTTATATTCTGTTAAAAATATAAGATTTCATGGCCAGGTTTTTGCTATATCTTCTATAAAATCAAGCAGGTCTTCCTATTAGTCCATGGTAGCAAGTTCTCCATTTCGCCCCTCTCTGCTCTCTTGTTGTTTCTTCTAGAAGATAAACCAATTTTTAGTGCAATATCACAGGGACTTGGATCTGCTTATAGCAGGATAGAGCTTCTGGCAACACATGGACAGCTGGAATTGCTCTTTACTCATTTATATCCATTTGATAATGTATATTTAAGGGACTTCCTTGGCAGTTTGGTGGTCAGGAATCTGCTCTTCTACTGCAGGGGGTGTAGGTTCAATCCCTGTTAGGGGAACTAAGATCCCTCATGGCCTGATGTTTGGGCAAATTTTTTTTTTGGAAAAAAAAAAAAAAAAAAGAGGGTGAGTGCAAAAAAAGATAATGTTTACCTGGAGGAGGGCATGGCAACCCAGTCCAACATTCTTGCCTGGAAAATCCCATGGACAGAGGAGCCTGGTGGGCTATAGTCACAACTGAAGCAGCTTAGCACAGCACATAGCAGATATTTTATTTAGATGAAATGAGCTATGTCTTTGGACTGTGGGGAAGTATAGAAAATTTGCATGATATTGAATCTGGTTAAAAGTAGAATATATGCCTTAACCATTGGGCATCCATCTATGTTCCATTAATATCCACTCTGAGCCATACTCCTTAGGGATCCAGTCTTGACACCTGTAAGATGAGACTGGGCTTCCTATTATAGATTCTTATAACTCAATTATCAGTTATTTGTAACTTTAAAAAAGGTATCTTAACTGTGAAGTTTTTAGAGCTATACAAGTGGAAAGAGTGCCAGACTCAGAAAATCTGAGTTACAGGAAAACGGCTAAAGTTTATTGAGCATATACTGTATGTGGCAGGCATGGCTGTAAGTGCTTCTCATTGGCTTTTTTATTTGAACTCCACAACAACTTAAGAAATAATGATTATTCGGTTGAAGAACTAGAAGACTAGATGGGCTGTGTAATCTTCCCAGTGTTGCATAGCCAATGTGTACTAAAGCTAAGATTCAGATCTCTGCGGGTTTACCCACCTCTCCATGCTACTTCCCAGCTCAGTCATTCCTAGCCTGAGTCCTGTGAGGTCACTGGACTTCCTTGATAACTTTATGTATGGAGATAACAACAATTGCCTTACCAGCAGGGAACACAAAGACTTTGATCACATTGGAAAATGTTTCCAAGAATAATGGATTATCATTGTATGAAATAAGCAGTGCCAATAATAATATTAGTGGGTTTTTTGAGATACTATATGGACCACCATCTTCCTTAACATTAAGAGGGGAAAAAGTGAAACAGTGAAGGATTTTATTTTCTTGGGCTTCAAAATCACTGTGGGTGGTGACTGCAGCCATGAAATTAAAAACAAACAAACATACAAAAACAACACTTGCTCTTTTGAAGAAAAGGAACAAACCTAGACAACATATTAAAAAGCAGAGACATCACATTGCCAACAAAGGTCTATACAGTCAAAGCTGTGGTTTTCCTGGGAGTCATGTACAGATGTAAGAGTTGCACTGTAAAGAAGGATGAGCACTGAAGAGTTGAGTTTTTTAAATTGTGATGCTGGACTCTTGAATGTCCTTTGGACAGTGAGGAGATCAAATCAGTCAATCCTGAAGGAAATCAACCCTGAATATTCATTAGAAGGACTGATGCTGAAGCTGGAACTCCAATATTTTGGCCCCCTGATGCAAAAAGCCCACTCACTGGAAAAGACCCTGATGCTGGGAAAGACTGAAAGCAAAAGGAGAAGAGGGTGGCAGAGGATGAGATGGTTAGATAGCATCACCAACTCAAAGGACATGAATTTGAGCAAGCTCTGGGAGATAGTGGAGGGCAGAGTAGCTTGGTACGCTGCAGTCCATGGGGCTGTAAAGAGTCGGACATGACTTAGTGACTGAACAATGACAATGAGTTGTATGGAGAGATAGCAAGATTGTTCTTATAATTTTGGAGACAAGAAAAAACAGATGAAAAGATATAATATAAGATAATATGATTAATATAATATATAAAACTATGTATAAAAATACATGTGCTTTCTTCATGCTGTATTTCTGACCATAAAACTTTAGAGACTCCCTAGTGGAAGCACAGAGTGTTGGCTCTTCCTTTGTGCTCGGATAATGCTGTAATCTCATTATTTCTTTTTCTTTTTTTTCCAAGAGGGTCAGAGCAGCAGGTGAGAGAGCTCGAGACAGGTGTCTCTTCCTCTGCCCACCTGCCAATCCACAAAGCTCTATATGACCACATACAATTGCTTCTTAAAGAATCAGACACAGGAACTGTCATCTCTCCAGGAAGTTTCTCAGCCATCGTCAGAATTCATTTTCGATGACAAGACATAATGGACTTGGGGTTTCATTAACTGACAGAGCACGCTGAGAAATCCTTTGTTTGAGCAAGAGAGAACTCAGACAGAAGGTAGGATTTACTTGGTCAATAGAACATTATAGAGGACTTCCAGAATCGAAGCTTTGCATTTAGCTTTCTTCCCCCTTTGGGTCCTGAAGACATGCCCCTAAGGCCTCAGTGTTAAAGAGTCTTGGGAAAACAAGCAGGAAGGGATGGACTGGGGACCCATGCCAGCTCATGCAAGCAGGGGTCTAGAATTCAGTAGAAGACTTCCCAGTCTCCCTGAGAAAGGGGTCAGCTTAGGGTCAGAAGCTAAGCGTGATTAAGAGTAGGGCACCTTCTGTCTAACCTCTGAAAGTACATCTGGCCAAGAAAAGCTGAGACTTGTAGCACCTTGTCACATCCTCTTGAAGGCGGGGCAGGTGACAGGTAGGGAAGGTGAGATGCTTTTGACATGCTTTAGTGGAAGTCGTGAACAGAGGGCAGCACGGTGAGAAGGTGATACACGTGTACTAAGGAAAAAGGGCACGCTTTCTCACAAACAGTACCTCTTCCTTAGAGTCTGCCAGTGTTCTTTTGCCTTCAGTTTTTTGTTTTTCCACCTGAATGACTCATCCTCTTTCATTGAAGGCGTTCATTCAATGCACTTTTTCACGAGCCCTTCTCTGAGTTACTCCCCCAGGGTATGGGTTCTTCTCTCAAGTTTGTTCTACTTTGTATGAATCTTGTTTGTAGGAATCTTCACCTGATGAAGAATGGCAGATTCTTTGACTAATGAAGAATGGCAAAACCATCATTCCATTGATGCTTTACCTGCTTACCTTTTAGGACAGTGAAGCCATGAATACCACAGAAGACATCTTTTACTGTATATTTCAAGGGCCAAGCTTTGCCCAGCGCCTAATGGGCATGCCAATCAATGGGGATGAACGAAATATTCCATCTGAAAGTCCTTAGGCACTGACAGCTTGGGAATCTTGGATAAGATTGTTTTCATATATCAATGATACTCTCTCAATTCCTCCCTCCATGAGGTGGGGGTAGAAGGGAGACACAAGAGGGAGGAGATTATATATATATATATATATATACACATATATATACACACACACACATACATTGTTATGGCTGATATGCATTGTTGCATGGCAGAAACCAATATAGCATTGTAAAACAATTATCTTCCAATAAATTTTTTTTTCATAGCTTCTTCCTAAATTCAGTGGCTATATCAGCACCCATCTCCAAGAGGCAGCTCCCAGGATTCAGTTCGTTGAAGTTCTAACTCACGAGGCTGCATGTCCGGGCTCCGCCTTGCACACCACCCCTGTCTTTTCTAGGAAGCTTTCCCAGCATCAGGGTCTTTTCCAGTGCTTTCTTGCTGCCAGGTGGGGGTGGAAGCTTAGGTTTCCACCTGGCCCTGATGTCATCAGGAGAGCGGAGGGAGAAGCAGAGTGCCTGTCAACCAGCCTTGCTTGTTCTTTTCACTGTTCCCATCATCTTGCTCCCTTTCATTGATGCTGGTGGGATGTGGGCTCAGGTCTTCACTGGGTCCTGCTAATACTAGGAAGAGGGGAAGCTGATGAGGCTGCCTGGCACCACCTTGTTCTGTTTCCTTGATGCCAGGTGAGTGTAGAGGGTGAGCCCCACACTGGGTCCCACGAATGCCCTGCGTGGGGTTGGGGGATGTGGAACCCTTCCTTGGACCACAATGTTCGATCTTGATGTTGAGGGGCGGGGACAGGGAGCCAAGGTTTGGCTGGTTCCCCTCTGCTGGTTCCCCTCTGCTGGTTCCCTGGCAGGGGGTTGGGGTGCCTCCTGGGGGTGGGGTGCTAGCTCAGTCCCCTTGGTTCTGTTGTGGGACTTTGGTGTTTCTGTTGGAGTTTGACAAGAGTAGAGAAGTTACTACCAAAGCAGTCTTTTGTTG
Organism: Cephalophus harveyi; assembly: GCA_006410635.1. Taxonomy (NCBI): domain Eukaryota; kingdom Metazoa; phylum Chordata; class Mammalia; order Artiodactyla; family Bovidae; genus Cephalophus; species Cephalophus harveyi. Next base: position 25,182 of record SJYT01028862.1, on the reverse strand, counting down.
TTAACTGATCCATTTTCTAGAGAAGCAGGCTTTCTTGGCCTTTTTTGATTTTGTCTGCTGTGTGTGGTTCCGGGTGGGAGGCTTCTGCAGTGCTGTCTGGGAGAGAGTGCTCAGCTGCTCAGCTGTGTTTGACTCTTTGCCTCCCCATAGACTATAGCCCACCAGTTTCCTCTGCCCATGGAATTTTTCAGGCAAGAATACTGGATTGGGTAGCCATTTCCTACTCCAGGGGATCTTCCTGACCCAGGGATTGAACTTGTGCTTCTTGTGTCTCCTGCACTGGCAGGCAGATCCTTTACCACTGTGCCTCCTGGGAAGCCCCCGCATTGCACATGATCTTAGCCAAAAGGTGGAGCAGGGATACAGACAAGGCCCGGCGAAAAGACCCAGGGTGTACCACCACCTTGTTCCTGGAGTCCTGGGGTCCCTAGGAAGTCTGCCTGCTTTTGTGCCATCTTCCTACTCTTGTTTGTTGTTTATGGTTTTCTGGTCATAAGGTGAGAAACTGGGAGAATGAAACTGCTTCATATTGGCCAGAGTTCCTACCCATTTATGGCTCAAACATGGATACAATGACTTAAAACTGTGGCTCAGCTTTTCAACCTACTGCAGGCAGTGTGAGCAAAGACCCCTCAACCCATTTTGCCTCTGGTTCCAGTCCTGTTAGGCGTGTGGTCCTAACAGCCTGGCAGAGGGGCCTCTTTGAGGATAGACAGTGTGTCTCACTCACCTCTGCATTCTCTGTGCCTCGCCCTTGCTTAGAAGATGCACAGTAATTGTTCTGAGTGAATGAAAGCAAAGGCTCCTTTAGGGGAACTGGAGAATCCTTTCTCTATGACCCGAAAAAGCCTGATGCGTTTTTTCAGTCTAGAATCTAGATTGGCTCTGACCTTGTTTTGCTCTTCAGGGGATATGCAATGTGGAGGCAGGCCGGGTCTGCAGCCTCCTGCAGGCGACTGAGGACTCTCAAGGTGACAGACTCCCCAGGAGGTGCCAGGCTATAGCGTCACTTCCTTCCGGCCTCCTGGTCCCCCAGATGTGTAGTTAAGTCAGCAAGGTGAAGTGCCTGCCTCAGGCTGCCCGGTCATTATCCACGTGAGGAGTGTGTGTGTGTGTGTGTGTGTGTGCGTGTGCACGCACATGCGCATGCTCCATCACCCAGTCGTGTCCACCTCTTTGCGATCCCATGGATTATGGCCCACCAACCTCCTCTACCAATGATATTTTCCAGGCAAGAATATTAGAGTGGGCTGCCATTTCCTCCTCTACCCAGCATCTCAGCTCTGTGCCCCTCGCCCCTGTCCCCACCTGGGCAGGCGAAGGGCTGAGGTCCAATGCCCAAGCTGGCAGGGGCCGGCAGAAGGGGCGAGGTGTGGGTCAGTCACATGTGCTGTGTGTTCCTGGGATATTCTCTAACCTCTCTGAGCTCTGGAATTTTCCTCTGAGGAATGGGGCTGCACATAGGGGGCCTTGCCCCAGGGGTTGCCCGGTGCTCCTCCCGCACAGCTGGCCATTGGATCTTCCCAACCCAGGGACCGAACCTACATGTCCTGCATCTCTCACACTTCAGGCAGATTCTTTCCACTGTGCCACCTGGGGGCTGCCTCTAGTATCAGTGGCTGTGTTGGGCCCTGGATGGTGACCTGCTGGAGGGCCTGGGGAGCTCCTGGTTGTGGTGTCCCAGTTGATAGTGGACTTCACTAGGAGCTGCCCGGTTAGGAGAGAGAAGGCAGGTAGGTGAGAACCAAAGAGAGAGAGAGAGAGAGAGAGAAACTGATGGAGAGAGCATGGCAGAAGGACCGACAAGCAGAGCACAGAGGGGAGAGATGCTCTTCCTTCATTTTTACCAGTTTTGTGATTGGCTCTCTGGGCAGCTTTGAGCTACTTTCTTCCTTCTCAGCATGCAAAAATATTTGACTGCCCAGGAATAAAACATCAAAACCTAAAATGTAATTAGATGTAGGAAATATTGATGGGGTGCCAGAAGCATCTGGGACGCTGATGTGAGTGGAGAGGGCTGTCTCTTTATGAGGAGGAAAAGATCAGAAGGTAGCAAAGCACAGCTCCTTGCAGGTGGATCCCTCTGAGTTCCGAGTGACAATATTGACTCCATCACCGCGCGTGTCAGTAAAATGATTATTGATATCAACCAGGCAAGATTAGAGGGAGGAGGGAGTGGAAACCAGAGGAGAGCTGATTTCAACCAGTAATGATACCAGAGTCAGATTTCATAAAAACAAACTAATTATTTTTGATTCTGTGATCCTTGGAGCTCTTGGCTGCTACTCAACAAACTGGGTTCACGCATCTCCAGGAGGCAAGCCCTGGCCCTCCACCCCCCATCCTGCTGCTGTGTGTGCACTGAGCCTGGCTCAGGACAGAGGCTCACAGTCCCTTCTGGAACCTTTTTCTCCTCTTTCCACTGCTCCCTGAAAACTCACATCTAGGCCACTACATTTTACTATTCTTGGCACAACTCTCTGAACTCCAGGAAACAGCACATGACTCTATGGTCTGAGACAGTTTCCTAAATATTTTATGTACAATGAAAACTGTTCAAGGGTGGATGACTGTTTGGAAGGTTTTTGCTTGCCCGGCAGTGCCAGTTTCAGAGCTGGGCACACTGTGTGCCCAGGGAACAAGGCCCGAGGGGCTGACATGGCAGCTCGGAAAGGCCTGGCCTCTGCTCTGTCCCCGTCCACACGTATGCGTCTTTCATCCTGCAGCCACTCCGTCATCTGCCTTTTACAGGGCTGGACTGGCTTTGCTTTCCCAGAAGGATGGTGGCAGGAAATTAAAGCCTGTCACCTGTCGGTGCCTTCTGTGGTGTGTCCTGGAGAAACATGGCGCAGTGGCTCATGGTGTTACTAAGCAGGAGAGGTGAGGGCGGCCACCACGCATCAGAGAGGCTTTCTCGTGGAGAGAAAGTGCAGAGACCTCACAGCAAGATGGCCAAATGCTAGTGATGCCAGGCCTTGAGATCTCCCCAGAGGGGGCATCCTGTTTGACAAGCATGGCTCTTTCTGGTTACAAGGCGTATTTCGTTACTAAAAGCAATAATACATAGACGCACTATTGTTTATAGTTAGAATGGGCACTTGTACATGCATGCCTGCTCAGTTGTGTCCGACTCTTTGTGACCCCATGGTCTGTAGCCTGGAAGGCTTCTCTGTCCAGACATGGGATTCTCCAGGCAAGGATACTGGAATGGATTGCCATTTCCTCCTCCAGGGGATCTTCCTGACCCAGGGATTGAATCTGTGTCTCCTGAATTACAGGTAGATTCTTTACCACTTGTGTCATTGGGGAAGCCCTATGGACACTTTCTATGGACTAAATATTGGTTCCCTAACTCCCAAATTCATATGTTGAAACCCTTGTTGTTGTTTAGTTGCTAAGTCATGTCTGGCTCTTTGCCACCCCATGGACGGTAGCCCACCAGGCTCCACTTTCCATGGAATTCTCCAGGGAAGAATATTGGAGTGGGTAGCCATTCCCTTCTCCAGGGGATCTTCCAGACCCAGGGACTGAACCCAGGTCTCCTGTATTGGCAGGCAGATTCTTTACCATCGAGCTACCAGGGAAGCACCCCCCTATCCCCCGCATTAAGTTTGGATGAGATCATGAATCTGAAGCTCTCAAGAATGGAATTAGCACCCTTATAGAATCACAAGAGCATCTGCTTCCCCTCTCTCCTCTCCTTGTGAGGATACAGGGAGAAGTCCACAGTCAGTGACCCAGACGAGGTCCTCACCAGACCCTGACCATGCTGGCTTCCTGATTTCAGACTGTCAGCTACAGAACCATGAGAAATGAGTCTATGTCACTCATAAGCCACTCAACCGGTGAGATTTGGTTAGAGCCACCGGAACTAAGACAGCAGCGCTTGCTGAGCACTTACTATTTTCAAGGTACTGGGTCCATCTCTTTGTATGCAGCATCTTAGTGTTCCCTCACCATAAATCTGTGAGTTATTATCCTCATGGAATGGATGACAAAATAAAACTCAGAAAACTTAAACAGTTTGCCCCAAATGACTTGGGAGTTAATGGTGTGGCCTTCAGCAAATCTTTTTTTTTTTTTTTACTTTATTTTACTTTACATTACCATATTGGTTTTGCCATACATTGACATGAATCCGCCACAGGTGTATACGAGCTCCCAATCCTGAATCCCCCTCCCACCTCCTACCCCATATCCTCTCTCTGGATCATCCCCGTGCACCAGCCCCAAGCATCCTGTATCCGGTATCGAACATAGGCTGGCATTTCGTTTCTTACATGATAGTATACATGTTTCAATGCCATTCTCCCAAATCATCCCACCCTCTCCCTCTCCCCCAGAGTCCAAAAGTCTGTTCTATATATCTGTGTCTCTTTTGCTGTCTCACATACAGGGTCATCATTACCATCTTTCTAAATTCCATATATATGTGTCAGTATACTGTATTGGTGCTTTTTCTTTCTGGCTTACTTCACTCTGTATAATTGGCTCCAGTTTCATCCATAAATCACAGCAGGATCCTCTATGATCCACTTCCCAGAATACTGGAAATAAAAGCAAAAATAAACAAATGGGATCTAATTAAAATTAAAAGCTCTGCACAACAAAGGACACTATAAGCAAGGTGAAAAGACAGCCTTCTGAATGGGAGAAAACCAATAGCAAATGAAGCAACTGACAAACAGCTAATCTCAAAAATATACAAGCAACTTATCCAGCTCAACTCCAGAAAAATAAACAACCCAATCAAAAAATGGGCCAAAGAACTAAACAGACATTTCTCCAAAGAAGACATATGGATGGCTAACAAACACATGAAAAGATGCTCAGCATCACTCATTATTAGAGAAATGCAAATCAGGACCACAATGAGGTACCATTTCACACCAGTCAGAATGGCTGTGATCCAAAAATCTACCAGCAATAAATGCTGGAGAGGGTGTGGAGAAAAGGGAACCCTCTTACACTGTTGGCGGGAATGCAAACTAGTACAGCCACTATGGAGAACAGTGTGGAGATTCCTTAACAAACTACAAATAGAACTGCCTTATGACCCAGCAATCCCACTGCTGGGCATACATACTGAGGAAACCAGAATTGAAAGAGACATGTGTACCCCAATGTTCATAACAGTACTGTTTATAATAGCCAGGACATGGAAGCAAATCTGAAATTAAGCCACTTCCAATGCCCATAACCTTAGAAACCCCGGAGCCACTGATGAAATGGCAGAACTCAAGATATCTGAGTGTAGGGAGGGGAACTTTCTCTGGGGAAGCTTAGCTAGAGGGCAACAGCACCTTCGGGAGATTTGGGTCATGATAACACTCCAAGGGAATAGAATAAAAATAATAGTGACTGTACTTCTACCATGTAGCCTTTTGTTAAATTAAACATATCAATACAGTACTAAGTCCCCCACATACAAATGAGTTTCGTTCCAAGAGCATGTTCACAAGAGCAATTTGTTCATAAATCTAACAAACTTAGCCTCAGTACCCAACTAACACAATCAGCTATATAGTACTATACAGTAATAGATTTATAATATTTTTCACACAAACAATACATAAAAAGCAAACAAAAAAGTAAAGAAAACATTTTTAATCTCACAGTTCAGGCACCTTGAAAAGTACAAGAGTACAATACCACAGTTGGCATACAGGGGCACCTTCGCCTCTTTGAAAGTTCACACCTAGAAGGTTCATATGTAGGGGACTTACTGTATATTTTCCAGGCAAACAGAATCTACAGGTTTGGAAAGTGGTGGTATAGTTTTCCATCTCCCAGTGTAAGGAAACTAGATTCAGTGAGGTCATATGCCTCATCCTGGGCCAGGCTGCTGGTGACACCAGAGTCGGACCTCAAGCCCACCCAGGCTCAGCCCTCAGCACCCTGTTAAGCCAGCTTTAGAGATCCCCAGGCCGATGCTCTTGCAATGCTCCGTGTCCCACACACGAGGACACAGAGCATGTGTGTCCTGTGTCCTGAGCATGGTTGCCCTGGCTTTAACCCGGCCTCGTTCTGTCCTTGACTCCAGCCTAATTTCCTCCATTCTTCCTTTCATTTCCTGTAAAGGCAGAGCCGTCAGATGCAGTGTCTGGACCTCTTTGCTCCTCTCTTCTGAATTCTGCATTCACACTGTCTCAGTTGCCACCAGGCCCTTCTTTTGGGGAAATAGGCCCCCCACGGAGAGTGAGAGCCAGTCTTATCAGAGCAGCGCCCCTGGGGCTTGTGGAGGGGGTCAAAGGCAGTACGTTTTTATATTGGTCTTTTGAAATGTCTTATTATTAAAAAAAAAAAATATTTTTTGAATCTAGGTTTAGATTTTTAAAAATTGTTTTGGATGCCCTGATTCTTCACCACAGTGTGTGGGTTCTTTGTTTCAGCCTTCAGGATTCTTTTGTTTTGGCGCACAGGTTGGCATGTGGGATCTTAGTTCTTCGGCCAGGAATGGAACCCATATTCCCTGCACTGAAAGGTGGATTCTCAACCACTGGACCACCAGGGAAGTCCCAGGGGCTCCTCCAGAGGAGGACTTTCTTCTTCTCCTCCCCCTCCTCTTCCTCCTGATTCTTTACAGAGAGATCTTTCTTATAGGAGTTACTTCAACACAGTTTCATTTACACAACAAAGTGACAGGATAGAAAATGTTAGAGGTAATATCACATTAATATCTGGCATCTGGTACCCCTATTATGATAATTTCCCTGGTGGCTCAGACAATAAAGAATCTGTCTGCAACGCAGGAGATGTGCGTTCAACCCCTGGATTGGGAAGATCCCCTGGAGAAGGAAACGGCAACCCACTCCGGTATTCTCGCCTGTAGAATCCCATGGACAGAGTAGCCTGGCAGGTTATAATCCACGGGGTTGCAAAGAGTCAGACACGACTGAGCAACTAACACACGCCCCTGCTATGTGCCCAGGGCATCATGTATCATCTCTAAGCTATACAGTGATGAGGTCTTATCATCCACATTTTGGAGGTGACAGAACTGTAGCCTGGCATAGCTGAATACCTTACTCAAAGTCACAGAGCTGGAATGGGAAGTAGCTGGAAGAAAACCCCAGGAATGCCCAAATCTAAACACTCTCTACTACCCCCGGGAATGGTGTTACTCTGTAAACATCTCTTGCAGGTGGTGAGCTCACAGTCCCCCTCCCTCCTGCTGTTTTTAAGTCATCGGTTCCATGGCTTAGCAGTAGTTGGGGACAAGTGGCCATCCTGTTGTAAGCCTGACTCAAAAGTCTGAGGAAACCTACAAAACAAAGTCATCAGCCCCTCCCTTCCAGGACACACCAGTTCTAGATGAAGAAACAGATGGGAGGGGAGGGCGGTGAGAAAAGGAGTTGATAGTTGACAGACAGATGGGCAAAGATGAGAAGGGCTAGCAAGTCATCGAGTGGGAAGGGTGCCCAGGGCAGAGGGATCACAAGTATCCTGGTGCTGAAATGCAACAGTCATGTGGAGTTACAGCAATGTGATGGAGCTGGTGCAGGAGTGTGGGAAGAACAGGGAGCTAACAGGTAAGGGGGACCCAGAGGGGACAGGAAGATGGGGACCAGACACTGTAGCATCCTTGGATCCCAGGAGAAGCAGCCTGATTTCCTCCTGTAGGGGCGGAGGGTGCGGACTGAACATGGCTGTCTGCCCCCACACGCACCGTCTCATGGATGCAAATGAAAACTGCCAAATAGCCTTTCTTTTTAAAGCTTTCTCACTCTGGCCTGATCACTCAAAAAGGAGTCTCGTGGAAAGGAGGAGCAGATTGATGTGGGAGCCACGTGTCTGTCTGCCTGAGCCAGGAAAGCAGGCATCCTCCCCTCCCAACGATACACCTTTTCCAAGAGCTGACAACCCTGACAGCCACTCCGTCACCACAGCGGCATTCTGGGTGTGAGAGCTGAGCAATGACAGGGACCGGCACCCCAGACAGAAACACAACACACACTCGGGGAAGGTAAATGATGGTACACACGGCATTTATCTCTGAGGTTGTTCCCCGAGCAAAACCAATTACTGGCCTTTTCCTTGCGAACGTGCAGTGAGTGTTAACTTACTGGAGGCCAGGGTGAAAAGACGCTATGATGCATCTTTGTGATATTCATGAGTCTGCTGAGAGTTTCAAGGCAAAGGATTTAGTATTTCTGGGCTTCTGCAGGCAGGGAGAGTGTGCGGTGCATCTAAGACGAGCTCCAAGGAGCAGGGTATTGAAGTGGCACTTTGTATAACAGGTGCACTTAGGAATTGCAGGTGGAAGTTGGGATCAGCCTGGGAGAGGAGGAAGGACCGATCATGTCAATAAAAGACCTGCTAAAGGGAAAATGCGCTGCTCTTTCCGGAGAGCAGCGGGAGGGCTTTGTGCTGCACTACATGGCAATCACCATGTTAAATTGGGATGCAGGGCCAGATGTCCCCAAATGATGCAGGACTCACCTCCCTCTCTGCCAGGGCTGCTGCTGCTGCTGGGCTAAGGCTAGAGCAGACTTTGCATCACAAAGAACCATCTCTTAGCTGGGCTGTCCAGCGGGAGACTGGGGTGGTCATGAAAGGAGAGCTGATGCCATGGCCTCATGTTGAAGTTTCCATCCCCAGGCTTGGCCAGAGTTATAGGACTCTTGTATCAGCCCCGGGGGCCTGCCAGCCACCCCCCTCCGCCTTCTCTATCTCCCTTGGGTTTTTCTGTGCAGGCATCTCCTTCTTTCTCTCTGAGGGCACAGTGATTGGTTTTATAGTTTTTGTGTTGCGTGAAGGTATCAACCAAAAGGGACAAGGAGAGTCTCAAAATACAGAAGAACTCCATTGCAAAGCCATGTGCATGGGGTAGTATATTTGCACGAGAGGCTGTTTTTTTCCGATGTGCTCAGAGAAGAACTATAGGCAGGTGGTAGCCTTGCTTCTTCCCTCGCTTCTCCTTTACTCACAGGGGTGAGCAGGACTGGGCAGGAACCCTGGAGACCTGGGCTGAGCTGCATGAGCAGATGCAGTGGGTAGAGGAGCCTGCAAGGCAGGAGATGCAAGACACTCATGGAGGGCAGTTAGCCCTGAGACACACTCAGAACCCTGCGCTGCCTTCCCGAAGGACTCAGCTGCAACTCTTGGGGAGGAAAATCAAGGCTCCTCGCTTATACAGACATGCAGTCTGGTAGGCTGTCTCTTCTATGATCCCTTTGATGCAAATGCATTCAGTCTCGCCTGGAATTAAGAGGGTGCCCCAAACTTACATTTTAGAAGCAAATTTATTTTAGAAGCACATTTATTTTAGAAGCAAATAAAATGAACTGAGCCACAAAATTGTGTTGGAGCTGACAAAGGTCTCAGAGACCCTCTGTCTTAGGAGTTGCAAAACACTAGCTGGTGAACATACTTATCTGACACTTAGAGTTTTATTTATCATTCATTCATCATTCATTCATTCAAAAGGAGAAGAGGCGGCAGAGGATGAGGTGGTTAGGTAGCATCACCAACTCAATGGACATGAGTTTGAGCAAGCTCTGAGAGATGGTGATGGACAGGGAAGCCTGCCGTGCTGCAGTCCATGGGGTCACAGAGTCGGACCCAACTTAGTGACTGAACAACAACAACAACATTCATTCACTCATTTACCTGTTTTATTTGTTTTCAAAAGTACTCTTAAACACTGTATGCTTTCTCAGGGCCCCATTGCCCCATCCCCTACCAGGTTCATTTGCTGTGACTCTGCATAATCAGCCTGGTTCTTAGAAGCCTTTGAACTTCTCTTGCTTTTTCTACTTCCTCATTTTACAGATGGAGAGGCTGAAGTTCCCAAAGAGTAGGTGGCATGCCAAGTACACGTCACCAGTCATTGGAAAACATTCAGCTTAGAGCTGGTCTCTTCTCTCCCTTCATGTTGAGATGCTTCCCGAGTCTTGAAATGACCTCACTGTATTTAGCTCAATTTTAGCTTCCCCTTAACCACCTTTGTGGTCTTACTGGAGCCTACCAGACTGCATGTTTTATTTTTTTTCCCTTACAAAGTGGAATTGGAAGAGGGTAGACACCTTCAGCCTCTTCTTTATTGTCTCCCGAAGGTCTGAGATGATGTACAATTGCAGTGAGTTGTGAGCAGTATTAAGGCTGCCTCCTTCACTTTGAATGCATCTTATCCTTGTCTGTGGCCATATCACCCCAAACACACTTGATCTTGTCTGAACACATCTCCTCCTGACCTCAGCCAAATTCTTCCCTGCTCTGTCTCTACCTCCCCTGATACTCTGTCCATCCCTGCTCAGCTTCTTCTCTTCTAGAGGAATTTTCTTGCCTTCTAGTCTGGCTCAATCATGATCTGTAGAGCAGCTGATGTGTCTACCTGGATGACCCAATCACCAAGAGTGGGGTTCTTGGGACTCACACACTGTCCCCAGGTTCTTAGCCACCTGTTTCCTGTTACTGGCCTGTTTCCCCTTTCCCACGGCTGTCTAGCTCTATTTTGCTTTTTTGGTCCAGAACTCTCTGGATTATACATTTTTAAGAGCAAAAAGATGCTTCAAATCCTGCCCTCCATGACTTTCCACTTATGAGAATTTTGACCTCTGTATTCAGAATGGCCTGGGTAAAGGAGACAGATAGAAAGAGACTACTCTTTTAGGTTTGATAGCTCTCCCATGATTCAGGCTTGTGCTCTGCTTTACAAAATGATCTCTAATGGGTTCATCGTGCTGCCACCTCTTGGCCTCCTGGAGGAAATCCCTAACAAATAGCCATTCATCCATCCATACAGCAAACAATAAACTACCAAAAAAGTGACCAAGTCCTGCAGTGTCTGCCCACATAGATTTTACCTCTTGGTGGAGGAAGATAGATAATATAGAACAAGATGATTTTTGCATGCTACGGAGAACATATAGCCAGATGATGTAAGAGAAAGCGATGGGTTTGGAGGGACTTCTTTAGACTGTATGGCAGACAAAGGCCTCACTAGATAGGTGATATTTAGCCTGAAAGATACAAAGAAATCAACCAGGTGAAGCTCTGAGGAAGAGTGTTTCAGACAATGGGGACTGACAAGTATAAGAGTTCCGGGGCTGATAAAAGCTTGACATGTTAGGGAAAAGGAAGGCAGGCTAATATGATGAATCATAATTATAGAGTTGGATAATGAGAAGAGTTGGGATCAGAATCTGGTAAGGAATTTGGAACTTTTCTCTAAATCTAATGGGCAGCCATTAGAAGGTTTTAAGCATTAATAGGAAAGTGACATCTTATGATGTATTTTTAAACATGTTATAATACCAAGACTGCAAGATGGAAAATGGGATATTTGCATTCTCTCCCTTGCTGGCTTCAATAAAACAAGTTGCCATGTCAAGGAGGGTTATACAGAAGGAACGGATGAGGACCTCTATCCAACAACCAGATAGAAAGTGATTCCCTCAATCCAGTGGCCCAGAACAAAATTGAGTCTTGCTAACAACCATGAAAGGAAGGTTGGAAGCAAGTCTTTCCCTGGTCAAGTCTTCAGATGAGATGCCACCCAGGCAAAAAACTGGGTTGCAATATTATGAACGACCCTGAAGCAGAAGACCCAACTAAAGTGTGCTCAAACTCCTAGCCCATAAAATCTATGAGATAGTAAATACTATTAGGTTCAGTTTTTATGGCTAAATCTGTTGCATCTTTTAATGCACCCCATAAAGTGTTTGAGTGACCAGTTAACTGAATGTCAACAGTCATGAAGAGATAAACAAACATTGTATATTAACAAATATATGTGGAACCTAGAAAAATGGTAAAGGTGAACCTATTTTCAAAGCAGAAATAGAGATATAGATGTAGAAAACAAATATGGAAATCAAAGGAGGAAGGGGACGTGGGATGAACTGGGAGATTGGGACTAATGTATATACACACTACTATGTATAAAATCCTATGGAGAAGAAATGGCAACCCACTCCAGTGTTCTTGCCTAGAAAATTACATGGACTGAGGAACCTGATAGGCTACAGTCCATGGGGTCCCAAAGAGTCAGACATGACTGAGCAACTTCACATGTATAAAATAGATAACCAAAGAGAATCTACTGTATCGCATGGGGAACTCAATGATCTGTGGTGACAAAGTGAATATAGCTGATTCACTTTGCTATACATCAGAAACTAACACAACATTGTAAAGCAACTAAGCTAAAAAAAAAAAAAAATGCCAATCATCTTGTTAAAAGCAAAATCAGGGTCTAAAATATTGAGGAGGTCCCATTTTTAGGAAGCATACCAAGAGATTCTAAGATTTAATGATCATGTTGGCATAATTAGCATCTGTGGGGACAATTCATATTCAGAATTTACAGTAGTACAAAATAAAATGAAATAAAGGCTCAGGTTTACTTAAGGTCAGTCCCCATGAATTCTTGTCATGGCAGCTCATTATGTCAATTACTCTTTTGGAGTTCTCACTTCCAAGGATATGTTGTTTTTGTTTTTTTAGTTGCTAAGTCGTGTCGAACTCTCTTGAGACCCCATGGACTCCAGCCCACCAGACTTCTTTTGTCCATAGGATTTCCAGGTAAGAACACTGGAGTGGTTTGCCATTTCCTTCTCCAGGAGATCTTCCCATCCCAGGGATCAAACTCACATCTCCTACACTGGCAGAAGGATTCTTTACCACTGAGCTACCAGGGAAGTTCAACATCCAAGGATAAACCACTGATAAGACTAGAAGTATGAACTGTTGAATCCACAGTTGCTATTAAAAGAATCTCAAACCTCAGAAGCCCAAAGAACTGCTTCTCTAATGATGAACATTCAAGTTACAACATGCAGTGGGGGAGACCTTTGAAGGCAGAGCAAGTATTTTCAGCTCTTATTATCCTCATTCATAAAATCTTAGCCACAAGACATGCCAGAGCCTTTTTGGAATATATCTATGGAGACAATGAGGGAGTTAATTTCAGGTTTCTGGGAGCAAACTCGGTGATAGCAATGGGCCCTGTAGACATAGGCAACTGCCTGATGCTCAGCATCTTTAGGGTCATGTTAATCTTTGGCTTGATTGAGACTATGCTAGTATTTAATGTGCTGGGGAATAGGTCTGTTCAGGAAACAGGGATCCCAATTATAGTGGACATCTGTTTATGGACTAAGTGATTGATGGCAGTGTAGGTCAGCAGCCAGAGCTTAAAGTTTGGTGACAGGGTCCAGTCTTTTAGATTATGAACAGAAATTATATGTTGGCTTCAAGCTGTAGTTTATATCTCTGCCCTTGAAAGGAAATATTGGGATATGCCTTTCTGCTACGGCAAAGTCTCTCTCTTGAGGCAGCATAAGACAATAGCCACAGATTCCACATACATGCATTAGTATATATTTGTTTTTCTCTTTCTGATTTGCTTCACTCTTATGGCAGACTCTAGGTCCACCCTCCTCTCTACAAATGACTGATGTCCATCCTTTTTTATGGCTGAGTAACATTCAAGCTGGTTTTAGAAAAGGAAGAGGAACCAGAGATCAAATTGCCAACATTCACTGGATCATGGAAAAACGAAGAGAGTTCCAGAAAAACATCTATTTCTGCTTTATTGACTATGCCAAAGCCTTTGACTGTTCTGAAACTCCAGTACTTTGGCCACTTCATGTGAAGAGTTGACTCATTGGAAAAAACTCTGATGCTGGGAGGGATTGGGGACAGGAGGAGAAGGGGGTGACAGAGGATGAGATGGCTGGATGGCATCACTGACTTGATGGACGTGAGTTTGTGTGAACTCTGGGAGTTTGTGATGGACAGGGAGGCTTGGTGTGCTGCAAGTCATGGGGTTGCAAAGAGTTGGACACGACTGAGCGGCTGAACTGAACTGAACTGCACATTCCATTGTGGATATGTACCATATATTCTTTATCCATTCATCTGTCTGTGGACATCCTGGCTGTTGTGAATAGTGCTGCAATGAACATTGGGGTTCATGTGTGTTTTTGAATTATAACTTTCTCAGGGTATATGCCTAGGAGTAGGATTGCTGAGTTATATGGTAGTTCTCTTTTTAGTTTTTATAGGAACATCCATACTCTTCTCCATGGTGGCTGTAGAAAATGGTAGAGATGAACCTATTTGCAGGGCAGGAATAGAGATCCAGATGTAGGGATCTGATATGTGGACACAGAGGGGAGTGGTGGTGGAGGGGCTGGAATAAATTGGGAAATTAGGATGAACAGATGTGCACTGCCATGTGTAAAACAGAAAATTTTGGGCCATTCCATTAGCTGGGACCAGTCATGTGACATTACCTCGATGCAAGGCATGCTGGGAAATGTAGTCTCTGGCTTGACAGTCACTTCTCAACAACAATTCCACACCTGGAAGAGGACATAGTCTTTCAGGGTCCATTAATAATCTCTGCCTCAGGTTTCCAATGAGACTACTGGGGCTCAGAGCAGGCACTCAAAAATTTGCACAGACCTTAGAAGTGACAAAGTCTGCATTGGCAAAGTGGAGAGAAAACTGTCAAACAGTTGGATCTGATGCGACAGCTCCCCCAGGGCTTTTGGATCTCATGGTCTCACAATTCCCAAGCAGATCTGATTAAGGGTCGAGGCTCTCAAGTCAGGTTGTCTTGGTTTTCAGCTTGGTGCAAGTGCTTATTAACTGCATGACTGTGGGCAAATGACTTCTCTCTTATATTTGGTTTTTGCATTTATAACATGGACCTAATAATGGTATCACCATCAATTTTTTTGTGTGAGAATTAAGTGAATTGTAAGCAAAGAGTTTTTAGATTGGTGCTTGGCAAACAGCTCTAAGTGTTACCTGTGGCTCTTGCTGTTGTGATCTCTTGATTCATTTGGGTCCAATGTTGGTATCATTTTGGGTTCATCTGCATCAGTATCAGGGCCCTTCATTCTGTCACCTCATGCTCATTCTTGTCATACTTTGGTGTCCACCCCTCACCCCCATCACAATTTCCTCTTTTCTCCCTCAGCTTTAGACCACTAGAATAAGTTTCCTCCCTAAGAACGTTTGTAATATTTAGCAAAATGACCAACCGCATTCTTCCTTCTGAAAGAGAGTGATATCTTGAGCCATAATTATCTCATCATCTTAGCCATCTCCCTCTGACTTCAGCACAACAAAGATTTTCTCACTATATCTGCTCTGAGATAATTATACAGGGTGGTTGCATGATCCGCATATATTTTATTCTCCAAATGACTGAGGTTTAAGAGTAGTAAAACCGATCACACTGCTTATTAAAACTGTAAAATACATTGCGATTCAGGCATACCTGAGAATAGATGGAATAAGCAAATTCAGTTTGTACCAACGGACTCAAGTTAATACATAGAAAAGACTCTCTCCTTTTGACCTCCAGTTTAGTGGATGTTTGGGCAGATAGTGTTCAACAGATGGCAGAAACTGTTGCTCCCATCACCTTGCCTGGCTAGAAAGGGCCTCATGTTGAACTTCTAAATGTTAAAGAGGTCATTCATAATGAACTTGTATGCTAGGAATTTTTCCAAGTAAATGTCACATGCTCCTGTGTCACTGACCTACTCCCCCTAGGTCTACATACCCCAAGGAATACAATGGCTCAGCCACAAAGTGGGCACCGCGGCACCATGCAGTAACCTTTCCTTTACACGATGGTCTCCCTTGACATGCAGGGCATTGTGTGCTAGCCATTGTGGGCTCACAACACTGGGCCATTGTGGGCTATGCCCAGGGCACACTGCTTGGACTCAGAGGTCATTCCTGAATGAGAAATTCAAGGACTCACAAACACCCCGTGTCACTGGCATGTCTAGTAATGAACTGGAACCCGTGGTTTGGGCTCCCATTCCAGTGTGAATTTCTCTCTAAGTTTCTTCCTTCCTATGTAGTTCTTCCTGTATAGCTTCTTCTTCCTACATAGACCATTGCTTGGGGAAAATCCCTTAAAATGAGGAGCTAAAAGTGGCTTTGGTAATCACCTAGTCCAAATTCCCCATCCTGAGAAAGTAGAGGTGTTACGTATTTTATTACTATTATTATCATTAATTGAATGGAACAATGAAGCATTCTCTCACGTCATTGTGAAGTAAGAGGTGCCTTAAAGCAAATCACAAGTATTATTTGACAATTGTGTTTTCAGGGACCTGTTTAGCAGTATATATCAAAATGAAAAAAAAAAAAAAGGTACATGTAGGTTGACTCAGTCATTAAACTTCTGCAGATTTCTCTACATCCTACATCATCTTTTGATAGCAATACTAGTGTCCCTCATCGTGACAGTGGTTAAACAAACTATGGTACATCTTTGCAATGGAAGAATACATAGGAAAGAAGAAAATTTGGAGTAGGAGAAAGTCATGCTGGAATGAGAAACCAGACCATGGGCCCAGGCAACTGACAACATAAAATAGATCTGGGGAGAAAAACCCATGCAAAAAAATGTTAGTAGTGATTATGGTAAGCACAGAGAATGAAGGCAGAAGGGCATATAAAAAAGCTTTCACTTTTCTTTTTGTACTCTTTTAATATTCTATATTTGTTTCACTTATCAGCAAGGAGTATCTAGTGGATATATGTGTTTTTAAATTGTATACCTTTATATATAATATTTATAAAAATATTATATATTATATATATTATATTATATATAATATTTGCGCTTCCCTGGTGGCTCAGAGGTTAAAGCATCTGCCTGGAATGCTGGAGACCTGGGTTCGATCCCTGGGTTGGGAAGATCCCCTGGAGAAGTAAATGGCAACCCACTCCAGTATTCTTGCCTGGAGAATCCCATGGAGGAAGGAGCCTGGTAGGCTACAGTCCATGGGGTCGCAAAGAGTCGGACACAACTGAGCGGCTTCACTTTCACTTTCATATATAATATTTATCTATAAATATATATGTATTGCTTTTTATACTTTTATGTATATATTTATATATAAAGATATAAAATAAAAATCAGTACAGATATCCATCTGATAATCCTTGCTGATTTTTTAATGAAAAATTTTCACAATGTAAGAAAAGTTTTATATATATATATGAAAACTAACACATTGTTATTTTATAAATCAAAACATACAATTCATTGTAGAAGCTTTTCAAAATACAGATATTCACTCATAATTCTAACACCCACTGCTTACATGATATCATATGCTTGTTCAACCTTTTCATTATGCATAATTTCATATATTCAAATACCATGGAGTTTTTTTTCAATAAAAATATGATCACATTGTAAATACCTTTGTACAACTTAAAAGATCAAGTGTCTATGACATGAAATAATTTTTTACAACATAATTTAATGATTGCAAGGTATTCAACTTTCTAGATAGTATATTATTCCAGATCTCTAATTGTTGATTCTTCTGTTTATTTTGATTTGTTTCTGTTTTGCTGTGATAAATACATAGTCACATATGTGTCCCTCCAGGCTAACATCTCAGAAGTGACTGCACATTATTTAAGCTTTTGATAAATATTGCCAACTAATTCCAAAGAATTCCAAATTCTATGGAGTTACACACTGGGAGTAGATGAAAATTTTCATTCACCCTCATAGTACAATAGATGCTTATAACAATCAAGGAAATCCTGAAAACTTCAGTTACATTTGCAGAGCTTTGTATCATAAAATATGAAAATTGTCTCCGCTCTACCATAAAAAAAAAAATACGAGAAATGCTTGAAAAGACAAGGATGCATATTTAGATAAGACCCTGTTTTTACCATTCATTCAGACGGTATTTACTGAGTGTCATCCTCTGTCTTAGTGACTGGGCATATAACAAGAGACAACACCTCAACTAGGCAAATGAGATCTTTTAGAAAACAATTAGGACCAAGTGAAATTAAGTCAGGGGATGGGATGAGGTGGGCCCAGAAGAATGGCTGGTCAGGGAGGGCCTCTTTGAGGAGATTCTGAGAAGGGGCCAGGCATGTGAAGACCTGGGGGAAAAAGTACATTCTAGAAGAGGAGAAGGGAAATGCAAAGGCTTTGAAGTCACAGAGAAAGCTCTTAATTCTGATGATTCAGAAAAACAGTCCTTGTGTCTTCAGCGAAGTGAGCAAGGCAGATGTGACTGAAGATGAGATTGGCGTGCTGGGCAGGAATGTGAGGGCACTTTGCATGTATGCTCAGTCAGTCATATCTGACCCTTCTGCGACCCCATGGACTGTAGCCCACCAGGCTCCTCTCTCCATGGGGTTTCCCAGGCAAGAGTACTGGAGTGGGTTGAGATTTCCTCCTCCAGGGGATCTTCATGATCTAAGGATTGAACCTATGTCTTCTGCATCTCCTGCATTAACAAGCAGATTCTTTACTATTCTGCCACCTAAGGTGTAAAGGGCTTTGTAATTCACTGCAAGGAGCATAGATTTCACTCTAAGTGTGATAGGAAACTGTTGGCTGGTTTCTAACAGTGCAGTGTTGCATTGTTTTGTTTTGTTTTTTAATGTCTCTGAAGCTGCTGGGCAGAGAATGGATTGCAGGAGGTAGGTGGTTGAGTGGAAGCTGGGAAGCTTGTGAAGAGGACAGAGCAATAGTTTAAGTACTGGTGATGGGCCTTGAATGACAGTGGAGCAGTTGAGATGGAAAGAAGGGAATGGATTTGAGATGCATCTCGCAGGCAAAGGAGAGGAACATGGTGATGTACGAAATGTGCAAAGTGAGAGAAAAGGGAAGACTGGGTATGACGTTTGTGCTTTCCCCAGTGCAACTGGTTTAATGAAGTAGCTGTTCACAGAGAATGAGGAGGTTGGAGGCAGTTTGGACAGTGGATATGGCAGCCAGAATTCTTGTTTGCAACATGTTGGGCTTGATATTCTTATATATACATTTAAATGCCGAGATGTCAGTGGTGTACCTCTGGGGTTCAGAAGCCATATAAAAGATGGTGGTCAGTGAGCTTAAAGAGAGTATTTAGAGTCCTGGGGCTAGATGAGTGCATTAAGGATGAGAGTAATAGGAGAGAAGGGGAGGGAAAGCAGGGAGAGTGTAGGAGAAGGACAAGACTGAATTCTGGTTGTTCTATGATTCTGATTTCCAAGTAGAGGAAAATGTGCCATACGGGAGGTGAGAAAAGGCAGCCAGGGGCCCAGGAGGATCCTTGGGAGACTCTGGCATCCCCAGAGTCAGGAGAAGAACACCTGTCAAGAAGGAAGAAGTGGCCAACCGCCTTCAGTGATGCTCTCAGAGCCATTAGCAAGCTGACACTGGGAAAGTGAAAAAAAAAAAAAAAATGGAGTTGGTGATGGACAGGGAGGCCTGGCATGCTGCCATTCATGGGGTCACAAAGAGTCAGACACAACTGAGAGACTGAACTGAACTGAACTGATAACATACTTACACAGAGAAAATAATAAGAAATGGCTATAGACATTTTTTAATTTTAAATTAGTTTTTATTGGAGTATAGCTGCTTTACAATGTTGTGTTAGTTTCTGCTGTACAGCAAAGTGGATCAACTACACTTTGCAAAGAGAATCAGACTCACGAAATAAATGAGGGTATACACATAGTCCCTTTTTGGATTTCCTTCCCATTTAGGTCATCACAGGGCATTGGGTAGAGTTCCCTGTGCTATGCAGTAGGTTTTTATTAGTTATCTATTTTATACATAGTAACAATAGGGTATATACATCAATCCTATCTCCCAATTTGGAAATGGTTACATATATTTAAACAGATAATTGTAAAGCAAACACCTGACTCACATCCACACAGGGCAAGACCTAGAACAGCACCAGCCCTCAGAATCCCTACTGTGTGGGAAATTCCTAGAATTTTCCACCTGCCTGACTCAGGGATCATCATTTTGTCGCTCTGCTTTATACCTTTCTCAGTGTATATGTATCCTTCCACAATATAGCTTCATTTTGCCTGATTGTAAACAATACATCAGAATAATTACACAGTATATGTTTTGGAGTCTCACTTCAGTCTTGCATTTGGAATATTCATCTTGCTGTAGAACGTTGCAGCTTGCTCATCTTAAGTGGTGGGTGTTTGGTTGTGTGGACGTACCAACCCATTCTACTGGTGAGCCCGATTTGAGGCCTTCAGGAGCAATCCTGTTATGAATATTCCTGTACATGTCCATGTGTTTCTTGAGGGGATATGCTTAAGATCAGAACTCCTCTATAGTGGAGCAGACATGCCTTCAGTGTTAAGAGAGGGTAGCAAACACTTCTGAAAGGGGATTTGACTAATGATTGGTACTCTCACCAGCATCATAGGAGAATTTCTCTTGTTTCACGTTTTTATCCCTCTTGGTATTAACAGGTTATTAATTCTTTTGCCATCAGAAGAGTATATAGTGATATCTTAATGCAATTCATTTTTTTCATTTTCTAATTTCTAGTTTTTATTTGTCAGTCACTTGGATTTTTTTTAAAATTTTTTATTTTTTGGTGAGAATCCTGGTTTTGTCTTTTTCAGCTTTTTCTACTGGTTTCTGTGCTTTTTTGAATGCTGATTTGGACTATTCTTTAGAGATTCTAGAAACTAATCCTTTGTTGATTATGTGCTTTATGAAAAATCATTTTATATTTTCACTCTTTGTAGGATGTCTTTTAATAAAGGAGAGGTTTAAAATTGTATCTTTTAAAATAAAATTGCTTCAAAAAGGAAGGAAAATGCCTGCCTAGAAAAGTCCCTCTGAGTCTTAAGGTGCTCATATCTTTGGACTCTTTTGTCCCTGGAGTCCTCTGAATTATCCTAAAGTAGGAAAGAAGGGAACTTGAGGATGCCACATTTAAGAATGGTGAAACCACTTTTGCTGTTTAGGTCTGGAACCCTATGATAATGAGGAAACCCTTGCAGATTTCAGATTTGGACAAGCTCGTCTTAACAATGACAAGTCTGACAGTTGCTCCTGTAAAGAAAAGGAAAAAAAAAAAAAAGTAAGATGCCAAGGCAGTTACCTTAGCAAAAACACAGAGATTTTTCTTTTTGTTTCCTTTGCAAAGAAAACTTGAAGATGCAGACTGTGGGACAGGGGTAAATAAGCCCCTGCTTTAGAAACGTCCACAGTTCTCAATAGGCCTTAGTCACAGGCAAAGTCTCTTTAGGGAGGTGTGGAGGGGTTGCCCCTAAGGGCTGTTTTGTCCGTAGGCTAGTCCCTTCACCTGTTCATTTGTGAATCATCCACCACGACCCCCACCATCATTTCTCAGTCTATTTGACCAAATCCAAACCTATTTCCTCCCACTTCCAAATCACTGCCTGCCATTCAAACCCATGTAGGCGCACTCCAATTGGCATTTGGTTCTGAATTAATGCATATTAATGGGTGGTAATACATTTCTACTAGTGCATATATTTACTTGAAATACAATTTTCCATCTAATGCATTTTATTCACATCACTGCATGGTAACTGCATCCAGAATAATATCTTTAGTGATTATTCATTACTGGAATAATATATCGGCACCAAACAGCAGCTTTTAAGTGGCTTCAGATTTTTTTTTCCTTTAAATTGAACATGTTATTATTACACAGATAGAATAATCCCATTATCCTCACTAACTGAAGATGACAGCTTTCTAGGAGGCTATTTTACAGAGCCTGGCACAGGTGGGAAGCAGGGCTTTTTTCTCTGATGGGGGTGGGGTGGGTAGGGAACAGGTTTGAGAGGAAGTGCTCCTGCTTCAGATGTGAATACAGATGTGGCATGAACAGCTGCAGCAGAGAACAGATGAGCAAGTTGAATACAGCTCGAAGCAAAACATAGTGTGTGCTATCTAAAACCAGAAATACAGGTAAGGGTTCCTTAAAAGCTGTGGATGAGGATGTGTGTATACGTGTTTGTATGTGAGAGTGAGACATGAAGGCAGCAAAGATAGCAAAAATTAATACAGAAAATCCCCTAGGATTACAGAGTAATTAGTAAATCATCCTACTCCATGCAGAAACTTCAGGATAAATTGTCACAACATGCTTAAAGCCAGTGTCATAACTTAGAACGTGAGAGAGGAACGGGAAACATCTGTTGACTAGCATTTCTGCTGTGCGTACCATATATACATGTTTCATAAGGGACAGTTATCATCCCCCTCAACCCCCATTTTCTCAGATTAGGAACCTGAGGCTCAGAGACATTAAGTGTAGTTGTCCACAGTTTGTATCGAATAATGGAGGAGGAAATGGCAATCCACTTCAGTATTCTTGCCTGGAAAATGCTATGGACAGAGGAGCCTGGACGGCTATATACTCCATGGGATTGCAAAGAGTCAAACACGACTGAGCCACTGAACCGTTGTATTTAATAAGTGTTAGAAGGATGACTGGACTCTAAGTGCATGGAGTTCCAAATCTGGTGATCCTTCATGGCATTTGGAATTGATGAGTAGTTAAGCACAGTTAAAACAGTGAGCAGACATTTGATCCCGTCCAAAATGTCTGTGAATTGCTAGGTCCATGAGACATTTGGTCCACACCAGAAAGGTCCTTGATATTTCGTTCCATCCAAAACCACTTGGCATAGACCAAATGTACTCATGAGTGTTTTAGATGGGGCCAAATTCCAAGGACCGCTTGGCATGCACCAAATGTCTTATGGACAATTTGAACAGAAACCAAAAGTCCTGCCTGGGTTCAAATCTCTACTTGTTACTTGTACTTGCAAAATATATGGCCTTAGACAAATTTCTTGATTTGATGATTGTCATTTTCTTATAGGGATTTTGTGAGAATTCAGTGAGATTTCACATGTGGAGTGCCCTGGATCATAAATAATTTTTCAGTTATTGAAAACCTGTTCTTTTCTCCCTCTCTGTGATCTAGAGTGTCAGGTGCTTCAGAGCTGAAACCAGACAGGAGCCACTCTGCAACCTCCATGAAATCTTATGAAACCATACCTCCTTTGGTCTCTGTATCTGTGCCCCTTGTCTCAGGCAGGACTAGAACTGAACTAGACCTCCAGCCTTTCTTTGCACTTAGCATCAGCACTTCAGAGAATAGCAGTGAAGTTGACTGGCTACTTAATTTCACAGAAGAACCTAAGTCACCTTCAGTGTTTCATGGTGATTTTCCCATTAGACTCACTTGAGAAATGCTTTAAAAATAAGGATACTGGCAGCTCAGTCCAGATGGTGAGGTTCCAAGGCATCAGTATTGTTTTAAAACTACTCACATTATTATAATATTTTACTGTTCCAGGAGGGCTGATCACCACTAGTTTAGAAATTGACTTAAGGTTGAATCTATAGATGGGAAGATCAGTAAGTCCCTGATCTAGGTAAAAGCTATGTTGGCATATCCAGGTGCCAGGTAAGGTGTTGAGAACTGCAGAAGCCTCCAACGTGGCCTAGAGGGAACCCAAGACATTGCACTTACAATCTGCTTTGTTTTTTGACCTAGCTTTTCTTTTATTGTTTCCCTATTTCCTATGTAGATTTTTAAAGATCAATTTTAGGTTTTAAATAATCATATAGTAAAACTGACTTTTGTGCTGTACATTCTGGCAATCTTCATGTGTATAAATTTGTGTAGCCACCACAATCGAAATACAGAATGTTCAACCTAAAAAACTCCCTTGTGATGTCCCTTAATAGCTGTCCCTTTGTATTCTCAGGGTATTGGTTTCAGGATCCCCTGAAGAAACCAAAATCCTCAGATGTTCAAGTTCTTTGTATTAAATGATGTTGTATGGTCAACCCTCTGTAGCCACAAGCTCTGCATCCATGTATTCAACCCATCATTATATGTGGATATGAAGGACCAACTATATAATTGCATCCTTATCCAACTGCAACCATGGCAACCACTGATTGCTTTCCATCACTATAGCTTTGTCTTTTTGAGGATCTTATTTAAATGTGATTACAGTGTATGCAATCTTTTGAGTCTGATTCCCACACTCAGTGCAATATCTTTGGTATTCATCCAAATTGTTGTGTGTATCAACAGTTTATTCCTTTTTATTGCTGAGTTATGTTCCATTACATGGATGTACTGCATTTTGCTTACCCATTCACGAATTGAAGGGCTTTTGGGTTACTTCCAATTTTTGGCAATTGTGAATAGAGATGCTATAAACCTTTGTGTACAAGCTTTTGTGGGAACGCAAGGAGATCCAACCAGTCCATTCTGAAGGAGATCAATCCTGGGATTTCTCTGGAAGGAATGATGCTAAAACTGAAACTCCAGTACTTTGGCCACCTCATGCGAAGAGTTGACTCATTGGAAAAGACTCTGATTCTGGGAGGGATTGGGGGCAGGAGTAGAACGGGATGACCGAGGATGAGATGGCTGGATGGCATCACTGACTCGATGGATGTGAGTCTGAGTGAACTCTGAGGGATGGTAATGAACAAGGAGGCCTGGCGTGCTGCGATTCATGGGGTCTCAAAGAGTCAGACACGACTGAGTGACTGAACTGAACTGAACTGAAGTTTTCATTTTCTAGGGCGTATGTATGGAGAAGGCAATGGCACCCCATTCCAGTACTCTTGCCTGGAAAATCCTATGGACGGAGGAGCCTGGAAGGCTGCCGTCCATGAGGTTGCAAAGAGTCGGACACGACTGAGAGACTTCACTTTCACTTTTCACTTTCATGCATTGGAGAAGGAAATGGCAACCCATCCCAGTGTTCTTTCCTGGAGAACCCCAGGGACGGGGGAGCCTGGTGGGCTGCCATCTATGGGGTCGCACAGAGTTGGACACGACTGAAGCGACTTAGCAGCAGCAGCAACAGGGCATATGTGTGTGTTTATGAAAAAGCGTCACAGCTTTCCAGGGTGGCTGAACCATCTGGTATTCACACCAGCAAGATATGATGGTTGTATCTAACATCTTCACCAACACTTGATGGCTTTGTTTTGGTAATTCTAATAGGTGTGCAGGGCTACCTGAGCATAGTTTTAACTGATGATGTTGTTCAGCCGCAAAATCGTGTCCGACTCTTTGCGATCCTATGAACTGCAGCATGCCAGGATCCGGGTCCTTCAGTCTCCCCAAGTGTTAACTGGTACTTTCTTAATGAGTAACGATGCTGAAAATCTTTTCATGTGCTTATGATATGCTTAAATAATCTTTGGTGAAGTCTCTTGTTCAGATCATTGGGACATTTTAGAAATTGACTTTGTTTTCTTAGTACTGATTTTTGCCAGTTCTTTATACATTCTAGATACAAGACTTTTGATACATAATTTCAAATATTTTCTCCCAGTCTATAACTTATCTTTTCATTTTCTTAATAGGGTCTCTCATCAGCAAAGTTTTTTTTTTTTTT
>SJYT01028845.1:0-48403 GCA_006410635.1 Cephalophus harveyi | reverse complement strand
TCTCTTATCAGTTGCATATTCATTGCATTTGAAATTTTAATCATTAAAGCATTTGATAGGGATATTTTAGGCTTTTTATTTTTTTTAGTAATATAACAGTGTTTTCCTTAAAACCATTTCTTTTTGAACATTATAATCTATTTAAGATAGTTATTTTAAAACTTTAACTGCTTTTATTAAGAGAATTTCTGTTCCCTAGATCATGCTATTCTTAAAAGAAGTTCCTATCTTAAAATACTCTTAATCATAGCTAAAAGGTTATCTTTTTAAATATATGCTAGAAGCTTTTCTTCTTTCTGGAGTTAGACATTTATCGCTATGAACTTACCTCTCAGAACTGCTTTTGCTGCATCCCATCAATTTTGGTATGTTCCATTTTCATTTGCATTTATCTCAAGGGTTTTTGTTTTTTAATTTCTCTTTGGATGTCTTCTTTGACCCTTTGGTTGTTCAGTAGCATTTTGTTTTATCTCCACATATTTGGAAATTTTCTGGTTTTCTTCATGTAATTGTCCACCAGTTTCATACCATTGTGGTTCAGAAAAGATATTTGATGTGATTTCAGTTCTCTTAAATTTATTGGGACTTGTTTTGTGACCTAACTTATGGTCTGTCTTGGAAAAATGCTTCATGTGCACTTGAGAAGAATGTGTATTCTGTTGCTTTTGGATAGAATGTTCTGCAAATATGCATTAAGTCTACCTGATCTAACGTGTCATTTAAGGCTGATATTTCCTTATTTTCTTTCTGGATGATCTAACCATTGGTATAAGTTGGGTTTTAAAGTTTTGTTCTATTATTGTATTGCTGTGTATTTCTTCCTATGTTTGCTTTATATATTTAGGGGCTCCTGTGTTGGGTACATGAATATTCACAGATGTTATATCTTCTTGTTCAAAGAAACAACCTAAATTTTAGAGATATTTTAGAAACTAGAAAAAGAGCTCAAGGAACTAGAAAAAGAAAGGAAGGAAACATGAAAGATTAGAGAAAAAAATGAAATAGAGACTAAAAAGATCATAGAAAAAATCAATGAAGCTAAGAGCTGGTTCTTTGAAAAGGTAAATAAATTGACAACCTTAAGCTAGACTCATCCCTCCAAAAAAGAGGACTAAAATAAAATAAGAAATGAAAGAGATAGTACAACTAATACCACAAAAATACAAAACCATCCTAAGAGACTGCTATGAGCAGCTATATGCCAACAGATAGGCAACCTAAAAATGGACAAATTTCTAGAAACATAACCTACCAAGACCGAATCATGACAAAGTAGAAGATCAGAACAAATGAGTTACTGGTAAGGAGATTGAATCAGTAATCAAGACTTCCCAACAATCAGAAGTCTGGGATCAACCAGATGCCTTCACTGGTGAATGCTGCTGCTGCTAAGTCACTTCAGTCGTGTCTGACTCTGTGCGACCCCATAGACGGCAGCCCACCAGGCTCCCCCGTCCCTGGGATTCTCCAGGCAAGAACACTGGAGTAGGTTGCCATTTCCTTCTCCAATGCATGAAAGTGTAAAGGGGAAAGTGAAGTCGCTCAGTCAGGTCCAACTCGTAGCGACCCCGTGGACTGCAAAAAGCCCACCAGGCTCCTCCGTCCAGGCAAGAGTACTGGAGTGGGGTGCCATCGCCTTCTCTGCTGTTGAATGTTACCAAACATTAAAGACTTACAGGCATGCCTCATCTTGTTGCGCCCTATAGGTATTGTGTTCCTCAGAAATTAAAGGTTTGTGACAATCCTGAATCAGGCATGTCTGTTGTTGCCATTTTTTCCAACAGCCTGTGTTCACTTCTGTGTCACATTTTGGTAGTTCTCACAATATTTCAAAGTTTTCCATCATTACTATATTTGTTAATGGTGATCTGTCATCAATGATCTTTGATGTTACTATTGCAAAAAAAAAAAAATTACAACTCATTGAAGGCTTAGATAATGATTAGTATTGTTTAGGAATAAAGTATTTTTTAATTACCTTGTTTTTTAAGACATTCTGTTGCACACTTAATAGACTACAGGATAGTGTGAACATAAATTTTATATGTACTGGGAAAAAAAAAAATCATGTGACTTGCTTTTTGCAATATTTGCTATATTGCAGTGGTCTGGAACCAATCCTGCAATATCTTTGAGGTATGCTTGCAATTTCAATCCTTCTCAAACTCTTCCAAAAAATAGAAGAGGAGGGAACTCTTCCAAACTTATTTTACAAGGCCAGCATTACCCTGATACCAAAACCAGACAGGATGCCACAAGTAAAGAACCTCATAGGCCAGTATCTTTGATGAATGGGCTTCCCAGGTGGCTCAGCGGTAAAGAATCCACCTGCCCATGTGGGAGACTCAGGAGACGTGTTTGATCCCTGGGTTGGGAAGATCCCCTGGAGTAGGAAACAGCAACCCACTCCAGTATTCTTGCCTGGAAAATTCCATGGACAGAGGAGCCTGGTGGGCTACAGTTCGTGGGGTCACCAAAGAGACACAGCTGAGCAACTGAATAAGCAGGCACGCATCTTTCATGAACATAGATGCAAAAATGCTCAAAAAAGCATTAGCCAGCCAAATTCAATAATACGTTAAAAGGACCATACACCATGATTAAATGGTATTTATTCCAGGGATGCAAGGATGGTTCAACATCCACAAATCAGTGTGATATGTCACGTTAACAGATTGAAGGATAAAATCTACATGATCATTTCAGTAGATATAGAATAGGCATTTAACAAGATTTAATATTTATGATAAAAAAAAACTTTCAACAAATCAAGTATAGAGGGAATGTACCTGAACATAGTTATAACCGTATAGGGGAAGCGCAGAGCTAACATCATACTCAGTGGTGAGAACCTTTTCTCACTCAAAGGTAAGAACCTTTTCCTTGATAAATCAGGAGGAAAGAAGGATACCTACTTTGACCACTTTTATTCAACATAGTACTGGAAGTCCTGGCCAGCCCAGTTAGGCAAGAAAAAGAAAGAGAAGACATCCAAACGGGAAAGGAAGAAATAAAATTGTCACTATTTGCAGATGGCATGATACTTTATATAGAAAACCCTAAAGACTCCCCTGACCAAAAAAAAAAAATGTTAGAACTAGTAAATTCAGTAAAGTTGCAAGATACAAAATAAGTATAAAAAAATCTATACATTGCATTTCTATATGTTAATAACTATCCAAAAGAGAAATGAAGGAAACCATCCCACTTAAAGTTGTGAAAGACCGTATTCTGAAAACTGTTAAGACATTCATGAAAGAAATTAAATCACAAATAAATTGAAAGATATCCTGTGCTCATGGATTAGAAGAGTTAACATTGTTTAATGTCCTAGAAGAGTTAACATTGTTTAATGTCCATATTTCCCAAAGCAATCTACAGATTCATTGCAATCACTATCAAAATTCCAAAGACATTTCTCAGAGAAATAGAACAAACAGTCTTAAAATTTATATGAAACCATAGAAGACTTGGAGTACCCAAAGGAATCTTGTGAAAGAAAACCAAGCTGGAGGCTTCACACTTCCTTAGTTTCAAACTATACAAAGCTATAGTAAGAGAATAGTATGGTGTCAGAATAAAAACAGACACATAGATCAATGGACCAGAATAGAGAACTCGGAAATAAACCCATGCATTTTTGGTCAATTAATACATAACGAAGGAGCCAAGAGTATACAGTGGGGAAAGGACAGACTCTTCAATAAATCATGTTGATAAAACTGGAAGCCATATGCAAGAGAATGGAACTGGACCACAATCTTAAACTATACACAAAAGTTAACTCAAAATGAGCTAAAGACTTGAACATAAGACCTGAAAACATAAAACTCGTAGAAGCAAACATAGGCAGTAAGCTCCTTGACACAGGTCTTGGCAATGATTATTTTTAATCTGACATCAAAAGTGAAAGCAATAAAGGCAAAAATTGAAAAGTGACATTACATCAAACTAAAACTTTCTCCGTGGCAAAGGAAATCATTGACAAAATTAACAGGCAGCCTACTGAACGGGAGAAAATATTTGCACATCATATATCTGATTAGGGACTAATATTCAAAGTATATACGGAAGTAATATAACTCAAAAGCAAAAAAAAGTCCAATTAAAAATGGACAGATCTGCGTAAACATTTTTCCCAAGAAAACATGCAGATGGCAAACAGGTTCATGAAAAGACGCTCAACATAATTAATCGTTAAGGAAATGCAAATCAAAACCACAGTGAGATAATACCTCACAGCTGTTAGGATGGCTGTTAAAAAAAAAAAAACCTAGAAATAACAAGTGCTGGTGAGGATATGGAGAAAAGGGAACCCTTGTGAACTGTTGGTGGTGTAAACTGGTGCTGCCACTATAGAAAAAACAGTATAGAGTTTCCTCAAAAGATTAAAAATATTGTATGATCCAACAATTCTACTTCTGGGTATTTANAAAAAAAAAAAAAAAAAAAAAACCTAGAAATAACAAGTGCTGGTGAGGATATGGAGAAAAGGGAACCCTTGTGAACTGTTGGTGGTGTAAACTGGTGCTGCCACTATAGAAAAAACAGTATAGAGTTTCCTCAAAAGATTAAAAATATTGTATGATCCAACAATTCTACTTCTGGGTATTTATCCAAAGAAAACAAAAATAGTGACTTGAAAAGGTATATGCACCCCCGTGTTCCTTGCAGCTTTATTTATGATTGGCAGGATATGGAAACAATTTAAGTGCCCATCAGTGAATGAAGGGATAAGGAAGGTGTGGCATACATGTGCATGTATGAGATATATATTAATTCATCCATAAAAGAGAATGAAATCTTGCCATTGATGACAAAATGGATGGATCTCAGAGGTCTGTGTGAAATAAGTCAGAGATAGGTGCACACCATATGATCTCTCCTATGTGGGATCTAATAAATAAACTAATTTTTTAAAAACCCACACTCACAGATACATAGAGCGAATTGGTGGTTACCAGAGGCAAGGAGTGGGAGATGGGAGAAATGGATGAACTGCTTTTGGTTTTGATTTTTAGTTTAAATGGGAAGCAAAAACAGCAAAAAAATCTATAGTAGAGATCCAGTTGGTGTGCTTAAGCATTGGATCTGACGTGGTGCTTCAGTTTCATCATACTCATTTCACCTATTATCAGCCAGTGCAGGAAGAGGAAGAGAAAGCAGTTTGTTTTGAGAGAAGGGCAGTTGATCATATTCAGGGGCTGACTCATAAGAGCTTTTCTAAAAGGCATGATACCTCTGCCAGAATTAAAAGGAATTTCTTAATTAAAACCATAATGCCCGTGTGTCTAAGAAGTGTTTTCATAATCAGGTTTCAGGCACACTTGTGTGCCTGCGCTGGCCCTTCCAAGTGTTCTGCTGTTTGCACGTATTTGCTCTCAGTGCTGCCACCCTGTGTATGGCACTACCTCTGTCCTGTCTGCACCAATTCTGTGTGTGTGTGTGTGTGTGTATGTGTGTTTTATGAAGCAATAGTGTCCAAAACTACTTCGGGAGAATGAACATGCATATCACAATAAATTTTAAAGATATTTTCGTATACTCTGCCCTGTGTTTAGTGCTGCACTAAATCTAGACTTTTAAAGGTTACACAATTCAGAAGTATGGTATTCAGTTGCCAAAAATGAAATTTGGGGGATTTTTTAAAAGACAGATATATTTATCTATTTCATCCGTCACTTCACTAAAATAAGGTGGATTGTACTAGTAATTTCAAAATAGCTTAAAATTAGTGAAATGTGAAAGCAGAGGGTTTGATCCTTTATAAAGCTGAGAAATATTATAAGATGTTTTGTTTTAGCCAAGTTTTAGTTAAAAGTTCTTCCTAGCAAAAGTAAAACCAAAAATGAGCACAAAAGAGACTGTTTCTGTTTAAAAGAAAAAGAAACTAAATTTGATTGGTTAAATTATTCCCTGAATCATTAGCCAACATGACTTTTAAATTATATCACCCCAAATATTTTGAATATTAATACTTTGCATCAGCAATAAAGTAGTTCGCCTGGATAGCAATCTCTGTTTTCACCTATATTATCTCATTTAATTTTTACTGCAATCTTGTGAGATAGGAAGTGCAAGCATAATGTGTATGCAAGGAACAGTAATGACTTCAGAAACTGACATTATGTTACTTTTTATGAGCAAGTCTCTAGACTGTACAGGTCATAGAAGCTCAATACATTAATTTGCTAGAGAGTAAACCTGAATTATCTCCATATTGAGGATTTATTTTTAAAATCAATTTGTCCTAAAGCTAAAATTTTCAGTTGTGAAGTTGATACTGAGTAACTCCAGTTAGAAAGTACTGCTTGTCTAGATATTTTTTAAAGTTACAGATAAGGGGAAAAATTTTTTATGAATTTACTAAGTTAAAAGAGATTTTTAAAGATGTACACCTAAACTTTGTTTTTTAATGACCTTAAATTGGTACAGTTTTACTAATCTTTTCTTTAAAACACATTTTTATAGCAAAGCCTTCTGATATCAGAATAATGAACATCTCTTTTTAATATTTGTCTAGTTTTAGTTCAGTAAATAATGTTATCATATATCATAATTGAACATACTATTTAGTTTGGTTAATTTCAGATGTTAAGCTTCCCAGATAGAAACATCACTGACGATTTTACCACTCAGGAGAATTGAAAGAACATTATGCAATATGTGGTGTCATTCCAACTACTGCAAAATTCCAAGTCAAGTTCAAAATCTCTCTCTTTTTTTTTTTTAATTTTTGCTGGGAAAGATTGAGGGCAAAGAGAGAAGGGGGTGACAGAGGCCGAGTTGGTTGGATGGCATCACTGACTCAGTGGACATCAATTTGAGCAAACTCTGGGAGATAGTGAAGGACAGGGAAGCCTGGCGTGCTGCAGTCCATGGGGTCACAAAAACAGTTGAAATTTAGTTGATTAACAGTGATTCAGGTGTGCAGCAAAGTGATTTAGTTATATATTTTCTCTTTCAGATTCTTGTTCATTATAGGTTATTACAGGATACCGAATATAGTTACCTGTGCTGTACACTCAGTCCTTGTTGTTTACCCATCTTATATAGGTAGTTTATGTCTGTTAATTTGAAATTCCAGATCTTGTTAGCATGTGCTTATCTCCGCAAGTTTAGGGAATTAGAGACATACGCCAACTTTGATGTTGGCCGTTTCTTGACTTTGTCCAGTCTCCATGCAACAATGCTTTTCGCATATACCTGTCTACATCTTAGCTGTCTTAATGTTAAGTCCCATCTCAGACTATCTTTTTTTTTTTAAAGTTTCTTTATTCTTTCTCCAAATGAGAGCCAGAAGTGGGGAGAGTAGCCCCTGCCCGTCTTAGGGTACTGATGTTGGCCTTTCCTTTTTCCTTGTCTTTTTCTTTTTCTTTTAAGTACCTTTCAGATAATAGGTTGATATATGAAAGAGATGTTACCAAGCAGTATATTTTAAAATGCCAAGTGAATGATGGACAGTAAAAGCTAGATCTTCAAGGGAGGGGAGAGGTGGCTCTGGACGTGGACTTTGCACAAGGTGTGATCTGGGACGAGACAGAAGGAGGGAGGGCATTTCGGTGCAGCGGATGGTTTCAGCAGGCTTTAGGAAGAGGCAGAAGTGTGCTTGTTGTCAGCAGTCTCCAAGAGGACCAGTCCACCTGGAGGGGGTGCCGTGGTTGGGAGCAGGGCCAGGTAGAACTGCAGCGGGGTGCTGGGGCCTGCCATGAACTACTTCACCCGCAGCCTGAGGAACCTACAGTCTGCACTGTGGATGGCACTGCAGGTTCTTGAGCAACGGAGGGTATTTGGAAAACGAAGTTCATTCAGAATCCAGAATGAGCTGAGCCTACAGGTGTGAGAGTAGTCACAAAAATGTTCATATGACCCAGATTTGGAGTAGTGATCCACTGCTGCTCAGACCTCCATCACCAAGCCCATTCTTACTAGCAAGTTCCAGACCTTCATTCTCAGGGCCGCTTGGATGTAACCACCAGGCGTCTCAGACTCAGCATCTGTACAACTAGCAACTCAGACCTCAGTCCTCTTATTTACGGCCCCACTGTTCTTTCAGGCCCCGGTCAGGAAACTGTCTTTTCTGCGTTGAGTTGGAACTTCTGTTGTAACTTTATTACTTCTGTTGTAGAGATACCAAACCAAGTGGAAACGTAAGGGAAGAGTAGGAGGATTCAAGTGGTCCTAGAGCAGGGAGTTTGGGGGGTGGGATGGGGCATGTCCAGCCAAGAACAAGGGAAGGATGAGGGCTACAAGGGCCTGCAGCGCCCACTGGATGCTGTCCAGGAACTGGGGCCTAGGGCGTGGTGAGTGCACGGAACACCGGTCGGTGAGGCTGAGAGGGAAGACTGGGGTCCGGGTGAACCGGTCCTCACCATTATGGAGCAACCCCATGGTTCAGAGCTGGGGCTGCAGTGGCGTGATGCCCCCTCTTCCCTGGGTCTCCTTCTCACCCCTCTGCTCCATCCTCTCATCGTGAACCCCCAGCATCTGGCCTGCTCTGAGCCCCCTTCCTCCATCCCCTCCTCAGGTCACAGAGAAGCTCCTTGCCCCAGGCCTGCCCCACAGCCTGGTGGGGACAGCTTCATGTCTCCTGCCCACCCTGGACTCCAGGCCTAGGCCATCTCCACGTCCACATCCTTGTACAGGACAATTTGTTCTGTCTCCTGTTCAGTTCGCAGATTGACCGAGGGCCTGCCGTATGCCAGGGATCCTGCCAGACTCAGCCAGGTGGGAGGCAGGAGATGGTAAGCAGCCATCTCACCCGTGGGCCCCCCCACCCCACGCCTGGGCCCTCCTATTGTGTGCAGACAGACGGCTGCCCGCCACCAGCAGCCCAGCCTTGTAGCCAGGCTGCAGAGACAAGTGCACACACCCCAGAGAAGGACTGACATAGATGACAGGCTTGGGGAGGATGTACGCACACACCCGGAACTGGGGGAACCCAGAGTCCCAGGGAGACACACCCCCGTAGCGGTCCAGGGGAGACACATACCCTCTGTAGTTGTGCAGAGAGAAAGCAGGGGAGAGGCGGAGGGATGAGAGTGCCCCCGGCTCAGGCCAGGGATGAGACAGACAAACGGCAGGGAGGCATACGCGGTCCCACGGGGTGGAGGTGAGTGACATAGTAACACATGTCCAGAAGACAGGTGTGGGGGGGAGAGACAGACACCCAGAAATGGTGGGGTGCAGACCAAGATGGCATGGGCCACTCACTTGTAGGGACAGAAGGAGACCCACTCAGGAGGTGGGGGAATCACACCCGCAGCAGGGTGTGAAGGGAGACACCCGCACTGGGGCATGGGGACAGAGAGGCCCCTCTGCACCCAGGAGAAGCTGGACACCCGCCCAGGCCTCCAGAGCCAGGGAGAGACGTGCACTGCAGGAGACAGACACCCAAAGGGGAGAGGGACACACACACACACCAGGAGTGGGAGACAGGTGGCTGCACCCCCGATTGGGAGAGGAAGACAAGCAGCAGAGAAGGGAGTTGGCACAGGACACACGTGTCCATACACTGCGTGCACACGTGGAGGTGGGGTGGGGAGAGGTGTGCGCACACCAGAAGGGGAGAGGCAGACAGGAGCAGGGGCACACACACAGGCCCCCGAACCATGGACACAGAGCTCACCTGCACCTTCTCTCTCTGTGCCTCCCTCCAGGGTTGGGGTGATGTGTCTTGATGCCCCATGGGTTTGTCCAGAGAGAATTGAACGGTATCTCGACTGCTCAGGGGACCTGACCCTCCAGGCCACCCTCAGGTCACAGCTCCATGCAGAAGGCCAGACCTCAGTCCTTTTACTCTCATTAAAGGACCAAACGGCCGTATAGCCCCATCCAAATTGTTTTTCTTTGAGCATAATGTCCATGTCATCACACCCATCTCCTGGGTCTTGAGAGTAGAATTCAGAATCTTGGGTGTGCCCAGACTCTAACCCATGAGTCTCGGCCTCTCCTCCTGGACCCAGCACACAGCGAGCTTGGACTTGAGCGGGGGCGTCCTTGTCTCCCATTTGTGGACCCGGGTCTTACTTGTCTGAAATCTACCCTCACCCTTGCCCAGCGTAGCTCTCGGAAGATGTCCACTCCTGAGCTGAAACCATCAAAGCTGGGTCTCGGTCCAGCTTTCCACCCATCCAGTACTCCTCTGGGGTCTCCCCTCCCGGCCAGATGCCTGCCTGGTGTCCGGTTGAGGGGCCTCCTACACCTGGAGCACCTGCCTGCACTGCTCCCTCCTCACCGCGTCGTCCGGGGGTGGGAAGGTTCCGTGGGGAACGCATCACCTGCTGTTACCTTTACTGAGCGCTCACTGCGCTCTCCCTGCTGGCACGCTCCCACCTGGCAACTCCTTTAAGCCTCATCACAGCCCTGTAGATGGTTTCTGAGCTCATCTGAGTTCCAATTGGGAGAGGAGGAGGAGGCTGAGAGAAGTAACCAAGGGCTAAATGAGACGGTGCCTGAAAAAGTCTCCACGTGACACCTAGTTCACACACGTGCTCCAGTGGCTCCCATTGTCTGTCAGCCCTGTGACTCTGATCTGTGGAATTCTCACTAGCAGTGGTGACGGTGTTAATAGTTCTGTCATAGAACCAGCACCTCTGAGAGTCTGCTGCTGCTAAGTTGCTTCAGTTTTGCCCAACTGTTTGCGACCCCATGGACTCTAGCCTGCCAGGCTCCTCTGTCCACGGGATTTTCCAGGCAAGACTACTGGAGTGGCTTGCCATTTCCTCCTTCAGAGGATCTTCCTGACTCAGGGATTGAAGCTGTGTCTCTTACGTCTCCTAAATTGGCAGGCAGGTTCTTTACTGCCTAAGAGTCTAGTAGTCTGTTAATAGACTGATGCTAATTTATTAAGTGATTAATATTTTCCTTTTATTTATACTCAATATTTGATAGAGTCAGTTCAGTTCAGTTCAGTCACTCAGTTGTGTCTGACTCTTTGCGACCCCATGAATCGCAGCACTCCAGGCCTCCCTGTCCATCACCAACTCCTGGAGTTCACTCAGATTCACATCCGTCAAGTCAGTGATGCCATCCAGCCATCTCATCCTCTGTCATCCCCTTCTCCTCCTGCCCCCAATCCCTCCCAGCATCAGAGTCTTTTCCAGTGAGTCAGTTCTTCACATGAGGTGGCCAAAGTACTGGAGTTTCAGCTTTAGCATCATTCCTTCCAAAGAAATCCCAGGGCTGGTCTCCTTCAGAATGGACTGGTTGGATCTCCTTGCAGTCCAAGGGACTCTCAAGAGTCTTCTCCAACACCACAGTTCAAAAGCATCAATTCTTGAGTGCTCAGCCTTCTTCACAGTCCAACTCTCACATCCATACATGACTACTGGAAAAACCATAGCCTTGACTAAACGGACCTTAGTCGGCAAAGTAATGTCTCTGCTTTTGAATATGCTATCTAGGTGGTCATAACTTTTCTTCCAAAGAGTAAGCGTCTTTTAATTTCATGGCTTAGGAATATCTATTTTATGTTCTAATTAATACTAATCTATTAGTAGCTCATACTCTAATAAGAGATTCCTATTAGAATTTATAGTAGATATTAGGTAACTTTACCCTAAGATCACTGAGAAGACTGGTCTGTCAGGCTTGCTTGTCAACAGCCTGTTCCTCTACTACCAACCTTATAGTATGGGGCTTTCCAGGTGATACTAGTGGTAAAGAACCCGCCTCCCAAAGCAGGGGACGTAAGAGCCTTGGGTTCAGTCCCTGGGTTGGGAAGATTCCCTGGAGGAGGGCACAGCAACCCTCTGCAGTATTCTTGCCTAGAGAATCCCATGGACAGAGGAACCTGGTGGGCTACAGTCCATAGGTGGGCCATAGCCTGTAGTCGCAAGGAGTCAGACACAACTGAGGCAACTTAGCCAGCATGCAACCTTATGGTATGGGCTTCCCAGGTGGCGCTAGTGATAAAGAATCCCCCAACATTATCTGCCCCCAAATCCCTTCTTCTCTTGGCTGCTGGGTAGCTCTGCTCTCCTGCCCAAGGCTCACCATCTCTTTTCCTGCCCCACTGAAGATGGATATATGTTTACCCCACTGGTTCTGTTTCTCTGCCAATGGAGATGTTCAGCACTCTCCAGGCCAAGCTGTTGGAAGCTGGACTCTGCCACCTCCCTCCAGCCAACTATCCTCTTTTCCTTCAGACCTTCCTGGCCTCACCTCCTTTTTCAAACCTTGTCACTTTGGGCTCCCATGTGTGTGAGCAAGTGCGTGCACATGCCCCACACACAGGCCCACCCCACTGCCAAGCTTGGCAGGTGCTCACCATCCCCCTTTCCTGTGTGATGCTCCCCTGGGTGCCGGTCCATCGACTCACTCCGCGACTCGGGCCCCATCCCCTGTGGGGTGCCCACCACCTCCATCCCTCTGTGTTCAGCCCCTTCGCAGTCAGACACGGTTCTCTGATCTTGCTAGACTGATTTAGCCTTCAGTCTTACTACAGTTAAAAAACGACCCAGCCATTGTATGCTAAATGATTGTTTGAAAGCCTGAATCATGAAAACCCTCTCTCAGAATATTTATTTGTGGGAAATAATGTACACAGTTCAAAGGCCGTGACTAATAAAGGTATTTGTTTCTATTACTTTTACATCCTTTCAAGCTTCAAGCGGTAATTGCCTGGCTTCAGCAGAGCATGTAGAGTGGCTGGGTTGGCCTGTGACCCTGTGTTAGGGTTTCAGATACGATCCTGTGAATCCCTTCACAGAAGTTGTGAGTCAGAAACTGCACGTGTATATTATCTTTTCTGACTTCATCATCGTCAGCTGGGTTTTATTGAGCATCCATGGTAGTTTGTACACAAGAGACGCTGGTTTGATCCCTGGGTCACAAAGATGAGAAGGACGTGGCAACCCACTCCAGTGTTCTTGCCTGGAGAATCCCATGGACAGAGGAGCCTGGTGGGCTACAGTCCATGGGGTTGCAAAGAGTCGGGCACGACTGAAACGACTGAGTACACACTCACAGCACGTGGAATTTGTAGTACATCCCATACAGATTTATTGTGGAGGTTAAGTTTAGCGGTACATCTAGAGATGTGTTGTAAAACTTATTATAGAGTATGTCAAAAATCCTGAAAAATCAAAAGTGGAGAGAACAGTAGAATGCATCCTTATCTACCCATGACAAGTTTCAGCAGTTACCACCTCTGTGGGAGACGGGGCGGTCCTCCTACCCATGCCCACCCTTTCTCCTGCCCACTAATTTAATACGGAATTATTTCCCATCACTCATATAGTTTTGGTAAGTATTTCCAAAACATCACTCTTTTTAAAGATATAGTCACAATACAACTGTCACACCCCAAAAGAACAGTAATGCCTTAATGTCATCAAATATAGTGTTCCATTCTTCCCAGTTCTCGTTTTTTTAAAGAAAACAATTTGCATGATTCAAATCCAACAATACCTGTTTATATAGTCAGCTGACATCTCTCTCAAGTCTATTTTGATCTATACGTTACCTCTTCCTTTTTTTCCCCTTAAAATTTTCTTGAAGAACTGATTTTTTTTGGGGGGGGGTTGGTTTTGTTTGATTTTGTCCTGTAGAGTTTCCCACAAGTCTGTATTTTGTTAATTGCATCCCTGTTGGATATTACTTAACGTGCCTCATTTTATGTGAGAATCAGGTTCTGCTTTCTGCCTCCAAACACGTTAAAGTCTCCCAGAAAGAAAAGTGGAGAAGGTAGAATGTGGAAGAAGTAAATTTTGAATGAAGTGCTATAAGCAATAAGAATGACATTGATATACGTATAGTAAATCTAGATATGTGATATCTTATTTCTGGTGGAATGTTGCTATTCACATCATCAAAAATGATGTTCAGCACTAACAAGTATTTCTTTCTAGTATAATTTTTCTTTGAACCTGTGCAATACTTTTATAAATTGGGACCTTCTTCATCGTGTATGCTAACACCGTTTAAAGGTTATTTCCTGCATACTTTTGTGTTACTTCTACATACACCTCAGAAGCTAGGCTCCTTTGAAGGAGCATCTTTGAATTCAGAGCATCCTTTGAATGAGCACCGTGTGTACTTAGCCTTCCCTGTGCTCGGCCAGGTAGCTCATGCCAAGTCTTCACTTGATGCAGTGAGGGGCAGTCTTGTGCTTAAGTCGTTATGTGCATCTCATGTTGTTTTCTTCAGGTAAACTCTCAGGTGTGAAACGAGTGGAGAAAATGGTAAATGCCTTCTTTTACTTGGCTACAGTGTGGCCAGTTTGACTTCTGGAAGTTGCCTGTAGTACCTGGGAGTGGTCATTTCCTTAGCTCTGCCCGGCGTGGCCATGACCACAGTCTATGCTTTTTTATTTCTGTCGTGTATATTTATGTTTCATATCTTGCCCCTGCTTAGCAGTCCCCCCACTGCAGCCGTCATTAATTTGTCTTTGACACCCGAGGCTTCTAATCTTCTCTGCACCAAAAATCTCAGCAGCCCAGCCTGTTGGGGTTTTGCCTGAGAGTTTGGCCCTGAGTGTGGGAAGGCACAGCACCCGCCTCCACAGTGTGGTGTGTGATGTCTGTGGGTGTGGGGCACCTTCTTGGGCTGCTCAGGACTTGGGTTCCTCCTTTCTGTCCTCTCCTTTTGTTTTAGATCATTGATGTTTTGGTTTAAATGAAAGATCACTGTGTAGTAATACTTCAAGTTCATGGTAGGATGAGGTGGAAGAAACTCACCTGCCAAATTCTGAATTAGAATTTGCAAAGTACATAAATTAAGGGAGTAATTACTCACATTACCCCAAATTCCTTTTTTAAAAAACTAAGGATTCAGATGGGCACCTCTTTTGGTGTCTTGGATTATTAACTGTGGAAAGGATGTCAGTTAGAAATCTCAAGTATTAGAAATATTGAAACATCATAATCAGGATACTCTGAAATCACAATACATCCTGAAAATACCTCCTATTTGCATAATGCTTTGCCACATGTCATCATTCCTTGAACTGCTCACCTCCGCGGCCACATGTGTAGTGTTGAAGTAACAGCTGAGCCCCAGGCCTGCACCCACCATGACTTGGTGACATGGTGTGGCCGCTCCTGGCCCTGTCTTGGTCATGTTCCTCTCTCCTGGGTCCCCTCACAGCCCCAAACTGCTGAAATTCCCCAGGCACAGCAGTCTGGTCTCCTGTGCTCATTCTCACATTGGCAGGTTTTTCTCACTGCCCTAAAGGAATCGGTCAGGTTGAGGCTGATGCGAGTTATGTGGAGTTCTTCTGGACATGAATCTGAGCAAACTCCGGGAGATCATGAAGGACAGGGGAGCCTGGCGTTCTGCAGTCCACGGGCTCACTAAGAGTTGGACACGACTTAGCGAGTGAACAACAACAACAGCTTCCCTGGCAGAAGACTTGATCAGTGGAGAGAGGTCCTTCCACCCTGAGGCAGAACTACACGGGGAAGACTGAGGGCCAGGCATAACCACCACGTTTAACAAAACCTGTGCTGGAATGATGTGAGATGCTGTGTCCTCCTCGGGGATATTCTCCCCTCCTCTGCCCCTGGGACCAGTGTCCGGCCCTCCTCACAACCTGTGCTGGCCTCACTGCTCCCGGGTACCCATAGGGAAAGGGAAGCAGGAGGGGCCATACATGGGTAGGGGATCCAGAGGTACAAACTATCATGTATAAAATAAGCTACATGTGTGCCTGCAGACTCAGTTGCCTCTGAATCTCTGCGACCCAGTGGACTGTAGCCCTCCAGGCTCCTCTGTCCGTGAAATTATACTGGAGTGGGTTGCCATTTCCTCCTCCAGGGGATCTTCCCGACCCAGGGACCAAGCCCACATCTCTTATGCTGGCAGATGGATTCTTCACCACCAGCACCTGGGAAGTCCCATGTTAGTTTCTTCTATACAGCAAAGGGACTCAGTTACACATATACATGTATCCACTCTTTTTTAGATTCTTTCCCCATAAAGGACACGGCAGAGTACTGAGTGGAGTTCCCTGTGCCATCCAGGGGATCCTTACTAGTGATCTGTTGTAGTCGGGTATGTTTATCCGGAAGTGTGTTTGGACAGCACCTTCCAGGTCCTGTGCAGGTGGGTGCCGCTCTCCTCTGTTGAGGAGGACGAATGTTCTCGGCATGGCCACCAGGTGGCACAGTGACTGCAGCGTCCCGGTGTCTGGTGAGGGTGGGCCCAGCCAGGAACCACGGCAAGGTGTTCCTGACTGCTGGGCCCCAAGGGAACCCAAGAGAGTTTCATTTAAACGCTTAGCCAGTTCCTCATTGCTCACAAAGGGAAATCAGGTAGGGTGGGCAGCTGTACCCCTCCACAGGTCCACGTGGCCAACAGGAGGACGGCTTCCCCCCGCCCCCCTTCTCTTCCTCCTCCTATGCCTTCAGCACATATGTGAGCACCTCCTTGGTGCACCCCCATCCTAGGTAGCGGGGATGTGGAAGCAGACGAGGAAAGGCAGGATCTCGGCTCTGAGGGCGCTTTCTCTGCAGCCTCGCCAGGGACCCCACTGGAGGCAGACCCAAGAGTCTCTCTGCTGTCTTCTGTCACCCCCGAAGGCTCCTTTCCCCCTCGCCCCCAGCATGGATTGACTTTTTTGTTATCTAAGTGGGCTTCAGTTTAGAAAGCAGCAGGGTCACCCATCAATGCACTGCTGTGACACGTTTTGTCTTCGCCATGATTTTCTGTGGCCACTTTGCCCTTACGTCCTGGTTAGCCCACTTAATCTGGAACTGACTGTGAGTTCAGTCAGACTGAGAGTTCAGTTCAGAACTCTCTTTACAGTTAAGGATATTTAGGTCCAGAAAGGCCATGAGGCATGTTAATATGGCGTAGGTCAATACACGGAGAAATCCATGCTCAGGTCTCTGGGTCATCAGTCCATTAATGATAGAATCAGTGCCAGTAAAGTTTTTTATAACTTATTTTTTAAATTTATTTTATTGAAGTATAATTGATATACAGTGTTGTGTTAGTTTCTGCTGTACAGCAAAGTGATTCCGTTATATATGTATCTATATATTCTTTTTCACATTCTTTTCCATTATGTCTTATCATAGAAGGTTGAAGAGTTCCCTGTGCTCTGCAGTAGGACCTGGTGTTTGTCCATCCTATATATAATAGTTTGCATCTGCTAGTCCCAAACTCCCAATTCATCAATACCAGTAAAGGTTTTGAAAAAAAAAAAAAAACAAGCAAGTCCAGGATTGTGGCAGGTGCCTGTAGATAAATTTGGCAAACACTGCGTTTGCTAGAGAGAGCTGTTTGACAAGGT
Source organism: Cephalophus harveyi (assembly GCA_006410635.1). Classification (NCBI taxonomy): domain Eukaryota; kingdom Metazoa; phylum Chordata; class Mammalia; order Artiodactyla; family Bovidae; genus Cephalophus; species Cephalophus harveyi. Next base: position 31,164 of record SJYT01028845.1, on the reverse strand, counting down.
CAGCCCAATGTAGATGCATTTAGTTAAAATTACATCTAAACACCAGGGCTTCCCTGGTGACTCAGACAGTAAAGAATCTGCCTGCAATGCAGGAGACCTGGGTTCAATCCCCGGGTGGGGAAGATCCCCTGGAGAAGGGAATGGCAACCCACTCCAATATTCTAGCCCAGAGAATCCCATGAGCAGAAGAGCCCGGTGGAGTCGCAAAGATGTTTAGAAACATTTCCTCTGCAAAAGGTGAGCAGGAGTGTGAGAATAATGCAAATATGGTCATTTAGAAACGTCAGAAAACACACGTTGTCTGTTTGAGACCAGGGGAAGTTACTGTCCAAGACTGCAGCCATCTTCATTGTGTCAGGCTTAGCCGAGGACATACAGGAATGCTGTCTCCTTCCCTCTGTCCCTAATCCCTCCACCAGCCTGGCTTTGCAAGATGGCATTCAGTTCACAAACCCTTGCCAAGCCCGCTTCAGTTTCAGGAGGATGTGGGGAGGGGACAAATTCAAGATGCTGTGTGACCAAGGCATTTCCATGTCACAGCATTCACAGTGAGGAATTTGGGTTTAGTGTGTACCTGGATAAAGTAGGTGTTTTCTCTGGTTTGTAGTAATCTTACTGTTTTCACAGGTGTGTTATAATCTTTTCCCATAGTTAGAAGAGACAATCAAAAGTAAGCTGTTTCAATAGGTATCAGTTTTCATATGCATCTCATACGACATGTGACGGAACAGTTCTTCACACATAGTCCTGCCCTGCCTGTCCTTCAGAGATTCTGTTAGCTCTGATTTTGTATAGGAGCCTGTGCCAGTAAAGAGGGAGAAAAAAAATGAACCCTTTTTTTTAAGTGCACATCCAGCCGTTTGGGGTCAGCACTCATTCCTGAGTCACCAACCAAGTAGGGGACTTTGGGACCTTGAGCCCTGAGAAACCCCACTAGAGATCTAGGTATATCCCCACGGTGATGCTCACAGGCCCGCATGGTCCCATCCTGCCCTTAGGAAAGGGTTCAGCAGGATCAGACCCGGTTCCGACTCTCAGAAATTGGGACCTGTGCCTCTGGTCCCCACTCTCTTGGCCCTGAACCTGGGTAAGAGACTGTGTTTTGAGGCCCTCTCCAAGTCAGAGTTCCTAAGGAGCATCGTGAAGGCGATGGATCGTAGGACTGCACTGGTCACAGTGATGGAAACACACAGACCTGGTCACTGAGTCCTTATCAGAGTGTGGGGGGCCGGGTGGCACTCTCCCACCTGTGCGGAAGGAGCCCCCCAGGTCCTGACTGGGGCTTCAGGGGAGAGGACCCTCAGGCTTCATACTGATGGGTGTAAACCCCTTTTTGTTAATTATTGATACCTATTAGCAAACACTGCAGTGGCCTGAGTTTCTAAGTAAGGAAGATCACATTTCTTTAAAAGAAAACATGCTCACCTAAAACAACTGATAGGAAAATCACCACTTAATTATATTGTTTCAGAAAGCCACACAAGCATACAGAGGTTGGCTGTTTGTTGAATGATTTAAAACTGTGTCTGGAGATGGGATGGGAGGGAACATGTTATACAGACACCCACATTTTGGATAATTTTAAATTAGGAGAATAATTTAAAATGTCCAGCCCCTGTACAGGACTCCTCCACCATCTCCAGCTTCCTCCTGTCTTTCTCTCTTGGCTACAAAAAACAAATTGCGTGAAGTCACCCAGACCCACCATGCAGTTCCTGACCCCCCTCCCTGCCCGTGTTTGACTGATAACCTACTCATTCTTTGATTGTCTTGACTCAACTGTTACTTTATTATTTTTTTAATTAATCAAAGGCAGGCCTCCCAGTCAGCATGACACTTCTTTCTTTTTAAGGTTACTGCTAATTAATATATTTAGAAGATCTGTCCCCAGGCTGAATTGCAGCTCTCCACTGAGTGCTTCCTTTGGTATATGATAAATGGAACCTGCCCCAGACTATTTATTGTGTGTAGGTCTCAGTTCCAGGCAGAGTGTATTCCCGGAGCCTCTAAATCTCCGAGTATGATGTGCCAGCCAGCGTGCAAGAAACAGGTGAACCTCGCTGGCTTCCTCCAAGGGCGACAGCTGAGAATGTTGCTCTGAAAATGGCCCGGACATCTTATCCTTTCTAGTAAGGACTAAATGTGACTCTAACAGTTAACCCAGGATCCCGTTCTTTTTTTTTTTTTTTTTCCTTTTACCCTCTCTGAATGGGAAAGAAGGATTTTAGTCATTTTGAGTCATAACCCTTATCAAGAATTTAGTTGATGAGTTTGTCATTTCACAGAAAAGCAGAGGGGTTTTTTTTGTACAGACTCCAGCAAATTCATACGATGATTTTTCTGAGACTCATCGATTTTAAGTTTCTCTCAGTATGAAAACTTACCTTCTTTTATTAGCTTTAGGTGGCAGTAGTGGTAAAGAATCCACCTGCTCATGCAGGAGATGCAAGAGACATAGGTTCCATCCCTGGGTCGGGAAGATCCCCTGGAGGAGGAAGTGGCAACCCATTCCAGTGTTCTTGCCTGGAGAATCCCATGGATAGAGGAGCCTGGCGGGCTGCAGTCCCTGGGGTTGCAAAGTCGGACATGACTGAGCAGCTGAGCAGCAGCAGCAGCTCTGAAGTATAATTGGTATCTAGTAAACGGCACGCGTTTAAGGTGCTCGGTTTGCCAGATGGTGACATCAGGGATGTAGCCGTGAAGCCAGCAGCGGTAGTGAGAATGGCCGCCATTCCCAAGGGTTTGCTCATGTCCTTTTGTGAATGCTGCCCCATCCCACCCCGTCCCCAGTAACCGCCGAGCTGTTTCCTGTCACTGTAGATGGGCTTGCACTGCCCAGAATGGTGTATAAATGGAATCATGTAACATGCCCCCGTTTTTTTTTCTGCCTGACTTCTTTGACTCAGCCTGATTATGTTGTGGTTCATCCTGTTATTGTGTGTATCAGTACTCTGTTCCTTCTCATTGCTGGTGATTAGTTCACTATTTGAACCTACTACAGCTTGTTTATCCCTTCACACACTGATGGGCATTTGGGTTTTATCTAGTTTTTCAGTTTGACAAACAGGACTGCTCTGAATATCCACTTTTAAATTTTCATACAGACATGTGTTTTCTCGTCTCTTGGGTACACACGTAGGTATGAAAGGGCTGTGTCACATGCTGGGCACATATTTAACTTTTTAAGAAACTGCCAAACTTGTTAAAAGTGATTGTACATTTCTACATTCTGGCCAGTGGTGTGAGTTCCACCGGCCCTTGATGCCGTCAGATGGTCGGTGGTTTTTTTTAATAGTAGTTGTGGTAGTGTGTAGACAGCAGTGCGTCCTTGTGGTGTGATTTGCATTTCCTTCATGATCCAGTGATGGTGTGCATGTTTTAATGTGCTTATTTGTCATCCATATGTCTTCATTGCTGCCGTTTTTTGATTGGGTTTTGTTATTGTTGAGTTTCAGAAGTTCTCTGTATATCCTGAGTACAGGTTCTTTATCACATACATTCTTTGCAGAGTTCTTCCAGTCTTCCCGTGGCTTGTCTTTTCATTCTCTTCACGTTGTCTTTTGGAAGAGCAGTTTTCAAGTTTGATGGAGTATAATTGATAAATTTGTTGCTTAATGGGTTGTGCTTTTAGTGTTGTAGCCAAAGAATTTTTGACTTACTGAATGTCACAAAATCTTTATCCTGTTTCCTCACAGAATTTTTATAGGTTTAGGTTTTACATTTGTGTCCATGATCTCCTTGTATATGGAATGAGGTATGGATACAAGTTCTTTTTTTTCCCAGCATCATTATTTGAAAAAGCTTTTTTTGGTGGGGAGGTAAAATGATTTTTTTCTAATTGTAAAAGTAAGACATTTGTAAAATACAGAAGAATATAAAATCTATCTCTTGCTAATTTTTTAAAATAACTTAGCAAGGGATATCTAAGGGTATTGTGAGGTGAGTGGGGAGGAGTAGTTCTAAGTGTATACTTTAGAAAATTGGAATCATAGTGTATTCTGTGTCCTGCTTTTAAAAATTCTTAGCATTATATTGGTGCTTAATCATGTGATTCATTGTTTTTAAATGCCAGGTTTTTAATGGCTGTTTCATCGCATAGACATATCCTAATTCACCCCTTTTATTAGACATTATCAATTTATTCTTTTTTTAAACTTTCATTCTTAAAATATGCTTTGAACATGCTTATACTTAAATCGTTATTTCCTGATTTTTCTCCTTACATTTTTAGAAATTATTTATCAGATCAGCATACGTGGACACTTAAAAGGCTTTGAGTACCTATTTCTACAACATATTCCTGAAAAGCTTCAACAATTTACACTCCCAACAGCAATAGCTAAGAAACTTAATTTTTTAAATAGATCTTTAAATTCTTTTTTGAAGTATAGTTGATTGAAAATGTTGTTAAGGAATACAATTTGTGAGTCAATATTTTTATAGATTATAATCCATTTCAGATTATTATAAAATATTGGATATACTCCCTGTGCTGTCCATCACGTCCTTGTATCTTATTTAAGAAATTTTTAATTTTTATGGCAGGTTTTGTTTGTTTGTGTAAAAGCCTCAGGGATGCCTCTAGACACCCCCTTCTTGTCCGCCACCGCATCACTCTAACCTTGGCCACTGTCCCCAGGCCAGGCACCCTGCCCCTGCCCCATCCTGACCACCCACACCACCCTCTTGCTTGGCTCTGCTGACACTGACCAAGTTAAGCCAGCTCCTCGCACCCCTTACCCCTTTTACCAAACAACCTGCAGGACGAGTGTAAGTCTCTCCCACACCTGTAATCACCTTAGATGAAAGCCTCTCTGTTTTCTCGGGTACGGTTTTGCCTTGTCTTCTGTCCCTGCCCTCCCGCCTCTCTATCCTCAGCACCTCAGCTCGCTCCCGTCTCTCCTGCCAGGCACCTGACTGCCACCAGCCACCGCCCTACCATTTTTCTTCTCTTCCAGTACAAAGCTCTGAAAGGAAGTCTCTCTTCTCTGGAGGTCACTTCCTGTCCCTCCGCTGGCACCCAGATTGAGGGGAGCCCACTCCTGGCCCCAGTCTCCTCACTCCCTGGTTCACCCTCTTTCTTGCTGAAGCTTGATGCTGTCATTCCTAAGTGGTAAACTCTGCACAGGAGTGCAGGGTGGTTCTGGAACTCTTAGCAGTCCTGTCTTTTTGTGGGTTTTGCCACCTTTGCCTTCTCAAAGCTCTGCCTGATCGCCTCCACCCACCACAGCTGGCCTGGTTTCATCCTGTCGTGTCAGGAGGTTGTCTGTCCACCTTCCATTCACCTCCTGTGTTGATGCTGTCGGGCACAGGGGTGGCCTCTCTCTGGAAAGGCTTCTTCTTGCTGGTTTTCAGCTCTGTGCCCATCCAGCACAGTCCTCCGCAGCCCATGGGACAAGCACTCCCTGCCCTTTGTCCTCCCCCCACCGCCTTTGTTCCCCGCATCCAGCCCATCTCCCCGGTACTTGTTCTCAGAGCCGTGGACCCCTTACCTGTCTCACACTTGGTTCTCGTCATAGTACATGGGTGTAAGAGCCCCCAGCCTCGGATGTCCCTGCACTTTTCTCATCTGAACCCTTATGATGTCCATGACTACACCCCACTCCAGCCAGGGGTCACCTTGGCCTGCACGCAACCTGCACTGGTGACCCGAGTCCTGGCTTACCAGCGTGCTCCCCACACCCTTTTTCTTCTTCTTTATTGTACATTCTTCAAGCACAAGCCTGTAGTAGTCTTCTTTTCTAACCCTCTGTGTTTCTAGTTTACACCATATAATGTCTCTGGTGTCGATCTGTCATGCTAATACCGCCTTACGTATGGCTGCGCGCTGACCCCTGGTCCAGCGGAGTGAAGCAGAGGGTTTCTGCATGGAGCTCGCGGTGCCTCTTTCCCTGGTAGTCAGCACCACAGACGTAGGCCTCCATCACCTGTGCGGTATAACGAAGCTGAGGACCAGATTCACAGTAGAGGCTTCAGAGTTCATTTGGGGTTTTCTTTTTGTTGATGATGAACTCGCCACCTGCGAATTCACCTTAAAACCAGTGACAGCCTTATCTGAAGACCAGCTCAGTGCTGGGTGCCAGCTGTCCTTGTTCCGCCTCCACTTCAGGGGTGCTCTAGGTTTGCACACCGTCCTCAACCCACCCCCCATGAGAACACACAGCCCACGAGAAAACACTCATCCGTCAGGATTTCTCCCTCACCTGTTGTTCGGAACAAAATACGCAACCCCTAAAGGTTTTTCTCAAAAACATGTTACAGCAAAAAGAGCGCGTGTGTTTAGAATGTAAATGAAGAAAATAAGCAACAATTCTGAGAAACAGCAGTACACTTGGACTCTTTTACTGAATTAAAAACATGAACAACCTAGATAATTTCATGGTGGTTCAAGGGGAAAGTGCATGAGTCAAGGCATATTGATTGGTTTACTTTTCATTTTTCCATGTACTGTAAATATTTTTCTTTGATTCACATTTGTTCCTAACAGATTCTGAGCTAGATTTCCCACTAAAGTATCAAGATATGAATAAGTGGTAATGAATAAGAACAGCACTGTGGTTCATGTGCCATTAGCCAAGCTGGTGTGACTTTTGGAACTTGAGACTAACTCTTCTTTTCTTTTTAGGTCGCCTCTTGGTGGTGTGTTGGCCGTATCTGGCACCCAGAATGCCTCACTCTGTGGCGGTCTATTAATAAGGTTGCCTTGATAGACTTGGGAGCAGAGCCCCCGGTAGGTGGCTTTTATCATTATATGGCACGGCTTTCCAAGTGATCGCTTATTCCAGTTTCTTCATAATAGAAGATACAACATTAAAAGCTTTGGAAAGCCTGCCACATAATAAGCATGCCACTTACTATTCTAAGGTCCATCAGAATGTATCATGCTCATCAGGACCTCGTTAATAGTTACAGTCTCACAGAAGGATCGGAATCCTGGCAACAAGCAATTTTTCCCCTGTCTTGTGCACGAAATGCAGAGCTGCTGTAAAAGCTTATTTGTCCACATTCCCCAAATAGCCCGCAGATAAACTCTTTCTCCTCCAAGTCTTGCCCAGAGTTTCCACTGTATCTCTTTCTGTCCACTGGGAAGGGTCTGGGTACCTCCGAGCAGGTGGGAAGAGGGCTGGCCCTGTCAGGTGGGATGCGGCAGATGCTAGAATAAGGATCCCGGTGGAACAGCAGCAGTTCGCTGACCTTGGAAAGAGGACACAGTCAGGCTGCTAGTCTGCAGCCTGTAGGGGCAGCTCAGTGGCTCAGATCACAGTATAGCCATACTTGGAAATCCAGGCACATGTGGATTTGGTACCAGGTAAGTCTGTCAGCAAGACTTGAATACAGGATGGAGGTTTAGGGGCCTGGATCCTCAGCCCTGGGATGGGAAGGACACAGATGGCCATGCCGAGTGCCAGAGGATGGGCTCGAGTCACCCAAATTCCACCAACAGCAGGCGGGCCATGCCTGGGAAAGGGGCACACTGCCAGAGGCCGAGGGCCAGGCAGGGTCTCACAGTTCACGGGGAAGGAGCTCTGATCAGATGGCCCACAGACTGATCTGGCTGAAATGCCCCAATCTCAGCACAAAAATCAAGTCAGAATAAACTTATAGTTGTTCCTATGTTGTAAATATTTTTAGTTATATATAAAGATGTTATTGGTTTTTTAGTGTTACGGGTTATGGATTTTTTTTCCCCTTCTTTCTATTTCATTGTAACTTTTACACTTGCTTTGAATGAAGCTGTTTTGGAGCAATTAGAAAAAGGAAATTTTTTTCATTTCTTTTACTTAGCCAACTCGGTTCGCACAGATTCTCTCCCTTCTTATTTCTCTTAATTTGTAACTAGTCAAAAATTACCTCTGACATTTTCAGCGTCATCCCCCCACTGAAGATCACATGAAGAACATCCTCTGTTAAGGGTTTTGAATTTTACTTGGTTCCTTTTTCTTTCCCATAAAGCCATTCATTTCCCAACAGTAAATCACAGTGGAGACAGGTTGCATGTGCTCCCAGAGCTATGGAGCTGAACATTCAACAGCAGAAATGTTCTAAAAGTCCAGGCCAAGTGCTGCCCAGGGGCGCCTCCCTGCCCGTTGGGTCACCTGCGGGCCTCAAGGGGATGTGCCCACATCTCCACAGCTTTCCACACCCATGGCTTCCCAGCGGCTGCAGTGCTCACTAGGTCTCCACCCCAGCGCCGGAACTAACATCTTCCTCCTGTGGGGCTTGTCTTCTCAGCTTGCTTTGAAACTCACTTGAAATGTCAGGAGCCCCACAACATGTTCACCTGCTTGCCTTGATTCCTGAAATTCCTTAAAGGGACTCAAGTGTGGTCCATGCATGTTCATCCAGCATCTGGCATTGTGCCAGGGACGTGGAGGGGGTGACCTGTGGTCTCTCCCTGCAGATGAATTTAACAGTCCTGGGGGAGAGAGAGGTCACTTGAACAAGGACTTGACCCTCCGTGTTAGACATAAGAATCTCAGAGACATAGAGTTCTGAAAAGCTTCATTCTGAAAAAAGTTCATCCCGTCTCAAGTAAAACTGGTCAAGAAATCGAATTATCAGGTCTCTTCTAATTGTGACAGCTGAGGGAGGGCAGGGTCCTCTGGTGGCGGGGACAGCAGCCGCCCCTGGTTTAACAGGCTTGCCTGGAACGAATCCCATTCACCTTCAACTCGGTAGGAATCAGTCGAAGTGGTTTTGCCCCCAGACAGCCACACGGACACAGGGAGGATAAGAGGAGGGCACAGGTGGAAGCTTCCCGGGTGTGGGTTCCTTTGTGTTTTCGCTATCTGGTCACACTTCACAACATCTGTGCCTTATACCGTGTACCGCAGCATAAGCCGACATCCGCAGCGCACCCGACTGAGATGGCTTACGACTAATTCTCTGCATGAGCTTTTGTAACTTAGTGAAACTCTCTTTCCTTACCCCTTTTGTTTTAATGTGTACTCTTGCTGAACAGATGGATTCAGTGTGCGTGCTTGGGGAGGTCAGACTCGAAGCCTGGGTGATGCTGTATTTGTCATTTTAATAGCACTAGGCTGTTAACCATCTATGCACAGAGGCAGCCCTCCAAATGTTCGGGGTCCTTCCGTGTGAACATTTTTATAGTTAATATCCATCATTTTTGTTGTTGCCCTAGGAATTTAAGGGGTCAGTGGTAAGAAAAACAGAGAAACACGTCATCCCAATTTGAGACACGTGCAGTTTTCAGGTTGAGCTGACCTGTGACGCCTGCTTTATAATCCTAGCCTGAGCACCAGTATTTTGGGAATGCTTTATGCAAAAGAAAGAAAAGAAAACCTCTAGAAATAAAATTGTGATTAAGCAATCTTAACTCTGTATTCAGGTGTACTTGAGATTTTTTGCTCTCTCTCTCGCTCTTTCCCTGGCATCTTTGCTTCTCTTTTGCATCATTCTGTGCTCATTTCCTGTTTGCAAATACTAATTGTCTAGGTGAAGAAAGTGAAAATGCTCTAATATAGCACCCATCTGTAGTTTTTAGTTGTTGTTTTTTTTAAAATTTTGATATGAATATACAACCATTAAAAAAAAGGGCTTCCCTGGTGGCCAAATGGTAAAGAATCTGCCTGCAGTGCAGGAGACCCAAGTTCAGTCCCTGAGTGGGGAAAATCCCCTGGAGGAGGAAATGGCCACCTACTCCAGTATTCTTGCCTGGGAAATCCCATGGATAGAGGAGCCTGGTGGGCTACAGTCCATAGTGGTCTCAAAGAATCGGACACGACTGTGCAACTAAGCACACATACACACATACAAATAAATTAACCAAGGAAGACATTTCTGAATTGAAAGATAAAATTTATTTGGATAAGTTTGTTTTATTCATCCAGCTATCTATTCTTTCTTCTGGGGACTCTAGAAAATGAAATAAACAGCCCACACCCAAGTTCATGGTGGCCCCAAAAGGAACCTCCTCACTGTGCAGATGAGAGAACTGACATCGGAGTTTGTTGATGCCACTTTGGAATTCGCTGACTTTTTCCTCTTGATTCTTAAGCACAAATAGGTCTGCAGTTCCTTTCACTTCTCTGTTGGCTTTCAGTGTTTGTATATTAAATGTTAAAGTCTTTCAAAATACTGTAGGGCTACGTCGCGTGGTAAATTTCAGAAGGGCTGTCCTAGAACTGCTTTTTAATGAATTGCTCAAAAGTTGAAAATACCACATAAAGCAATTCCAAAAAGGCGTCCTCATAGTTGACTGATTTTCATTAACGACATCAAAGATAGGAAGATTACTTCTGTGATTATCAGTATTCCAAATGTAAAATGAGACATTTGGGTACCTGGTTACAACTTGGCGGGCCAGGTCAGGCGCAGCCCTGCTCGCTGCTGTCTCCTGCTTCTGGACATGTGCCCTGCTCCATCCTGTCCTGTGGCATCGCAGATTCTCTAACCACCTAACCATCTAGCCATCCTTCCTGCTCCATGCTAGGCACGGACACAGGCTCCAGGCATGTCTTCACTTTAAAAATTTGCTTTAGGAATGAATGGGGACCAAACTGATATTATACAGTCATACTAATTGATTCCTTCCTTAACAGTAAAGTCAGTCAGAGAATGCTTGTTCTATGAAACAAAATGAGTATTTCAGACAGGTTTTAACTGCAGTTACTGGGTTCAATCCCTGGACTATGTAGTCCATGGGGTTGCAAAGAGTCAGACACAACTGAGCAATTTTCACTTCTCTTCACTGTTGTTTTAATCTAAGGCCTTATAAACAGCTGTTTAGAAAGTCCCTTTCTAGTGGCCTAAGTTTAGTTTGTTGGACCAAATTATATCCACACTGTATTATTTTTTACTTGAACTTAGATACATGCATTCTGTCCTGTGTCTACTCTGGGGATTGAGCCTGTAAGTTCACTTCCTTGCTGGAAAGCACTTGTCTTGCTTTAATTATTTTCATTCACTCAACAAAAATTGTACTTCCTTTTATGGGAAACAACAGTGAATACAACTAATACAGCTCCTGCCCCAATGCTGCCTACAGTCTATTTTTACTTCTGTTTTAGGTTTTTATACTTAGAAGATAAGTTATTATTCTTAATAAGGGATTTTACAGACCTGCAAAAACCGAATGCTGTAAAATTTGCACATTATCATACCATATCAAAGAAGTGTTCTAAGTATGTTGTTGCCCCTCAGAATTGACTTCAATTATGTTATCATGTTAGTAATTTCTTCCACATTATTCAAAGCTTTATCGTGTTTTATACATATAAAGTATTAATTACTAGTAAATTTCCTTTTCCAACCTACCTGTTTACTAATACATGAAAAACATGTTTTAAGCAAATGTTGACATTTTCTTAATTGTTTACTAATGGTGTTTTATGATTAGCATAAAGGAGACTGAAACTTTGATTATGATGGCTTTTGCCCTTAATTAGCAAAGTGTATGCTTGACTTCTTGTTTAAAGAGTTATCGATGCAGGTAAGTGTTGTCAAAATTCACAGCTCTCAGAGAAACGATTATCAGAACTGTGAAACTTAAAGTACAAAGTACAGAAATAGTTTTAATTCAAGCTTTTTCTTTTGTCAGCATCCTCATAGGAATTCATTTTAGTAGACCCTCTGATGTATGATTCATTTCGCTTGTTATTTTTCTGCATGAGTCACTGTTTCACAATGTAAAACGCAGGGAGATAATAAACCTGTGTGTGTGCACGCACACACTATATTCCCTTTAATTATTGTTCTTGTGTATGCAAAGTCGCCCTAGGAAAAATAACATCTGGTACCAGCAAAAACTGGGAAGGTATTCTGAAGAGGGTTACTTCATCTTAGGGTCATTTAAAATAGATATATGTATGTTTTCTACCTTGCTCCATGATTCTTTAGATCAAGACAAAGAACTTTGTAATTATTTGGAAAAGCATAGTAACCCATCTTTGATGTGTAAAAAAGAAAAACTGGAGTGCGAATTTCATTGCAGACTTTTCAGAGGAGTCATAATGCTTTTTTAACACTTTCTTAACAGTATAAAAGAGAATTCGCAGGTAATTTTAGTTGACATTTTAGTTAGGAATCCATGAGTGGAAACTATATATTTATGTTTATTATGCCAAGCCAAATAGTTATAAACTCTAAACAGCTTCTAGTTTCCTTTGTTTGAGGAAATAATTAGCCACTCATAAGAACTCAAAATAATTAGGCTGAATTCAGGGAAATTAACCATGACTTTGGAATTATGTTTTGTGATAAAATGAATGAAAATAATGTCTGTTATTTTATTTCAGGCTGTAAAATATGTAAGTGGAGTCATTTGTAGACTATTGTAACATTTCAAATCAAAATAGATGTAATTTTAAGCTGTACTGAATTATTTTGACTCTAAAGGATTTTTTTCTTTATTACACATGCCATTGAACAGTAAGCATAAATAAAAACTTTATGGATTATTTGAGATGCAGTAAAATTTATATTGGTTGGGGGAAAAAGGGAAAAAATTAAATTTGTTGTTCACTAGTCTACTTTGGTTTTAGATTTTTGTTTCTACCTATAAATCACTATCCACTGAAACAGATATGCTACTTGTTACTTTAACTGCTATTTAATTTACCATAAATTTACTTTACAAACTGTCATTATTTAAAACAAGCATTTTAAATCTTAAAGGTGTGTCTGTTTGGGGGTCATATTGGCAGTTCTGATAGAGAAAAGAGGACCATCCCCTATTCCTTTATGCCTTTTAAGTGTAATGACAGGATTTATCCACTTGCACATTGGTTTGCCAGCTTGCCCTTCTACAAAGCAGTAGAATAAGACCGACATAGGATGCTGGCACCTTCTTGACCACATTTATGCTGTCAAGATGTTCAGCTTCTCTGGGCCTCTCACTTTAAAATGGACATAGTGATAAAAGCATCTGCCTCTCAGACCCATTGAGTTCCAGGGAGGTAATAGAGATGAAAACACCCTCCACTGTGTAAGACATTTATATTATTGAATTAGCATAACGTGCAACACAGGCTTTCATATTCATAATTACCCTACCAAAAACCCAGTATGTACCCAGGGCAAGTAAGTATTCACCAAGTTTATTTTATCATTTTGCAATTTTGAGGTGCAGAATTCAGTTCTTCTATTTATGCATGTTCTGTGCTTTACCAAAAAATGGAGCCTTTGCTTTAACTTTGTTGAGCATCCTTTATTAGTCTAAATTTTTGTTTTCTCTTGTCTTTTCAACTATGAGAATACTGCTTTCACATATACCTGTAGTATTTTTATATTGATGCTTGAATGCCCTCTATTAAACATTGTATCTACAGATCATCAAATTCTTAAAGTATGTGAAAATTTTATTTCAGGAGAAATTAATTAGATGTGTGTTTAGAATGTTAGGGCTTCCCTCATAGCTCAGTCGGTAAAGAATCTGCCTGCAGTGCAGGAGATTCAGGTTCAGTTCCTGGATTGGGAAGATCCCCTGGAGAAGGAAATGGCAACCCACTCCAGTATTCTTGCCTGGAGAATCCCTTGGACAGAGGAACCTGGCGGGCTACAGTCAGTGGGATCGCAAGAGTTGGACACAACTGAGTGACTTTCACTTCGCTTCACTTCACTTCACTTCACTTCACTTAGAATGTTAAGTAAAATTATTGTCATTTAACCTGTCATCGGAGAAGCTTATTTTGTTTCAAGTATTTGATTTATATTCTCCTCAGATTCTCATAATCATGATTTTTGAATTATCTTTAAACCATTTAGGATTTACTTAGTTCTCTGTGCCCTGTACTCTCTACTTTTTTTTCCCTTCTCTTTGACCATTTCTGCTCTTTGTTCTTTTCACATTTACTTGTACAATCAGGAATTATTAGCCGATTTTTTTTTAATGCATGTTCTTAGTGTACTAAGGATCTTGCTACTAATAGGCATTTTTAAGATTTTTCAACATCGATCTCTTAAAACACCCCTTCTCCTGTAGGAAACCTATATTTAACGTCCCTTGCATGCTTTTGAAATCTAAGGAGTGCAAGGTTATTGCCACATGTCAGCAGCGCTTGCAGCATCCTGGGAAATAAAGTGGGGGCTATTGCAGGTAACACACATGTAGCTTAGAGAAGCCTATGTTGCACAAGCATGGGCAGTGTGAACTTGGGAGGTACTCTCCTCAGGGAGCCCACTGTTGTTCTGAGCTCAGGCTGCTGGTGCACTGTCCCCAAGAGAGAACCGAGCTTGTCTGTTGTTGAGTAGTGTTTAGCTTCATGAAAATTTGATCCATTTGGTTTACAGCCACCCTAACAGGCCTTTCTCTGAATAGGCGAGTTAGGTTTAAAAAATTGAATTTGGGGAAACGTGTGGGGTCATTCAGCATCACAAGATGCCATTTATCTAGGTAATACTGTCTTACTTTTCGTTTCTGCCTTAATTTGGTCATGTAAATGTGCTCAGAACTAATAAAGATTTGCAGCTGGTAAAAATTAATGCATGACTCTTCAGCCGAGTACTGAATGAAAGCATGTGTCATGAAATCGCCATTCTCTGATCCCGTATTTTCCATCACCTAACGGACTGGTTCCGTTTAGAGTGTAGTCCATGCTTATTTTTTGTTTCACAGGTTGGCCAAAATGGGAAGGACTGGATTCCGCTCTCTTCCACGAAGAGTCAATGGGACTGGCTAAGATCAAGGTCTGAGGCTTCGTCCATCCATCATCAGGTATGCATTGAACAAAAATCACTACAGTTCTATGCATGTATCTTTGAAGTATTTGGTTAATATGCATATTATGAATTTGGATTTTTATACAATGTTGAGTCACAACTTTATCCTGTAGTTTTTAAATGCACTGTAAGTAATTTAAATTTTGCAATATATTGAGTTAAATGATATTGTTAGCCATGAAAAAATTTCAGCTGGTCTTAGAAAAGTGTAATATTTGAAATATGCAATTCTTCATTGCTCAGTCTGTACATCCAAAGATAACAGAATTCTTGTGTTACTCCATATTGTCACCAGTTTTCATAGGATCAACTGTTTGCTGCATCATCATGCAGTTTTAGTACATTTTTTTCAATAACTTAAAAACTGTTTTTCTCAACTGGAATTCTCTGCCCAATTATAGTTGGGTTCTTCTAACATGATAATGGCAAAATATGACCAGTCTTTGAAATATTTTCAGATATTACTTATACATGGGGGTTTAGATACTTTGTATTCCATATTGACTTAACAGTTGCAAAATTTAACAGCTTGTTTCCCACATCATTCTAAATAGATGCACAAAAGCATCCTGTTAGGAAATCAGATAGTCAACATTACTCTTTTTTCCTGCTTTGGCAGAATGCTTTATACCAACTTACATTGTCTTTATTGGTTACAGCAGAATAGCTGTTTAGATATTTCTGAGAGAGGCAGAGAAACTGTGTCTTAAATGAAAATATAACAGGGAAAGAACAAGCCCTTGAGATTCAGAAAAATCTAAAACCAGAGGGAACACATTGTGTTAGCAGTAGTGATATCAGTTGCATTAATTGTGTTAATGTCACTGAAAAATTTTTTTTTATTTTTTAAATTATGAGAAGTATGATAACACATATACAGGGGACTTGGAAGATACAGAACAGAGTTACATATAGTTCTAATACATATTACAATTTTTAAGTAGATGAATTAAGATAATTTTTAGTTGGAGTTTCTCAAAATAGCAAACTCTTAAAAATTAATAGAATGAATAGATAGAAAAGTAGAAGGATATAGTCTACCCAAAAAGTACTGTGCACTAGTTCAATGTAATTAAGATTTATCCAGTTTTCACATACTAGCTGGGTGCAGATGCTTTCTTCTCTGCAATAACCCTCTGTGTTTTTTCAGTCTTTTTACCATCTTGAGGCTTTTGATGGCCAAGTCTAAGGTCTTTCTTGATGACGGTCACATTGTACTTGAAAATATGTGGGTTATTTTCCAATATCTTTTGATATTTATTTCTCACATAATTCCACAGTATGTGGGAATTTGAATTTGTACCCTGCTGTTGTGTGAAAAAAGTGTTAATGTCACTTTTAAACTGCAGAGGAAACTTAGGCGTGAAGGAAAGCCTTGATGTGTCTACCTACTGAAGAAGAAAGACTATGTGAATCAGACACCGATTAACTCACGTGCATGCTTTACACTTTAGTCACATGAGCAGATGATTGCTGTATTTTGCCTGTTTAGGGACAGCCTTTATATTAAAAATACAATAGGATCAATTGCAGTGTACACTTAATTTTACAAAAATATAGGTTAAATCCATCCAGTTTTCATGAGGGCAAGTGTCAGTCTGATGCCAAAACACAAGTGATAGAAAGAAACTGGTTTTCATTGCTTTTTGAATATATGATAGGATGAGAAATCCAACTGATCAGTAGTTGATAACATTTAGCCACTTGCCAATTTTCAATTTAAAATCAGATCTTTTTGAAAGAGGTTGCCGGTGTTATCAGTTCTGTGTCTCTTAGAAATATAGTACCCTGCTAAAAACTAGCATTCATGAACTTGAGGAATCGTTTACCTTTTTAATATCAAATGGATCTTTGAGGAGCTGGTTTCTTCCTCTGAGAAATACAGTTGATAATATTTACTGTCTCTTGTCCACAAGTTTTCAAAGGTTTCAGTCAATCTAAGTTTTTAAGTAGACATGCTCTTTGCCATACACGATACACATTTCATTCTTTCTTTCTCAAAGCCCTGATAATGAGTTGAAACTCTGACCCATCTTTTTCAAACTGACACCTCCACACTGATGTACCCCTGCACAAGTATTGTACTTACCACTCTCACAGGTCACAGGTGTGTCAGAGACTAGCCCCCTGTATCTGGCTCATCCGCTCTCCCTGGGTGCCCCATGAACAGCATCTTCTGTGACGTGAAAGACGGTGGGGAAAATTACTTCAACCAAATCATTGCTTCCACCCAAGAGACAGGGAGCCATGACCCTCAGCTAACATAACACCAAAACGTTTCACCACCTCAAGAATGCATATCTGTCCTGAAGACAAGTCATTTCTACTCTTGAGTCAGAAACCCCTCTTCGTGTGATGACACTGAGGTAAAGAATTGGTTTTCATCTTGGGCAGTGAGTTCAGCTCTTTCAGGCCTCTGGTGTCTCTGTCTTAAGAACTCCTTCCCTGGACTGAATGGTTCACAAGGTGCCTAAAAGAGTTTTGGGCTGATTATCTATATTTTTCTACAACACAAATTGTGACTAGAGCTGCCTTGCACAAATTAAGAGGAATTTTAGACATTAAAACATACGCGGAAACATTTTTATGTTCTCAGCGAGATTTAACGTTCTCTGGGTCCTTGTAAAAAGTGAAGCTTTAATGATGCTGCTTTCCCTGTCAATCTCGATGATTCCCGAGGGTTCCCTGCTGCTCTCCCTGAGTACGACGTTTGTCAGGTGGGATCTCAGGGGATCTGTGAACTGTTCATTCTGAGCAATGCCTTAATATGTATTTTGACAAATATAAAAGAAGCCTACAGATATTACATTAGACCAGCTGAATCCATTTTATGGTTTCTTCTTTCTTTTTTAATTCGAAAGCATCACATAGCAAGTAAAACTTTTAAAAATTAAGTCTAGTTACAAACTAGTTGTTTCTTATTTTTTTTTCCAGTCCCTTTTTGCTTTCTTTTACGACCACATGAAACTTGAGAAGCCACCTAAAGCTAAATCATTTAGTGGAGTTGGGCAGTTCCCAAGTGTCCAACAAGAAGGCCTGCTTTAGGCTGCGATGGCCACTGTCATTCCTGGTGATTTGTCAGAAGTAAGAGATACCCAGAAAGTCCCTTCAGGGAAACGTAAGCGTGGTGAAACCAAACCAAGAAAAAACTTTCCTTGCCAACTGTGTGACAAGGCCTTTAACAGTGTTGAGAAATTAAAGGTGCACTCCTACTCTCACACAGGAGAGAGGCCCTACAAGTGCATACAACAAGACTGCACGAAAGCCTTTGTTTCTAAGTACAAATTACAAAGGTATTAAACTCTATTTGTCTTTCAGATTCTATTTTCTATTATGTTGGCTATTTGAAGCCATTGTTAACGTATATATTTGTATCCACCTCTTTCCGCTGACTTACAGAGAGAAATGTTTAAGTAGATTAGACGTTTTAGCATTCTAAGTCACAGACTTTTATGTGTTAGTGCTTTTGGATCTTTTTTAATGCAATGCTTAAACGAGAGTAGAATGTCCATTTGTACAAAGAAATTGCAAGAGAAAGGGTATGGACGTTAACGTGAGTATATTCTGTCTTGCTCAATTGCATTTGCAATCACTAAAAACCAGCGAGAACTAAAGTGGCGACTTAGATGATTCCAGGTCTGCAGTGTTTAGGTGTGTACCCTTTGTAGCAGACGTGTAGTGAGTTAGAGAGTGTCGGTGAGTAGGGCAGGTCTGTGTTAGCCTAGCAGCTTAGCTTCCGTTTGAACAGGGAGGCCAGGCCGTTCTTACCATGATGCTGACAGAATATGTCTGTGTTCAAGGCACATGGCTACGCACTCTCCCGAGAAAACCCACAAGTGTAACTATTGCGAGAAAATGTTTCACCGGAAGGACCACCTGAAGAACCACCTGCACACGCACGACCCCAACAAAGAGACGTTCAAGTGCGAAGAGTGCGGCAAGAGCTACAACACCAAGCTGGGCTTCAAGCGACACCTGGCCCTGCACGCGGCCACAAGCGGCGACCTCACCTGCAAGGTGTGTCTGCAGACGTTCGAGAGCACCGGCGTGCTGCTGGAGCACCTGAAGTCGCACGCGGGCAAGTCGGCGGGTGGCGTGAAGGAGAAGAAGCACCCGTGCGAGCACTGCGACCGCCGCTTCTACACGCGCAAGGACGTCCGCCGGCACATGGTGGTGCACACGGGAAGGAAGGACTTCCTCTGCCAGTACTGCGCTCAGAGGTTCGGGCGCAAGGACCACCTGACGCGGCACATGAAGAAGAGCCACAACCAGGAGCTCCTGAAGGTCAAGACAGAGCCCGTGGACTTCCTGGATCCCTTCACCTGCAACGTGTCGGTGCCCATCAAGGATGAGCTCCTCCCGGTGATGTCGCTGCCCTCCAGCGAGCTGCTGTCCAAGCCGTTCCCCAGCACGCTGCAGCTGAACCTCTACAACACTCCGTTCCAGTCAGTGCAGAGCTCGGGCTCTGCCCACCAGATGATCACCACCCTGCCTTTGGGCATGACGTGCCCCATAGACATGGATGCTGTCCACCCCTCCCACCACCTTTCCTTCAAGTACCCGTTCAGTTCTACCTCATACGCCATCTCTATTCCCGAAAAAGAACAGCCGTTGAAGGGGGAGATTGAGAGCTACCTGATGGAGCTGCAGGGCGGCGTGCCCTCCTCCTCCCAGGACTCTCCGGCGTCCTCGTCCAAACTGGGGTTGGAGCCGCAGCTCGGGTCCCTGGAGGACAGCACGGGGGACCTCTCCCTGTCCAAAAGCTCCATCTCCATCAGTGACCCCCTGAACACACCAGCATTGGATTTCTCTCAGCTGTTCAATTTCATACCATTAAACGGCCCTCCCTATAACCCGATCTCGGTGGGGAGCCTGGGGATGAGCTACTCCCAGGAGGAGGCACACTCTTCCGTGTCTCAGCTGCCCCCGCAGAGCCAGGACCTGCCGGATCCTGCCAGCACCATAGGGCTGGGCTCTCTGCACTCGCTGTCCGCAGCCTTCACCAGTAGTCTGAGCACGAGCACAACCCTGCCCCGTTTCCACCAGGCTTTCCAGTAGAGTCCCACGTGCGCCTCGACGGCCGAAACGGACGCGCAGCCCTGCCTTAGCTGACCATTCTGGTTTAGTGCCTACTTTAAGACAGTATCACAGTTTCTGCTTCTGTATAGTACCAATTTTCATTAAGCCAGTATAAAATAGAAACTAGCTTTTTAAATGAGCTTCAGAACCATTTGTGTTCAGCTATGTTTACCTGGGTATTTTGTCCTGATTCACTGCCAACTGTCATATTTTAAGATGATTTCTCACATAGGAAAGCCATTATTAGCAGTCAAGTCTTACAAATCCCATGTTCTGACTTACTGTTAGATCTTAAACTTTGCATTTTTGTCTGAGATCAATGGCTCTACCTTTTGACATTTGGCTCCTTAAAAATATTTTGCTACAGAATGTATTTCTAAAACGTACATGAATGACCTGAGAGTTTAAAAAATTTTACTAGCCTCTAAATGGATTAATAAGGAAATGCTTCAAATGAATTTAGAAACCAGTCTGGGGACATAGCATATGTTTCTTAGATATAACCATAATTTCAGGTCAGTATATTTTGAAGACTTGCTATTGTCTGGCTCAAATGTTTGCTGTCTTTTTTATGCACATATAAGAAAAATCCTAGACACAAAGCGCACCAGTATTTGTCGCAAACAGAGACCCCCGAGGAAGGTGACACGGCAGTCCATGTTACTTAAGAGTTGGCCTTAAATTAGTGCACAGGATGTTTGCCATGTTTTATCCTTGTTGCTTTCTTGCATTCGTGCTAATAGTCTATGGTGTCAAGAGTCTTCAGCGTCAGTCTTTAGGTGCGTCTCTTTTATCTTCTCCACCGTTCATGGCCAGAGGGTAGGTTGAGGACAGCTAGCCACTTCCCTTGGCTTCTCACTGCACAATTGGTCCAGAGTCCAGAGCTGTTGGGGAACACAGGTGTGCTTATCCCCACCACCCCCCCCACCCCCCACCACACTGTGATATCTTTCTCATTCAGTGTTAATTCATTTTTCCCTGCTGTTTTTGGAGACTTTAAAGTTAAATGCATTCAAAAACTATTTGAGGAATGATCACAAAATTTAAGTGACTAAAAGTATATACAGTAAACCCCACTTTTACAAGTCCCTGGGAAAGTGGGAGGAATGTCACAAAGAAGCTGAATTTGCAGAGGGAGGGAGAAGAGCACAGTAAAACAAGCATTGTCTTAGGTGATGTGAAAAATAACAATCAAGTGCGTGGTGTTCAGTAAACACAGTAGTTATTACAGGCTTTCCTCACCTTAGACAACTAGCACATTTTCTCAAAGGTCAAACCATTCTATTTTTCTAATAATCGGTTGGGGCGTCAACCTAAGAAACATATCTTATTAAGCACTTGTTAACACCTTATTTGGGGACCCTGTCTGTCGGGGTGGGTTTGAGGAGGGAGGGTTTATATAGAAGAGTATATATCTCTTTAAAAAAAAAATATTTCTGAGCACTCATGAGCTCTGTGTGGAAGCTTCTCTTCCCTTTGACAGGGCCAGCTATCACTGCGGATTTCCATGTTTACCAAGAAGTTCTAAAGATGAGTGCAGATTACTGAATATAATACATTATTTAAACTATTGGGGAGTAGTATAATTTGTGGAGAGATGTAAATTGTAATAATGTAAATGGGGGTTTCACTATATATTATATGTATGTACACACATGTGTATCGCACTTCATAGAATCAGAGTTGCTCTCGTACGGAGCTTTGGCTCCAGTATTTTTATCATGCTCCTATTTGTTTTTGTTTTTTAAAATCCCAGGAGCAGTAGTTTTTATACGTATGTATTTAAATTTTATTATTAAAAGTTACATTTTATTAAAAAAAAAGTGTGTTCCAAAGGCATTAAAATTATATATGTTAATAAGGAAATACATTTAAAATTTTTTCAAACTGCTCCTGAGCGTTTGCCTAGGAGACTGTTTGCTCTCAAAGTAGGCTTTTAGCTCTGCTGTGTTGCTGCCGCTTTAGTTTCTATGAAACAGATTGCTTACTTAAATCATTAGTTGAATGATTAGTGTTCAATATTGCTTTAATCACCCTCGAGAGGAAAAGAAAAGAAAAAAAATTTTGGTGACAGAGCACAAATAAATAGAAAACCTGTTTTTAAATAGAAATCACGAATCACAAGTGTGGAAGCACTACTTTATTTTTGTCTAAAATTTGCTTAAAGAAAAGTCAGATGAATGAACTGAGATGTTGGCCTTTTAGTGGGCTGTATTTCACTGCTAATAAAAAAGTAAAAAGGGAGTACCAGGATTTATTAAGTAAAGCATTTTGGAAATGGGGAATGGCGCCATGTAGGTGTATATATATATTTTTAGCCTAATTCTCACCCAGCATACCTTCCAGGGCACCAGGGCTGAAATTGTGGACTCTATTTTCACGTGTACACACCCCTTTGCCTGTTGCTTTCTCACAGACTTGAAAATCACACTTCCAAGTAAGAGGGAATTCTGCTCATTCATTTTTTAAACTGACTATAGTGGTCACTAAACCCCCTTTGAGAGAATCTCTATTAAACATGAGGTAGACTCATTTTATTTTAATTGCACAATGGTCTGACAAGGCTGTAACACCGAACTGGCTCTTTTTTTTTTTTTTTCTTAAAAAGAAAATTGACACTTTTGATGTCAACTGGATGTGATTAAAAATAATGATTGCCAATTCTGTTTTCATTCTCCAGTGGCCAGAATCATCATCCTCAAAATTTCTAGTAGTGCCTTTTCTTGGGTTTGTTTTTTTTTTTTTTTTTTTTTTAAAGGGATTGTTATTAAGTAAAAATATTTCAGTTTAGAATTTGGACCTCAGACAAGATATTGAACCTCATTCAGTTTGACCTTCCACGTGTTTGTACAAATGAAGGTCACCAGATACCGAAGCTCGAGCATGGAAGGATACTTACACTATAAGCAATATTCTCCACAGATGGACCCGAACATCACCTTGATAGCTACTGGTCACTGCTACAACGTGCATCTTAAAACCCTGTTACCAAGTTCTGTTGTTCATGTCCTGACTGATCATGCGCTACTCTTTGTGCAACTTGTTAATTTCATGTAGGTGTTTCTTCCAAACTATGTATTTTTGCCGATGTGTTGCTTGTGTTTTATTCTTTTTAGTCACTTGTGCAACATAGTGATATATTGTGTTAATTTGGACAGTAGCGGTTTTTAAAAACCATATACTGACTGAAAACATGAGCCAGACCTGACTGCTTTATTAAGCTAATAATGAATGTTAAAGAGTACATATTTCAGGATTATTCATCTAGTAAGCAATACACATATATAGGCCAATATTTTTTTAAAAAATAGAGCTTGGTCAACCTCTATACTACACATATTACAAGATATAGCACTTTCAAAACGAATCTAAACCTTTACAGAAAAACTTTCTTATAGGTTATGCCTTTTATTTTAAGACTTATTATAATTTGTTTCAAGTGCCATTAGAGGATAGATATATAGGCCTTTGATGTATAATGCTTTGTGTTCAAGAATGGTAGACGGTATTTTAAACAGGTACAGTTTTACAGTGTTTTCTTATCAATTTGCTATATTGCACAGAATCAGTGTGTGTCTTTTCATAAGGTTTTACAATGGTTTATTTTTTTACAAGGTTTACGTGTCTCAAAACACACTGTCTTCCCAGTATGTAAGTTAAAATACAAAAAAAAAAATATTCACCCAAGTTGCTTCCAGCCTACTGAGATCCAGGTAACATTGGAGGAGATCTTTTAGACGTCACGTATTCTTCATTAGCAATGGCAGACTGTTAACCTCTGAGAAATGAGTGCCTACGTTGAGACCTTGTCTTATTTCTCTCACACTGTGTCAGCAGCCATGTCAATCACACAGATAGTCTGTGGTGATCCCATAGATCCACGTTAAGCTGTGTTGTGTAGCTCTGTGCTGAGAACCCACGCAGAGCTCCTTTCTGTTCCTATATACATCCAAATGATACGACCCACAACGGGCAAGGCACGTTCCTATCACCCCCGGCCCTCCTGCAATATTGTCAACCTCTGAGGATGGAAGGCAGTGTCTTTTGATAAGTTACTTAGCTTAGAAAGGACAGAACTATTGCTAACGTGTAAAACACTTCATTGTATAAGCTTCAGTGGTACAGATGACCCAGAATGAATGTGTATCTTCTCAGAAACACTCCTTCAATATTCTGTTGGATCATGCTGCTAATGTAACTTGGGATACAACTCTTCATGGTGCTACAGACTTCTCTGTCTCGTTCAGTCGTATTTTTTTTTATCCATAGGAAAAAAAAAGGACTACATTAGGTGTAAAGGTGTACAATATATTTTTATACTGTGACTTCATTTGTCTTTAACAAGACTTTTACACCACCCACCACAATGTATTCATGTGCACTTGCAAAAGGAAACCTTGGATGTGCAAATGTTATACCAGAACAAACCCAGCTTTGTCCACAAAGGTGACCGTGACTCGGAAAGAAACATGGGCTTTATAATATGGTGTGGAGTGAAGAACGTGCTGTACGTTACTAACAGCCCTTTGAATTTAACTAAAACTGGGCATCCATTCGGAAATGGATTGCATCATGCCTGAACATAAGCTGGACTGCTGAAATTGTATTTTTAGCTGACGAAAAAGTGTTTGGACTAGTACTCTAAAAATGTTCTGATGATAAAGTTTTGAGTCAAAATAGAAAAGAGAAACTGCATTCCAGGCTGCATTTTGTATATTTTTATTGCATTTAAAATTTGCTCTTCTGTGATACCGGGAAATCAAGTGGCTTATCCTGTATATCATGTACTTAAAATGTATTCACAAACTACTGTTGTGTTTGTATAAAATATAGACAAAGATCATATTTTCTGTGTGTGTATAAGCTCTGTAAAATAGCAATCACATTATGAAGCTGCAGCGAGACTACATTTTAAACATACACATCCAAAGAAGCAGGCTATTTATTGTCCAGTTACCCAGTTATAAAATATTCATTTGCTGCTAATTAAACAATAGTACTGCAGCTTCTCATGGCCTACAGTGTTATGTTTGCTGTAAGAAAAAGATATGTGAACTCCACAAAAAATATATGAATAAAAATTATAGAATGGCTTTAGATAATGTAGATCTTCCTGAAATTATAACAGATGATAAATTTCTATTTGGTATAACATTTTTTTCCCTTTGAATTTGAAATATTTTCTCATTTGATAAATATAAGATTCTAATAGCTGCCTCTAGAACAATACTTGGTTGTTGAAATGTAAAGTTCTAGGGTTTCTTTTGTTTTGTCTTAAAACTTTTGTACCTTGAAAGGAAGGATAGAAATTGTAAATAAAAAAGTCAAAATGTTGTGCATCAAAACTTTAATCCAGGCGAGAATTCAAACAAAGAATCTCCCAAAGGCTGTTAGACTGTATAGATCAATCATGTTTTTTATTCATATGAGATAAAATTGGCATTAAGCATTCCTTTGACACTTACTGTCCGTCAGTCCTGTAAATTATCTTTTTAGACGTTCTGTTTGGGTACTTGTCTAAAACTTTGCTGAAAACCCTCCCTTGACCATTCACCTGGACTAGAGTGATGAGCTCACAGATGTGATTTCGTCTCAAATTCATCAGTTAAACAGTGATGCATCTTTGAAAGAAAGAGATTAATTCTGAAAATCCAGTTAATAATCTGGCCAGGAACCAGTGGCAGGAAAAAAAATTTTTTTTTTTTTTTTATTTCTCATAGCACCTCTTTCGTCATGATAGAAAAAATTGCTTCTTCACCTTTGACTTTCCTGTCCTAAGGTTCTTTGCCTTCAGAGAGGTAAAGAAAATGAACAGTGACTCCCCATTTGGCAGTTCCTCTTTTCACATACTTAATTCCAGCAAATCTAAAAGCATTTCTTTGTTAATTCTTTAGCATTAACACTACATACATTTTTATTTAAATTCATGCATATGAAATGTTTCAAGGACTATTTATAGAAGGGAAAATGCTATTGCTTTTTATAGTCAGAATACTCTGAAAAAGGATGTTTGGGGTGAATTCACTTAAAGTGTATTCTCCCTTATGGAAAAGCAATTAGAAGTGCAGTTTAAGCAAACCATTAAGCATAAGCATTGCACCATAGATCCAGTGGGGCTAAAAGACTTCTTCATTCAGGTTTTTGTTAGGTGAAAAGTTCGTACTGATGATTTATCATTAAGGGGAGGAAAACTTAAGTCTGACTATAGACAGCTTGAGTTTTTGCTGCCACTTTTCCTTAATTGAGCATTTCTTAAGCAGAAGGCATCTCTTCGTGCAAAGTCCTGGGCTGTTCCCAAGGAGTCAGCTTTATAGAAAGAGGCTGGTTCTCTGATGAACCGTTGGAATGAAGATGACACCATCATTACAACAGTGGGAAAGTGTAAATGCTGTATTGAGTTGTACCCAGTTACCTTTTTTGGAGATCAAAAATGATCAAATATTGGCGGTTTCAGGCTAAAACTACAAACAACCAAGCCCAGAATGTCTCGACTTCCCCTGCTTTCTATTCAACACAGAGGTCAATAATAAATCTGTCTACTGAAGATGTTTGACTCCTGACTAGCGTGATGGTTAATTTTATGTGTCCACTCGGCTTGGCTGTGGTACCCAGACTGGATGCCTGGTCTAGTCAAGCACCAGTCTAGCTGTTGCTGTGGAGGTTCTTTGTTAGATGTGATTAACATTTATAGTCAGCTGACTTTAAATAAAACAGACTGCCCTCCATAATGTGGGTGGGCCTCATCTCATCAGTTGGAGGCCATAAGAGAAAAAACCCATTCTCCAGGAAAAGGGAGGTCTGCCTTCAGATGGCTTCAGATTCAACCTGCAGCATCAGCTCTCCACAGATCCCCAGCCTCCCTGAGTCTCCAACCTGCTGGCTTGCCCTGCAGATTTCAGACTTGTCAGCCTCCACAGTTGTGTGAGTCAATTTCTTGGAGTAAATCTCTATCTCTATTGTATGCAGTATCCTATGGCTTCAGTTTTTCTGGAAAACACTAACACAGCTAATTCAACTGCTGTTCTTCAAAGGTTCTGGTTTTACCTCAAAAGAAGTGGCAACATCTTTCTTTGATACACTGTAATAGCAAAGAATGCAAATTCCCAGGTTCTCAGAGAAAGTATCGTATATTAATGCATATAGGTGGAATCTAGAAAAATGGCACAGATGAGCCTATTTGCAAGGTGGGGACAGAGACACAGACATAAAAACGGACACGGACACAGCGGGAAGGGGAGGGTGGGATGAACTGAGAGATTGGATTGACATATATACACGTGTAAAACAGTGAGTGGGAAGCTGCTATATACCACATGGAGCTAGATCGGGGGGCGGGGATGGGGCTGGGTGGGAAGGAAGGAGGTTCAAGAGGGAGGGGATAGATGTATACTTACAGCTGATGCCCTTTGCTGTACAGCAGAAACTAACACAACATTGTTAAAGCAATTACACTAAGAAAGAAAGAAAAACTGGTTAAAAATAAGTTTCCAAGTTCTGACTGCTTTGGAAAAGAGAGAAACAGCACAGTGCCTAATGGAGATTGTACCTGTAAAGGAGTCCTCAGGCTCTCCTTTGGCATACTAGTATTTTGACTGCCATGATATTTTAAAACTCTATTTATTGAAGTACAGTTGATTTAACAATGTGCTAATTTCTGCTGTGCAGCAAAGTGACTCAGATACACACACACACATATATATATATATACATTCTTCATATTCTTTTCCATTATGGCTTATCACGGAATACTGAATATAGTTCCCTTTGCTCTACAGTAGGACTGCGTTATTAATAACTGCAGTTATTGCAGATGAAAATGGTTTTCTCCTAATGAACTAGATTTCTTTTAAAAAACATGTCAGCAGGCTAATCTTGCTTTACCCTGTAGAGGCATACTTGACATGTAAACCAATGTTTATCCTAACGCACACGTGGAAATGTTCATAAATTAAATCCTTTTGAAAACATGGTCCATTTGTAGCAATACCTCAGTCAAGGTCTTGAGATTCTGGGAGAGATGAGAGTTGGAAATGTAATGGTGCTTCACATAAGCTGCAGAAGTTTCCTGTTTTAAGGTGGCAGCATTTTTGCAAAGGTTTAACATTTGGTTTAGTCTGTAATTAGAGAACTCTCTTTTTCTTGGAGCCCCTTTCAATGTGGTGTTGGTGCTGTTTCTAAAAACACATAATTGATCTGCTGTTTGTGTCTACACACACCTGGTGGCATTTCTAAGATCACTCCTGTAACCAGATTTTCATGTCCTAGGAATGTGCGTTATGTAAGTAGGTTAACAGCCTAAACCATGCCCTATTTCAGATTTTAAGCTATGTCAGCTTTTCCCACCCCAGAATTACGTAGTGGTGATCAGTGGCTGTAATAAATACACACCCTTAGAAACATCTTCAAGACCATTTTGTTTACAGAATGCAGGCAGACCAGTTCAACTATTCCCAGTTTCCTAAGTTACATTAACTTTCACAGGAGTGAAGTGCACCTACTGTTGTATTTTCTGTCCTGAATCCTTTCATACGCTATTTCTGTAGTTATTCCTAACCTCGACATTTACTAAAAGAGCTTCAGGTTAGTGCCAGTCAGTGCTTTAAGGGACCCTGAAAATTCTTTCCCACTCTTGACAGCGGTCTGCCCGTTTCCTCCTCTTACTTTTTCTGTCATTTTCATGTGAAGTCACTCACTGTTCTTTTGCTTATCCCTCCCTGGCATATGCCTGCTTTCTCTGCTCCTACCTCTGAATTCCGGGGCTTCCCAGGTGCCGCAGCTGGTAAAGAATCTGCCTGCAATGCGGGAGATCCAGGTTCCTTCCCTGGGTCAGGAAGATCCCCTGGAGGAGGAAATGGCAACCCACTCCAGTATTCTTGCCCAGGGAATCCCAGAGACAGAGGAGCCTGGTGGGCTACAATCCATGGGGTCACAAAGAGTGGGACACGACTAAGCGTGAGCATGCCTGTGAATTCCACATGCCAACATCTTACCATCCTCTGCAGATGGAAACTGCAGCCATGCAATTAAAAGATGCCTGCTCCTTGGAAGAAAAGGACTTGGCTGTGACAAAGAAAAACTATGACAAACCTAGACAGCGTATTGAAAAGCAGAGACATTACTTTGCCAACAAAGTCAAAGCTATGGTTTTTCCAGTAGTCATGTATGGATGTGAGAGTTGGACCATAAAGAAAACTGAGCACCAAAGAACTGATGCTTTTTAACTGTGGTGTTGAAGAAGACTCTTGAGAGTCCCTTGGACTACAAGGAGACCCAACCAGTCCACCCTAAAGGAAATCAGTCTGGATTATTCATTGGAAGGACTGATGCTGAAGCTGAAGCTCCAATACTTTGGCCACCTGCTGCCAAGAACTGACTCCTTAGAAAAGACTCTAATGCTCAGAAAGATTGAAGGAAAAAGGAGAAAGAGATGACAGAGGATGAGATGGTTGGATGGCATCACCGACTCAATGGACATGAGTTTGAGCAAGCTCCAAGAGTTGCTGATGGACAGGGAAGCCTGGTGTGTTGCAGTCCATGGAGTCGCAAAGAGCCGGACATGACTGAGCATCTGAACTGAACTGAACTGAACTGAACTGAACCCTTTCTTCTTTTTTTTTTTTGACAGCACCATGCAGCATATGGGATCTTAGTTCCTCGACCAGAGATCGAACCCACGTCCCCTGCACTGAAAGTACAGTCTTAACCACTGGGCCACCAGGAAAGCTTTCCCTCTAGCTGTTTCTTGATGATCACTCTTCCATTCACAATACCTTCTCATCTTTCACCCACTGAAAAGTATCTTATTTTCCCTATGAACTTTTATTAGATCTTCTCAGGGCTGTGTCTGTTTTTTTAAATTCTTTTAAGCCCCTGAATTCAAAGCTCTGTCCACTTAGTTTCCTGCATACAGCAGATAATGAACACATATTTGTTGCCTCAAGGGCAATGATGGCTTTGACTTTTCTCAACCATCTTAATAATTAGGACATATAGCTTAACAGAAGTACTCTTTCAAAAGTTGACCCTAGAAAAAATTTTATATGACAGTCGTAATGCTTGGGTTATCTTTGTTCTATAGAAAGGCTTATTTGATACACTGAAGACTGTGATCATACTTAAACCTCACATTTTGTTCTGCCCTCCTGCATTGAAATAAGCTAATTCTATAATAGTGTACCCTTTCTTCAGAAATAAACCACTCTAAACACGTTCACTGCAATGGACCAAAATTAGGGAAGAACCTTTGATGATTCCAATTCTTGTAACTGTACTTCAAAAGCTCTGTGAAATTGTTAGCTCTGTTTAAACTTTCTGGAAGTTGAGTGACTAGAGATAAGTAGGTAGGGTTCTTAAGATGTTATTTCACCAAGTACAATGATAAGTTCTCATAACAGAAATTATCATTTGGAAATCTCCCTAGATCTTATTCAAATTTTAGTTTGCATTTACCCTCAGCAGTTAGGCCAGTGAGTAAAAAACCACTGAAGGAGAACCTTTTTGTTTGCTTATTCTACACACAATGAGAGTCAATTTGTGCTCAATTTTGTCCGACTTTCTGCAACCCCATGGACTGTAGCCCACCAGGCTCCTATGTCTGTGGGATTCTCCAGGCAAGAATACTAGAGTGAGTTGCCATTTCCTACTCCGGGGGATCTTCCTGACCCAGAAATCGAACCTGTGTCTCTTGTGTCTCCTTCATTGGCGGGCAGATGCTTTACCCCTGGGCTACCTGGAAATGAGAGAGATTGGTAATCCTTTCAGATCGAGATGGAAAAAAATAAGAAAGGATATGAAATTAAATAATACAGTCAAACTTGATGCATATAATAAAACTTTGTCATTTGAAGGAATACATCAACACTCATATATATATCCAAGTATTACAAAATCTTTTATGTGTGTGATCATAAATAAGGTAAACACATTTTCAAAAGGGTAAGTGTTAAGGCCATGTGCTATTAGTAAAATTAGAAATAAATTAGTCATATTCTTATATGACTTCAGGAACTTCCCTGGTGGTCCAGTGGCTAAGACTCCGCTCTCCCAATGCAGGGGACTGGGGTTCAGTCCTTGGTCAGGGAAGTAGATCCCACATACTGCAACTAAGAGCTTACGTGCCACGACTAAAGATTTTGAATGCCAAAACTAAAACCTAGTGCAGCCAAATAAGTAAGCAAATAAAATACGTATATATATATTACAAAAGCACCAACTCCAGGGACTTCCCTGGTGGTCCAGTGGTTAAGACTGGGCTTCTACTGCAAGAGGCGTGGGTTCGATCCCTAGTCAGGGAACTAGATCCCATGTGCCACAACTAAGATCCTGCAACTAAGAGCTACCTGGCACAGCCAAAAAAATTATATTTTTATATATATATATATATATATATATTTTTTTTTTTTTTTT
>SJYT01028839.1:118590-151167 GCA_006410635.1 Cephalophus harveyi | reverse complement strand
TTTAAAAATGGCTTTGTGGAATATAAAGACAAATGGCAAGATTTATACTAATAATTTAATATTTTAATTTTTCATTACTAAAAAGACATCAGATAGAAAATAAACACCAGGGCAAAAAAAAAAAAAAGAAACTTCAGGGAAAAAGCTTTATACTTTAATATTTTTAGTGTCATATTTTTCACACATTTTGGACAAGGGACTCCACAGTTTCATTTTATACAGGGCTCTGCAAATTATGTAGCAGACCCCGACTTCCACTGTTAATAATTGATCTAGAGGATGTAAGGGAAGATGAAGAAAAGTGAAGAAATTCAAGATTTGTCCTGGAGGAAAAGTTAACTAGACTTTCCAGTGGATTACTAAGAGCACTGAATGAAGTTGAGGGTCCAAGGATACCTAGTTGGGGGCTTGAGTAACTGGCAAAGTAGAACAAAAACCCTGTGATGACATGCATCATCTAATTTAACCCTTACAACCACGATAGGAAATGCATATCATTTTTCACATTTTATAAAAGAAGGATGAAACATTGTTAAAAATCTCAAGGCTAATAAAAGGCAGAACCACAGTTAAAATCCAAACCCCTTGGAGTTCAAAGAGAGTTTGCCCCACAGCTACACTGACTCCCATAATAAAAGGAAAGCTGCAGGCTGAATGAGCCTCACCTAGAAACCACGGAGCAGCTTGTGAATGGAAGCCTGTGGAACAAAGCAAAGGGTTTTCTGACTTGTCTACTCTGATCTGTGGATTTTTCTGCTTTGCTGGTGATGTCAGTAATGAAAATCCCTTTCACTATATCTTGTCAATTCATCTGTCTCCCAATATCGCATAATACCTTGGAAGATAGTTATAGAAATTGAGAAAGATGAGTATATAAAACAGAAAGTATTTGCTGTGCCTTTTCATTATACTATATTCTGTATTTTATATCACTCATATTTTTCTTTATAAATTCCTTGTCAAATATGTGAACAGTCATTTACTTTGTCTGTAGTTTGCAAGAATACTGAATATACTATCAAAAGCCTAAAAAAATGACCAAGACACTCCACTGTATAAAAATTTGAAATATATAAGTATATTAGAACTTCTGAATCCTCATTCTAAAATATCATATTCCACTAGACATATAGTGATGCTGAAACATAGCTTTAAAGATACCCTTGTCTATTTTTTATTATATATATATATATTTGAAAATAATTGATAGTCTAATTAAAATATCTCTTTCAAGAATACTGAATATACTATCAAAAGCCTAAAAAAATGACCAAGACACTCCACTGTATAAAAATTTGAAATATATAAGTATATTAGAACTTCTGAATCCTCATTCTAAAATATCATATTCCACTAGACATATAGTGATGCTGAAACATAGCTTTAAAGATACCCTTGTCTATTTTTTATTATATATATATATATTTGAAAATAATTGATAGTCTAATTAAAGTATCCCTTTAAATTATACATGACTCCTTCTACTAACAATAATAAAACAGCATATGACACAGAAATGTGTTTATGCCAAGGATTTTAATAATTCAATTGTGCAATTATGAATGTTTCATTATTTAACTTATGCTAATTTCTTAACTGTCTTCGCCTGCTTATTTAGATAACCAGAGCTTGAATTTTTCTTGGAATATTTGAATTAAGTTCTAGTAAGCTGCACTACCTTACTCCTTTTCTTTTTCTCAAAATTTGTTATTTCTCATCTAGCAGACTGCCGAGAATTTGGGCTACATTTATTAGTTTCTCAACAGAGCTTTCACAGTCTCAGGAGGCAAAGTAAGATTTATTCCAAGTCAAAGCTAAAACAAAGATATTAGTTTTAGTTCTACAACAAGCTAAAGTCAGAAAAAAAAAAATCTAGTAACTTCCATTATGGCATTCACTATACTATGTAATGATTTATGCATTTATGTATCTACTCTCCAAAGAGGCTGTGAATTTTTTGTAAAAAAATTCTACTTTTGTAAGTAGAATCTGTGTCTTACACATCTCTCTCTGTCTCTTTTCTTTAGAATGAATGCCCCACCCAATGGAGAGTCACAATAAATGTCTAATACATCAATGAGTATTGAAGAAAAATGTCATATCACTGGCACAGATAACTCCCAAAAATTTTTGAAAACTGTTTTATTTTATATTGGAATATAGCTGGTTAACACTGTTGTGATAATTTCAGGTAGACAGCAGAGGAACTCAGACATATACATACATGTATCCATTTTCCCCCAAATTCCCCTTCCATCCAGGCTGCCACATAACATTGGCCAGAGTTCCCTGTGTATACAGTAGGACCTTATTGGTTATCCATTTTAAATATAGCAGTGTGTACATGTCAATCTCAAACTCCCTAACTATCCCTTCCTCTCATCCTCCTCCCTTCAAAACTTTGACAAGTACTTTTTCTGACTAAAAGTCATTGAGAATTTGTATTTATTAAAGCAAACTACAAAATCCCCTTTTATATAAAACAGTCACCCTAACAATACTCTCATGGAAGGCTTAATTTAACACACTGACTACAGGCTAATTATGTCTCAGTGCTTTTGCTGTTGTGGATCTTGTTTTATAAAGATGTGATATTGGGGGATGTTTGATCTGGCATATCTGAATAGCAAAGAAACCGCCTGCCTTCTCACTAATAGTACAAAGGAGCGGTTAGTGATAGATGTTCCAGAGTCAGAGTGTCCAAGTTAAAACCTGGTCCTCCATTTCCAAGCTGTGTGGCACTGGACTAGCTGATCATACTAAGCTTCATTTCCTCACCTGTGAAATAATGGTAGTGATAGAATACGTATCAGAGAGGTGCTGTGATTTCCAAAATTTAAAAATGAGTGCTGAGTACAGTTCTAGGCGTTTAGTAAGAACTTAGTAAATGTTAGTTCTTAAGAGTTTACTTATGATGGGTTTGGAGAAGGAAATGGTAACCCACTCCAATATCCTTGCCTGGAGAATCTCATGGACAGAGGAGCCTAACAGGCTACAGTCCGTGGGGTCATAGAGTCAGAAATGACTTAGAGACTAAAACAACAACAACAATGATGGGTTAACTTCTTTATCTTTCAATGTTCAAAGTAAACTCTGCTTCCTTAATTAAATCTTCCTTAGGACGCTCCTATCAACTTTAATCTCTCTTATTCCTGATGTATATAGCACATTTTGATTGGAAAAAAAATAGGGGCTGTTTAGAGTTTTCACATCTTGAGTTTCTTTGTCATTGTTTAATCAATATTCTTTCCCTGTTATAAGGAATGGTAATATCTTTTTTTTTTTTTCCTGAGGGGCCTAATGTTAGCAAATTCTCCAAAGAAGGTGAAGAGCTTGGTAGGTTGATATAATTATTTGACATGATCCAAATATGGAAAGCTAGACAATAAATACCAACTTTCTTCTAAGGCACATCAATGATCACAACTAGGGAAGCCATATATTTATCATCTTCCATAAGGCAATACATGAAAGATAAATAAAAGCAGATGGGTGTGGAAGAGTGGAAGGAAGGAAGGGAAGAGAAAGAAAAAGAAAAAAGAAAGAAAGAAAAAAGAATAGAAAAGGAGAGTGGATTTAATTCCATTAGTTTTCTTTATGATCCTATGGGAATATTGCCTCTGTTCTCTGAAGGTTCACATTTAATCAACAAGTTCCACAATAAATCTTATTAAGCTGCTAAACTGTGCTAAAGGTCTCATTCCCCTCTCCCTGTTCCCAGCTATACGTCCAGGGAAATATGCTCATGGATGTCCTGTGGTAACAGAAAAGGTATTTAAATCAGGCATTTCATCTGCACAAAAAATGAACTTTGCATTAGTTCCATAAATTTATAAGCCTGTTTCATTAATCTTAAAAACTCTCTTTACTTGACCCTTGAAGTCCATTTTTAGCAAAAATGAAAACCATCCTCTGTTATGATAATTATCACTTTTTTTGGCGATTTTATAACATTCACCCCCTACAAAGACATCTTCACCTTTTAAAGTCTCATAAGCTTTTTGAGTACTTACTCTAGTCAAGAGTTTAGAGGTGGGATGGGGTGGGAGGTGAGAGGGAGGTTAAAGAGGGAGGGTACATATATATACCTATGATTGATTCATGGTGATATACGGCAGAAACCAACACAATATTTTAATGCAAAGAAAAATAAATTTAAAAATGTTTTCCTTCTATTTTCCTGCTTTTTATAGCTTCTATTGCACAAATAATAGAATTTTGTCCCCAAATGAAATGTTCTGTTACTATATGGAGTAAAATTTTTAAACTACAAACTTTTCCAATATTCTTATCTGTATATAGATCACTTTTGTGTGTTCTGTTCTAAAATAAGAGAATTAATTGAATCTTTTTTTCTGATTCAATTTTATATTCAGTATTTTTCATGCATTATATAATTTACTTCTCACAAAGAAACTAAAAAGATAAAATATTATGACAACCATTTTACTGAAAAGTAAGTTAAGGCTTTGAGAAGTTTGCTCATGATCAGAAATTTAATAGGACCTAATGATACATTGAAGCAAAGTTAGAAACTATGCTACATTTACACTTCAAAGAAAAAAAATCATGTGTCCAGGGCGACAGTGTTCTTGGTTGAGAAATGTGTCCAAGATTAGAGAAAGAACCAAGAAACTTTAAATTTGAGTTAACATCCATTTTGAGTTTTACAAACATCAAGAATGAATTACACTCTGGCTGTTTTATGTAACTATGACTTTCCACCTGTCTTTTTCTCTGTGGTTAAAAACCTCCAAACAGCCGTGTGCTTTCTTCTGATGACTGGGGAGAAGATATATAAGAACACACTACCTTTCTGCAGCTAGAAAAAACTCAGGGCTAACTCACTCTCTAAAAGCAATAGGTGAAGAAGGATGAGAGTCAGGACAGTCAATCTTTTTAATCTGAAAGTCAATCTTTTTAATCTGTAGAAGAAAGTTCTGGAAGTGGGAGGAGAGACTGGCTTGTGTGGTGACCTGGGGACCACCTGGGCTCTGCAAGTGCCCCTCAAAGTGAGCTAGCAGAAGGTTCTAGGGTTTCTATCCTTCCCACCTTCTCCTTCCCCAGTTTCCACTACCCCTCTTCCTCATATATTAGTCATTGTTAGAGACTGATTTGTATCCTCTAAAAATTCATATATGGAAGTACTGTGAAGAAAGCTGAGTGATGAAGAATTGATGCTTTTGAACTGTGGTGTTGGAGAAGACTCTTGAGTATCCCTTGGACTACAAGGAGATCCAACCAGTCCATTCTGAAGGAGATCAGCCCTGGGTGTTCTTTGGAGGAAATGATGCTAAAGCTGAAGCTCCAGTACTTTGGCCACCTCATGCGAAGAGTTGACTCATTGGAAAAGACTCTGATGCTGGGAGGGATTGGGGGCAGGAGAAGAAGGGGACGACAGAGAATGAGATGGCTGGATGGCATCACTGACTCAACAGACATGAGTTTGAGTGAACTCTGGGAGTTGGTGATGGACAGGGAGGCCTGGCGTGCTGCGGTTCATGGGGTCACAAAGAGTCGGACATGACTGAGCGACTGAACTGAACTGAACCCCATGTACTTCAGAATGTGACTGTATTGAGAGATAAGTTGTTTAAAGAGGCAATTAAGTTAAAATGAGTCTTCCCTCATAGCTCAGTTGGTAAAGAATCCACCTGCAATGCAGGAGACCTCGGTTGGATTTCTGGGTTGGGAAGATACACTGGAGAAGGGATAGGCAACCCACTCCAGTATTCTTGGGCTTCCCTTGTGGCTCAGCCAGTAAAGAATCCACCTGCAATAATGGAGACCTGGGTTTGATCCCTGGGTTGGGAAGACCCCCTGGAGAAGGGAAAGGCTACCCACTCCAGTATTCTGACCTTGGAGGGTCGCAAGGATTCGGACTTGAGTGAGCGACTTTCACTTTCATTTTCTTTCAAGTTAAAATGAGATCATTAGAATGGGCCCTAATTCAACATGGCTGGTGTCTTTACAAGAAAGAGAAGTTTGGACATAGACAGGTATAGAGAGAAGACCATATGAAGACACAGACAGAAATCTACACATCAAGGAGAGAGGCCTCAGAAGAATCTAAGCTTGCAAACACCTTGATCTTGGACTTATATCATCTAGAATTGTGAGACGATAAATTTCTGTTTTTGAAGCTTCACAATTTGTGACAATTTCTTATGGCAGCCCTAGCAAATGAACACAATTGGTGACCCTCTCTGGGCTTGAAATATCTCCAGGGGTAAGACAATGGCTTTTATCTATCATTCACCAGACAGCTAATACAGGCTCTGGAAGGTGATCAGTACATTTTTGTTGAATGAATGAATAGCATGCATATTGCTGCATCTTCCCCCACTGCTACCAACTAGTGAACCCACAGAAATATTAACAGCTACTTATCAGCTCTAGAACGTGATGATTTTCCATTTGTTTGCTTGTTCTTTCCCACTCCTCCTTCTTTCTTTTTTACTCTTTAGACAGAAAAGTAGGTCCCTATAGTGGCAAAGATATATTAGAGATTGCATCTCAGAGACTGAGTTCATACTTGACTGCTTCTCTGCCTATACAGTCTTATATGAAAAGCCAGCTTGGAAAAGTTCCAAGCAAACTGCAGAAATATGATAAGTAAATCTGCTTTGAATAGAAGAGAAAATGAGACTTTAGAGTAGAAGGTATAATGGGAGAACAATTTTTAGTAAAAACTGGTATCTATACATTGTCTTGGCTAATAAGATCAACTGTGTGATAATAAGCTCCCTTGTGGAGTGTTCATTATGGTCGAGGTATTCTTTGTGGTGTTTTATAGCTAATTCATTCAATTCTCACACCGTTAGAAAATTAAAATCATTATTCCTATATATATTTTTTTAAATTGCTCAGTTATGTCCAACTCTTTGCAATCCCATGCACTATACAGTCCATAGACTTCTCCAGGCCAAAATACTGGAGTGGGTAGCCTTTCCCTTCTCCAGGTGATCTTCCCAACCCAGGGATAGAACCCAGGTCTCCCACATTGCCGGTGGATTCTTTACCAGCTGAGCACAAAGGGAAGCCCTCATTATTCTTATTTTATGCTTACAAGGATGGTACCCAAAATGACCAGGTCTAGATAGCTGGTGGGGAAAGAAGCCGGGATGAAACCCAGGCGTCTGGTCTCCAGCACCTGTACTCTGAACGGGTTCATCTCTAAGGCACATATGTTTGTTACAGCTAATACTGCATATCAGTTAAGAAAATATGCTTGGATTTTAAATTAAATATAGATTTCACATATAGCTTCTCATAGTCCAATAAATGCCCACATTCATTCCCTATTGCATACTTATTCTATAAATGAAGCACAGTGTTCATTTTAAGGCATGGATTGACAATCCTTCTCAAATAAAATAAAACCAACAGCTAAACCTAGTAAATATAACCTGAGCTTTCATTTACCTAGTGCTCTCTATGGTGCAGACACTGATAAAATTTTTTCACAAACTATCTTCTTTAACCCTCCTAGCCCTCCTAGTGAGTGAGGCAAACAATATTATTTCTGCAGTTTTGTAAGTGAGGAAATAGAGACTCTTAGACATGTTGTTAACCAAATTCACACAGCTAAAATGTTTCAGGGCCAGCTCTCGCTGATTCTAAAACTCATGATTATAAACACTGCTCAAGATTCACTTAATAACACGTTTCAGCTTATATCTATTTTGAAGTTTATTTTCAATCCTAAATCAAATGCCTTGGAAGTTCCTGTAAGATCCAGAAAATTTTTGGTTTGGGGGTTTTTCTAGGGTTGTCACCTCCCAGATCTACCTTGGATCCTAGAAATCAGCTAAATTTAATAAGAAGCTAGATGCTCTGTCATTTTCTGCGCATAGCATGTATGAGTCTTTGTCTTATTCCTGGTCTCTTGAAGCTGGTCACATGACTCGTATATGATAAACTGACCATTTCCAGTACTCCATCATGGACTAAATTGAAGGTGAAGGCAGTTCAGTGCAGAAAAAAGATTGCCCTTGAAGGATTAAACTACAAATCAGTACCTTGGATGAAGTCAGAATCACCTTAAGGTATAATGGTCCTTCTTACAAAAATCTCTTAAAATATTAGGTCTCAAGGTTAGAGTTGGACTGTAGAGAAAGCTGAGTGCTGAAGATGGAAGCTTTTGAACTGTGGTGTTGGAGAAGACTCTTGAGAGTCCCTTGGACTGAAAGGAGATCCAACCAGTCCATCCTAAAGGTGATCAGTCCTGAG
This sequence comes from Cephalophus harveyi, assembly GCA_006410635.1. Classification (NCBI taxonomy): domain Eukaryota; kingdom Metazoa; phylum Chordata; class Mammalia; order Artiodactyla; family Bovidae; genus Cephalophus; species Cephalophus harveyi. Next base: position 142,935 of record SJYT01028839.1, on the reverse strand, counting down.
TGTTCATTGGAAGGACTGATGTCGAAGATGAAACTCCAATACTTTGGCCACCTGATGCAAAGAACTGACTCGTTTGAATAGACCCTGATGCTGGGAAAGATTGAAGGTGGGAGGAGAGGGGGATGACAGAGGATGAGATGGTTGGATGGCATCACTGACTCAGTTGACATGAGTTTGGGTAAACTCTGGGAGTTGGTGATGGACAGGGAGGCCTGGCATGCTGCAGTCCATAGGATCTCAAAGAGTCAGACACAACTGAGCAAATGAACTGAGCTGAACTGAACTGAAGGTTAGCCATATTTATCTATGATCACGTCCAAAGCTCTTTTTTTTTTCAAAGAAAAAAAAAATCAAGTGACTATCAGAAAAACGAACTGGTTAATTCATGAACATGAGAATAGTAAAGAGACAGAGTCAAATCCTGGCACCATTCAAGCAGTGCCTGGAAGAAGGGACCCTAGTCACACTCAGTCTGTACAGCCTGATAGTTCTTTAGGCAAATACATCAGCCTATTACACCTTGAGGCTCTTGAAAATTTTTCATAACCAACTAATTCTGTTTGCTACTAAGCAACTTTTGACCATAATGTGGCTTTAACGAGAGCATATTGACTAAGAGATCAATTTTCTCTGACAGTAATCCATGCAATTGCTACTTCATACCTGGCCGTTCTTGTTTTGAATATCATTTTATTCAATGTGTTAATTTGAACCACTGTTTAGGTCTAATCAAGTCCAGGATACTCCCAAGAAGACTGAGTTTCTGAGCCTGGGGAGCTGAAGGTCAGATGTGAAGCCTGAGAGAACCAGATGCAAAGGTTCTTTACTGGTGACCCCCTGACCTCATTTTCCTTTGGATGCCTTGAGCAGCATCCTGCTGTGCTCTTGAACTTCTTCAGAAGAGAAAAGAGCAATCTGTCAGGGGAGCCTTCCTTCATTCCATGACATGGTGTAGGCATAAAAATGGCTTCAGTTACAGCAAGCTATATAATGAGACATACCACCATAAATAAATACTCTCAAAGTTTGTGCAAGATCATATTAAGACAGATGCCAAAGCTCATAATTGCAACATGCTGCATATTACTGAAACTTTTCATAAAATCTAATGAGATTCTAACTTATAAGGAAAGAGGCATAAGGAAACTTGTAGCAACATAATTGGATGACATTTCTGCCCGTAGGGCAAAAGAAGCTAAAAAGCATAACTGGTATTTGTGTTCTTAAAAAGAAGGGATTCAGAAAGATGTTTAAAATCCAATAAGTCCAGCTTTGATTGCATTATCTTTTGGAAACTAGAAAGAGGTTTTGGAAGAAAGGGTTCCAGAAAGGGTAATTAAACGGTTCCCACCATGCAAATTGTATTGAATGAGATCATTCAAAAGATGAGGATCTTCTGTGATGGACATGAGAAGCAGGAAGGAGCTAAAAAGACCATCTATCCTAGATTTCTAATTATATGCTGAGCCACCCCAAGAATCTGCTTGTTTTGGAGATGGCACCAAGATCTGGAGAAACAAGTCATTTTTATTTCAGTCAGAAGTAAAAAAAAGACCTTGAAGAAAGGAAAGAAATTGAAGGGCTCCTGCATTTCATTTTCTACGTCTTTTCCCCTTATACAGAACAAAAGATGCCTTGTGGAAATGAATGACAGTTACATGTCAGGTCAAGGAGAAAAACAGTGACAACCTCCCCTAACCCAGTGAAATGAACAAACTGATAGACTATAAAGCTGGCATATGTACGATTAAGGTTGAGCTATGTTGTTGTGGTCGTTCAGTCGTTCAGTCATGTTTGACTCTTTGTGACCCCATGGACTGCAGCAAAGCAGGCTCATATGTCTTCCACCATCTCCCAGAGTTTTCTCAAATTCATGTGCATTGAGTCAGTGATACTATCTAACCATTTCATCCTCTGCCTCTCTTCTCTTTTTGCCTTCAATCTTCCCCAGCATCAGGGTCTTTTCCAGTGAGTTGGGTCATCCCAGGGACAGCGGAGCCTGGTGGGCTGCCGTCTATGGGGTTGCACAGAGTCGGACACGACTGAAGCAACTTAGCAGTAGCAGCAGCAGGGTCTTTTCCAATGAGTTGGCTCTTTGCATCAGGTGGCCAAAGTACAAGAGCTTCAGCTTAATTCATTCAGCTATGACTGAGCCTATATGCACTTATGCAAGGCTCCTCTTTATAACCACAGAGGTCAAGGGAAAATCCTAGACTTGTAGCAGTGCAGATTTTCTGCTTTCTTTAGGTCAGAGGCTACTAAATGCTGGGTGATCAATATACTGAAGAAGCCACTTCCATTTCTTGCATATCTGACAAAAGTACAGGCTTTCAATTTTGCTTTTCATTGTGTGACCTTGGGTAAGTTACTTAACGTTTCTAAATCTCAGCTGCCTTGACTATTAAATGGGGATAAAATGATTTCCTTCCGAGGGTCATTGTGAGAATTTAATTAGACTGAGTTTCTAAGGCTTTCAACACATTATCATTAATATTTCATAAAACTCATATTTACTAATCACAATCTATTTAATCTTTCAACAGGCAACCTAAATACTGTAAATCACATAGTGCCTTTCTTATATTACATTTTCTACATAAAATTACTTTGCATTGAGTATATAGAACATAGGGGATTTTTCATGTGTACACTAACTTATTAGAAAAGAATATTAAAAAGTAAGTACCAAACCCAGCTCAAGATCTCAATAAATCATTTTCTTTTTCTTTTCTCATGAGCTACCCCAAAGGTGAGTGAAAATCAAGGATGGAATTAATGATTATTCTTCCTTTGCCATGATTTATAAGGGTGATTATATAGTGAATAAACAAATGTAAGTTTGTTTATGAAATAAGAGGTTTTATTTATTAGAACTGGGCAGATGTTAAGATTGGCTTTACACCGGTGAAGTTTGCCTAATGGCTCAGAAGAGACTTCAGAATAATGAAGCAGAATTAAGTATATCAGAAAGTTAATCTCCCTTCCTGTTTCCTCCCCATCATGCCTAAGACAACACCCAGCCAAATGGAGTTGCTATTTGGAATAGAATGTGTTCCGGCATCTTCTTTCTCACTTGAATATTAATATGAAATGATTAATGAACTTGTTGCTCAACACGTTAAATTAAATAACAGTGAAGAGATTAAGAATGCCTTTCCCATTATTGAGTCCTGCATTTTAAGTCCTAATGTGTAAAGCAGACCATCAGTTTTCAGTCAGTCTTTGTAACAGATTTTTTAATGAATTTATCTCACCTTTTCTGCAAGCGAGTCACACAGCAAATATTTATTCCTTCATTCTACTTAAAGAATTGAAACCTTGTTCCACAGTAAATAATGCAGATCTCTGACCCTGAGATTTTTACATTACTGTCATTTTCAGACCAATTAGTATGGATAACTAAGATATTCAGGGCTTAATGCTCACCCTGCTTCTGAGACTCCTGCAGCAAAAATGCACTCTCCTGGGGTGTATACAGTCCTCCATATGAAAATATAATTTAATAACCACAGCACAACTTTAATAGCATCTGTCACTGTTTCTATAGTATCAGATATTCAATAACTTTTGCTTGCAATTAGAATAGGTAGAAAAAGTTTCTATCCCCACTCCACAAGTCTAGTGTGAATTATTGTCCTTTGCATATTTTTCCAGATTTTATTATTTCTAGGAATAACCTTTCACTCTAGAAAGAGATGTTTCTTTTTTATAGGAAAAAAAAAAATACTTTGCACATAGGATGATCAGTTGCCTCCCAAGAAAAAACTTCCAGAAATGTTCTCTAAAAATTAGGGCAAGAGTTTACATATAGGAAAACAAATTTAGAGACCTGCCTTCTAATTTTCAGTTGATATGCATAAGGAATTTACTTTAAAAAATGAGATGTATTAGGTATGTTAGGGGTTTCCTAGGTGGCACAGTGGTAAAGAATCTGCCTGCAATGCAGGAGACGTGGGTTCGATCCCTGGGTTGGCAAGATCCCTTCAAGGAATGTATCCTTGCCTGGGAAATCCCAGGGACAAAGAAACCTTTGGGCTACAGTCCATGGGGTTGCAGAGTCAGACACGACTTAGCGACTAAACCACCATCAGGTGTATCAGATGCTGCCCAATATACCGGAGCAAAAAAAAAAAAAATGCATAAATAAGATTGATAAATAAGCTATTCAAATGTGTATCTGTGAGAGAGAGAGAAAGAGAATATGAGACACTGATAATCTCATTTAGAGACACGGAAAAGTGCTTCTCCAAGGTAATGGATTTTAAATTAAGTACTAAGTATTTGCCACTTAAACAGGAATTTTCAATGCATTTTAGTCATTCATTTACAGCACGTTTTACATGAGGTACACATCTGCATAAAATGGTATATTGCTATAACTTTTACTTTGGCAAAATGAATATGCAGTATAAGAAGAACTGATGCTTTTGAACTGTGGAGTTGGAGAAGACTCTTGAGAGTCCATTGGACTGCAAGTAGATCTAACCAGTCCATCCTAAAAGAGATCAGTCCTGGGTGTTCTTTGGAAGGAATGATGCCAAAGCTGAAACTCCAATACTTTGGCTACCTGATGCGAAGAGCTGACTCATTGAAAAAGACCCTGATGCTGGGAAAGATTGAGGGCAGGAGGAGAAGGGGATGTCAGAGGATGAGAGGGTTGGATGGCATCACCGACTCAATGGACATGGGTTTGGGTGGACTCCGGGAGTTGGTGATGGACAGGAAGGCCTGGCATGCTGCAATTCATGGGGTCACAAAGAGTCGGACATGACTGAGTGACTGAACTGAACTGAACTGAATTGTAAATGTCCTCTCATGCCACTTGTCTTTGCCTGTGTGAGTGTTAAGACACTTTGGTTGTGTCCTGCTCTTTGTGACCCTATGGACTGTAGCCTGTCAGCCAGACTTCTCTGTCCATAGGATTCTCCAGGCAAGAATACTGGAGTGGGTTGCCATGCTGTCCTCCAGGACATTTGTCTAGATGGTGCCTAAGTAAACCCCAGTGAGGATTTAACCACCTAGTAGAAGGGTCTCTGTGAAGTTGGACAGCATAGACTATCTCTCCAAATTTAACTTGAGGGAATCTCCTTGAATTTGTTCCAAGAGTTCCTGCTAGTGTTAACATCTTTATCCCAATCTTTGGATTTTTACATTTGAAGGGCTAAAAATAAAGTAGGATATGTCCACTTGGGCCCTAGGCTTGATTTCACTCAATTTACTCTATGAATCCTTTGGATAAACAATAATATCCAATGATCATATGAGTTCTCTGGTTGCCTGCAGTAGTTCACTTCTATACCCTAATTATTCAAGTGAGTAATTTCTTAGAAAAGACCTACAGAAGAGCGCAAGTCTGTTGTAATGAATTTCCACTCTGACTACATCTTTCTTTTTTAGCAACAAGCTGGATCAGCAGCTTTAAGGCTCATAGCTAATACTGCATGGGTATGCACATCCTCCACAAACTGGAGGTCCAAATCCTGGATAGTGCTCCTTCCAGCAAGGTGTTTCCCAGGCCACATGGCTCTTGTACCTACACCTTTGGTTGGCTACCGGCTCCCTGACTCTTCCCAAGCTCCCTATCAATAAGTAAAGCAGTACAAAGATGAGTTTCCTCTTCAGAAGCGCAATCCATGAAGTATCTGGGTGTCTGGCCATGAGGAATTCAAGCACATATCCCAGGGGACTTTAAGAACTTGTGAGGCTCTGTGTACTGTCTTGATAATCTTCACCGTTTCTTCTACTAACCCACATTTTATGCCTGGACTGTGAATTGCTAATGGTGTCCCTAACCTTAGATTTGATGACTGAAGGATGTGGTTCTTGGTCAGCATTCTATTCACCCTGCTAGAGCAGTGCCTGGAAAATAAGCATCCAGCAACTGTTTAACCATTGTTGTGTTCATTGCAAATGTCACATTGATAAAGCAAACCTTTACTTTGCAAGAGTGAGACACATCAATTTTATTGGCTTCCATAGGAAAATGAAAGAGTTTATATGGTATAGAAAACTGCAAGCAACTGAAAGGAAATCTTTATTGGACTTTCTGTTCTTCCTTTATATTTTTCTTTTTGCATTAACTCTTCCTTTCTGTTTAGTCTATTTTTCTAAAACAGGATTTTCAGTATCCTCTATTGTCTTAGCATTTTATCTCTGTCCACAAATTGTCCCCTGAATGCACACACACACACACACACACACACACACACACACACACATTCTTCAGTTAACTAAACTGCCATTCTCTAGATGAGAAATAAGCTACACAAGGCAAATGTGACTGAGAAATCCATCCCTTGCCCTCAAATAGTTTATCAGATTTTATCAGTTTATCAGTTCATCCACTTTCCCCTTACTCATGCAAAGGGCAGGCACAAGGATAATGGTATGGGAGCAAGCATTGTACTGCTAAAAAACAATATTTTCTCCTTTTAATTAGAAACCAATAAATGGAAATGCCACTGTGGTGTCCTCAACCATGGCCATTGACTTTCAGTGTCTAAAGTAATTGAATTTCAATTCAATTTTGTCCTGTCTCAAATCATATAGCAATGTAGGCCACCCTATCTGTATTCATCAGGGTTAATTTGGGAAAGCAGATCCACCTATGAAATTATGCATTTTAATAATTAGATCTTATACCATCGTAGGAGGAGATGGGGAGGTAAAAGTCCAAATAAGGATGCAAAATCAATAACCAGCCTTGACCGTGTCTAACAAGTCATTTGAAGCTTGTAGTATTCTTGGGATTTTGAAAGGTACTGTTGGAGAAATTTATGAGGAGTTTAGTTGCTTTGTGAATTTTTAAGCCATGCATCTAGTGTTGGAACTGAGATCCACGACTGTTCAGCCAGCATGGTAAAGGAGAAAAATAGCTGGGAGTGGATAAGGGAAGAGCGACGATAAACCGGAAACAGCCAGTTCCTCCCTGCCTGTCACTACCACTAACTAAAGGCGATCTTCAGAACTTGATGGCTGTTATACATCAACTCTCCGATTTCATGCAGATTTATTTTCAATCGACTATAACACTTGAGATAAAGGAAACCATTGCTGTTGTTTAGTCACTAAGTCGTGTCTGACTCTTTTGCAACCCCATGGACGGTAGCCCACCAGGCTCCTCTGTCCATGGAATTTTTCAAACAAGAATACTGGAGTCAGTTGCCATTTCTTCCTCCAGGGGATCTTCCCAACCCAGGGATCAAACCCATCAAACCTGTGTCTCCTGTAACACAGGTGGATTCTTTACCACTGAGCCACCAGGATAGCCCAAAGGAACCCATATAGGAAAGGAAACTTCAGAAATGTAGTTCCCAGCGTAGCCAAGATGACAACAGAACAACCCAGCACCCTCATGAGGAGTCAGATTTTGGCTAACCCATCCCTTGTCATTTTTCAAGGAAGAAGGATAAACTGAGAGTTGGTCCCTGGATTGGGAAGATCACCTGTAGAAGGAAATGGCAACCCACTCCAGTATTCGTGCCTGGAGAATCCCATGCACAGAAGAGCCTGGAGGGCTACAATCCATAGGATCACAAAGAGTCAGACATGATTGAAGTGATTTAACACAGTCCTGAAGGTAAGGAATATCTGTTTCAAGGAAACACATCACACACTGAAAACTTGTAGTTAACTTGGAAAACTGAGACTTTGAGATGGTTTTTAGATGTCTTTACCAGTGTGTATGTGTGCACGCATACTCATAGGATCACTGGTAAATCTACCTACCACAAATCCAACCACAGTCTCTGGCACATATGAGGTGTTTAATTCTTATTTGCTGAATGAGGGAACACAACAAATCTATAAAATAAAAACCAGTTTTGGGTTTTTTTTTGGCCCTAAAATAAACATTCTCAACATATACTACTACCAAATGGTTGAACTTAAAGCAGCCAGTGCAATGAGAGATTTATTACAAAGAGTAAATAAACTTCATGCATCATCACTTGATGTTTGCTGAATATCACTGATTCTTCTACATTGTTCCTGTTCAATCATCTCCACCTATATTTCTCCCTTTCTGCTTTCCCAACTGAATGCATGCTTTATAGCTTTCACATTTATTTCTGATATATTCTTGTCATACCTGTCTTTACCTCTCCCTTTTGCTTTTTTTGTTTTGTTTTGTTTCACTTTCCTGTCTGCAACTCGTGTAGCTTCTTTTACTTTTTATAATTGTCCCTCAAATCAGAGAACCATATTAATTGGAATGTTTGATTTCACAGGGGAGAAAATCACAGTCCATCTGCCAAAAATGTTGTCAGCATCTGGTTCCCAAGTGTAAGATTTAGGTTTTTACACTCTGCTAGCATATACATTGCCAATATGGTATCACACTGTTCTAACATCCGGGATAAAATAGCAAAATGCAATTCCATCATCTCATGGTGGAGAACGAGATACTTTTTATCTTACATGAGCAGGGAGTTATTTGCCCTTTTTTATTTTTTTTTCACTCAGATGTGTGCGATAGCTTTCCAAATGAAGTTGTACCTGCAGAGTTTTCAAAGTCTATTTTGTTTCATCTTTATTCTTTTGGACTTTGCAATCTATATATCCGGTGCTACTGTCTACAATGATACTATATGGAGATAAGAAATTTTGAAATGAGTAGTGAAATTCCGATTTGCAGGTATTTTTCATAGACTCAACGGTCATTGAGCTTGGAAGGAAATATTAATCAAACCTTTGGTTTTTATCATACATTTATGTAAAACTATTTGCACTAATTGATTTTAAAAATCATCAGCCAGTTGTTTTGCTTTTGAGGGAAAATACAGTCTCTATTCTTTCAGGATACCTTACTTCCTAGTAAAGGACATTCATCTCTACATTTTTTTTTTTTTTTTTGAAGTCCTATCTTTACATATCAAAGAGCAAACTTTGTATACCTTCAAAACAAACTACAGCAACCTCGTTCAAACATCATATTGAATAGATGATAAAAAGAAGGACCACAGAAAGGTGGTCATTAAGAAACTTGCACAGAGTTACTTAGCTATTTTTGTAGAATAGTCTACATTAGAAAAAACAAGAGCCATGAAAAGCAGACCCTGCTTATTAAGGGGTATCAAACTTGCTGATATATGGGGTAAATAAGCCACCAGCTCTACTAGTTGGACAAGCTAGTCTACCAGCTTTTTCATTCAACCTTATCTGGCACATGTTTCCATGGTTACTGCATTAAAACTGTTGCTAGATTTAGTTCAAGAGTCATCTTGTTTAAACTTATTCACTGAGTGTCTCTGACATGTAAGTAAAAAATAAATTAGCACTCATTATAATAACCTTGTATTTATTTGTTGGGAAACTGAATTGAATTTTTAAAGTTGGTTGTTTTGTTTAGAAAACATTTTTGGTATTTTTCAATTAGTTGAGAATCATATTCTTAACTTTAGTGAGCAAAGAACTTCCAAGTGTTTGGCGTAGTCTTCATGGTATGGACTACTGACTATGGAGAATTGAGTATTATGAAATATTCAAAGTTGGGTACCCCCATCACGTGATAGTGGGGAAATTGCATCTTTGAGTGTGGTAACATCTGCTCTTGAAGGCTCTGTGTGACATGTGAATGTGGGGATCTGGTCAAGAAAAGTGTGCTAACAAGGGAGGGATGAAGCCTGCCTCTGGCTCCAGGAGGGCTGTGATTCCCTACAATGCAGGATCTAAGGTAGTAATGTAGTTCAAGTCAGAGATACTCTTTGGACTTGAAGCTTTTGCTTTTGCAATAAAATATTTACACTCAAATTGTGCACTGGTAAGACGGTATGTTGTGCAGTTTGAAAGCAATGGGCTTTTGATTCATAGAGACCTGGGCTTAACTCCTATCTCCTCATGTAGAAAATTTTAAATACAATGAATTAATAAGAAAAACTAAGGAAAAAAGCTCTGCTTATACAAGCATAAGACATCTCAGGAAGAATTTACAAGTCAAATATTTGTTGCCTCCAGGGAGGAGAAGCTAGTGGCTCAGAGAAAGGACCTAGAGGGATACTTTTCATCAGATACTATTTAATGCACTTTGAATTTTGAATCATGAGACTGCCTTACCATAAATGAAGTAAAAACGATAGTGAGAAATAGAAAGGTAGGCTACAGTAAAAAGAAAATAATAATATTCAATCATTTTTTCACTAAATAATAAAGCCTATCTTCCTCATTTTATTATACAGCCAAAGTTAAAATTTGAAATCTTTTTTCTGCTGTGTTTTTATGAAGATAAAAGTAAGATAACATACATATAGCTGGGAACACAATGTATGGCATATGGCAGGTACCCAGTAAGGTGGTGTAACTAGTAGTGGTATTACAGTTAATACTATAATAGTTAGTACTATGGTTATATGTCAGAGCAGGAAAGGTGACCAAGGTAGGGACAATCATGGGGTCATACAGACACATTAGAGAAGTTGTGACTTGATCAACTCATGCAGCTAATTCCTATGAAGGATGGGATGAGAAGTGAGGATTCTCAACAACCAATTCAAAAGTTCTTTCCAATGAATCAGTCTGTTATGTAATGTGGTTTACACAGACACTTGCTTGTCAGAGTGGTCCAAGGACATCTGTAAAGGAATCACATAGAGTCTTTGCAGATATGCAGAAACCCCAGCCTAGGCACACTGACTCAGAAGCTGCATTTAACAGGATCCCCAGATGGTTCATTGTATCAATATCTAAAAGGTTTTAGAAGCCCTGGTATAGACTACCCCTGAAATTTTGGTAACTGATAACAAAACAATAAATAAATGCCAGGAATTCAGTTCAAAATCAATAAGGTTATGTCAAAACAACTGAAAGAGAAGTGAAAAATGCCCCGAATCACTTGTGAGGCAGAGAGTCTAGTTAAGTGGATAGATGGATACAGAGAGAGACAACAGACACAGAGAACCACAGGGACACACACACACACACACACACACACACACACACACACACATGTGAGCTCTGCAAAAAAAGTACTGTATAAGTTTTAGAATATAGTTCTATTTCAAATCAAATATATCATTGCTATTTTAAAATCAAATAACTAGCTTGATTATTTCTTCTCTTGCATAATCTGTTGAAACAAATTGGCTATTAGGATATAAATTTGAACCTACTTTCTATAACATTTGTAAAAAAAATAACATGGTGTGGTCACATACATTTAATAATTTACTGATTCACTAAATAATTCATTGATCAATCAGTTATTACAAATTGTACAAATATAAATTGCATCTTCAGATACTATTCCTGTTGAAATTTTAAACAAACAAAGGGTGGGCTTCTTAGACTCTATGTGGGGACAAGAGAAAAGAATCTGGAGTCACACAAACTCACTATAAATCCGAACTCTGCCTGTTAAAAGCTATCCAGTTTTCTAAATTCCCTTGGGTAGGTTTCCAAAATTCTCCACTTGTGTAAAATGGGGATATTAAATAGCACCTTGGAGGGGTTGTTTTGATAAAAAAAAAAAAAATAGCACCCACAGAGTCCATTATAACTATCCTATGAGTGGAAGGTACAATAATAATTCTAGTATTATTTTACATCTTATTAAAATCTTAGCTGGAACTCAGTTGTAACACTAATAAAATAATCTGATTATTTTTAGAATTTCAACAGGCAGTTTCAACAATGTTTCAATTACTGGCCTAAGTGAAGCACAAAGGATACTGCCATTTTTGCAAGCTTTTTTAAAGGAAATGCTCAACCCTAATACAACTGATATACATTTAATTAGTAATCTATTGGACAGATCATGTAGTCAACTTCATTTGACAGATTATGGTGAATTAACTCATGGAAACACAAAACACTCCAAATGATTATTTTTAAAGATAACAAAAGAGGAAAACGAGGATACAAAATGTCCTTAAAATATATCATTATATCCTAGAATTTCAAGGATAAGACTTGAAAAATTTCAGGGATAGGCTGGATTTAAAAACTAAATAATATTTGTTGTTTTTGTTAATCGTCCTAAAGGATATCAGTTCTGGGTGTTCTTTGGAAGGACTGATGCTGAAGCTGAAACTCCAATACTTTGGCCACCTGATGTGAAGAGCTGATTCATTTGAAAAGACCCTGATGCTGGGGAAGATTGAGGTCAGGAGGAGAAGGAGACAACAGAAGATGAGGTGGTTGGATGGCATCACCAACACAATGGACATGAGTTTGGTTAGATTCCAGGAGTTGGTGATGGACAGGGAGGCCTGGCGAGCTGCAGTTCATGGGGTTGCAAAGAGTCGGACACAACTGAGCAACTGAACTGAATTGAAGTCATGTCCAGCTCTTATGCGACCCCATGGACCGTAGCTCTCTAGCTCCTCTGTCCATAGACTTTTCCAGGCAAGAATACTGGAGAGGGTTGCCATTTCCTTCTCCAGGAGATCTTCCTGAACCAGGGACGGATCAAATCCCCATCTCCTGCTTAGCAGATGGCTTCTTTACTCCTGAGCTAACAGAGGAATCCCCAAATAATAATATTAACTTAACTCTTATGTTTTCATTATCTAATTAAGTAAACACAAAGTATATGTGTCAGTCATTCAGTCATGTCCAACTCTTTGTGATCCCACGGATGGTAGCCTGCCTGGCTCCTCTATCCATGGAATTCTCCAGGCAAGAGTAGGGGAATGGGTTGCCATTTCCTTCTCCAGAGGATCTTCCCAATCCAGGGATTGAACCTGGGTCTCCTGCCTTGTAGGCAGATTCTTTATCCTCTGAGCCACTAGGGAAGCCAGGCTTTCTAATTATCAGAGTTTTCTAATTATGTAAATGCAAAGTACATTTACATAGTTGGCCTCATTAAGTTGTCATAGAGCTATGAGTTTTACATATATATCCCAAGTTTTTATATGAGAAAACTGAGGTTCAAAAAACCCAGTAATTTTCTGAAGGTCTTGTGGACAAGAGGTGGGTATTGCTCACCACCCCATTCCTGGCTTGCAAATGCTCAGGAAGGAGTTACCAAGCCAGGTTACCAAATTACTCAGTGAATGATGATTTAACTAATGGCATCTCTAAGTTTCTTTATGGACTTACCTCAGCTGGGCATCTTATGATTTTTTCGCCAGCTAATTTCTTCTTCTTACCTGTGAGTCTTCATAATGTGAGCATTACCACTAATTTTTATCCAAAATTCCCTACTGGAAAAGCTCAAGGAAGAATTCCAGGGACTGGGATGGTTGTAAGGAGGCAAAGAAATTAACTCCAGAGCTTGGAAAGTGTGTTAGTCACTGAGTCATGTCCAACTCTTTGCTACCCCATGGACTGTAGCCCAAAAGGGTCCTCTGTCCAATCGGATTCTCTAGGCCAAAAATACTGGAGTGGGTTGCCATTCCCTTCTGCAGGGGATCTTCCTGACCCAGGGATCGAATCCAGGTCTCCCACATTGCAGGCAGACCCTTTACCATCTGAGCAACTAGGGAAGCTCTGAGCCAACATCCAAAAAAAAAGGACGAGAAATGAAAAGACAAAAAGAAAAAGAAACAGAAGAAAAACAACCCAGCTGGCAAGCTGCCTAAGCATCCATCCAAAGGGACTGGGCCACGGGATACAGGAAATCTACATGCAAAGCATTTCCAGGGGATAGAGGTTCCTGCTGATTAGTAAGGTCAAGTGTGCAATAGGCCAACCAGCAAGTAAGGAAATGGACTAAAAACTTTCCTATTGGGGTGGAAAGGTAGCATCCTTCCCACACACACACAATAAACAAACAAAAATAACCAGGGGCATTTTTCATTTCTAGGGTAAGGATAAGGATGTGATATTTTTATATAATGTATAAGTGGATCTTGTATCAATCTAAAAGCCTTATTGGATGAATTAGAAATTAACTTTACTGAACATCAGGCACTATAGAAAGAAAAATTGTAGGCTTTAGAATCAGATGAACCTAGGTTAAAATTCTGGTTCTGTGAATTTCTAGCTACAGGAAATTCAAGCTGGTTATAGGACCCTCAGTACCTTTACTTACAAAAGGGAATAATACATATCTAGTAAAATGTTTTGTAAGAATTAACTGCTGTTATATTTATTATAATAGGCATAAGGGACTCAAAAATAGTAGTCATTACTACTGTTATTATTATCATTGTCCACTGAGTTTTATAGTTTGAAGTACAGAAAAATGCATAGATGACAAGTGAATAGCCAGGTGGGTTATCACACACTGAACGTGTTCATATAACCACCACTTGGATAAAAATAGAATCAACTGTCCTGCATCCTCCCTGCCAATACAGATTCATAACAATTCTTATTTTTAATACCAGAGACTAATTTTGCATGTATTTGAAAGTGCAACTATGTCTGTTTTTAAAATTTTAGCTTCTTCACGAATTATTACACTTCTGAGGTCTAAGTAGTGTATAGCAGTGGTTCACTCATTTTTATTACTAAATAGTATCTTATTTTAATGATTATTTATGCTTTTGATAAATATTTGAAGTATTTCCAGTTTTTAGTCATTTCCAAACAATGCTTCTCTGAAAATCTTCCTACTTGTCTGATGACATTATTTACACATCCTAATCTACACAAATTTAGGGATGAAATTAGCTGATCAAGAGTATGTATGTATTTGATTTTAGGAAATGTTGCAAGACAACTTTTAAAGGAATTTCTTCCCATTAATCCTTTTAGCAACATATTATGAGAGTTCCTGTTTCTCTGAACCCTCAGTTCTTGCTTGTTTGTGCTCAGTTGTTCAGTCATGTCTGACTTTTTGCAATACCATGGACAAGAGTTCACCAGGCTCCTCTGCCCATAGGAGTTTCCAGACAAGAATACTGGAGTGTGTTGCCACATCTTACTCCAGGGGATCTTCCCTGACCCAGGCATCAAATCCATGTCTTTTATGTCTTCTGTATTGCAGATGGATTCTTTTTGTGCTGAGCCATTGGTGAATCCTTAATAGCACTTTTTATTTTCAACTGCTTTAAGAAGTCAACCACGTCTAGTGAGTATGCAGTGATATCTTATGGTTTTTTAATTTGTATTTCACTAATAACTAATAAAGTTGAGCTCCTTTTAATACATTTGCCATTTCAATATTTTCTTATCCAAAATGCCTTTAGAAGTATTCAAACCTCTTCCTAGTTTTCTTCTTTCCTTTTATTATTTTTTTTTGCCTTTTTCTTGCTATTTTAGTAGAAGATTTTATATATTTAGGATACAAATAATTTGAAAATTAAAATAAAATATTAGTAGTTGTTCTGTGACATTTCTTCTAGCTGCAGGAATGCCTGAAAATGTGACCCTTGTCAAAAACAATTTGCAACACTAGCATTCAAGACATTGTCTGGAGTGTATTTATTTCAGATCAAAGATAGCAGGTATCCCATCCAGGATTCTGTACTAAAATAAGCTACTAAAAAAATAAAGTTGTCAAAAAAAAATAGAATTCATAAATCTCATAGGCTTATGGAACTTAACAAATTTTCTCTTATAAATCATTTATATGGTCTAGAATGCTGATTTGCTGGTACAGGAACCCCCATTTGTCTCTACTCAACTTTGCAT
The DNA here is from genome assembly GCA_006410635.1 of Cephalophus harveyi. Classification (NCBI taxonomy): domain Eukaryota; kingdom Metazoa; phylum Chordata; class Mammalia; order Artiodactyla; family Bovidae; genus Cephalophus; species Cephalophus harveyi. Next base: position 127,419 of record SJYT01028839.1, on the reverse strand, counting down.
GGCACATGCACACTAGATAACAGGACCGCCTTGGTCTATATGTGAAAGAAACACAAAACCACTATGGTGTTTATATAATTATAACATTGTTATACAGTAAGGGAAGGTGTGTCCGTATATAGGCTATTAATAGTTAACCTTTCCCCCCAGTTTTGTTGAGATATAATTGACAATATCATGTGGAAACTTCATCTGTAAATCATAATGGTTTGACTCTCCTTCATCATGAAATGATGACCACAATAAGTCTAGTGAACATCCATCCTCTCATATAGTTACAATAAAAAGAAAAAATATTACCTTGTGAAGAGAACTTGTAGAATTTACTTCCTTAATGACTTTCATACATATCATTATAAATATAGCAGTGTTCATATATATACAGCAATTTAACTGTAGCTATCATGTTGCACATTATAGCCTTAATATTTATTTTTCTTATAAATGGAAGTTTGTACTTTTGGGCCATCTTCAACTCCTTTCCCCTTCCCCCTGAACTTTGGCAACTGCAATTTTATTCTTTTTTTCTGTGACTTTGCCTTTATTATTATTATTATTATTATTGATTCCACATTTAAGTGTGGTCAGTACATATCCATAGGGGACTGGTTCCCTGACCTTAAGTCTTATTTGACTCTTTGCAATACCGTGGACTGAAGCCTACCAGACTCCTCTGTCCATGGGATTCTCCAGGCAAGAATACCAGAGTGGGTTGCCATTTCCTTCTCCTGTCAGGAGCCGCGTTAGGCATTACTAACAAAATAGAGGCACGGACCCGGGATGAAGGAGTTAGGCCTTGTGATTCTGACTTGTTTTTTCCTCTCCTGAGCTGAGTTGACTGAAAAGAATATTAAGGTGCTTATTGTTCTTGAGAGGAGCATGAAAGTGAAAGTGAAAGTGAAGTTGCTCAGTCGTGTCCGACTCTTTGCGACCCCGTGGACTGTAGCCTACCAGGCTCATCTGTCCGTGGGATTCTCCAGGCAAGAATACTGAAGTGGGTTGCCATTTCCTGAGAAGGCACAAAGTCTTCTGCAGCTGTGCTCAGAAAATAATTCATAAAGTTAATCATTGACATTTGTTTAAAGACTTTTACAAAAGAGTGTTCCAGGATGAGCACATAGGCCATAGCTTGAGGCCATGGGAGGGATTGCTATCTGAAGCCTATTTGTGAGGAAAATGTTTACGGCAAAGGAGTTTACTGAATTTGGAGCTTAGAAATAATTAAAATAGTTAGAAGTTAAAGATTTAAGGAATGTTGTAATGTTAGCATATTTTACTACAGCTTATAGAGGTTAGGGGGCTTCCCTGGTGGCTCAGAGGTTAAAGCGTCTGCTTCCAATGTGGGAGACCCGGGTTCAGTCCCTGGGTGGGGAAGATCCCCTGGAGAAGGAAATGGCAATCCACTCCAGTATTCTTGCCTGGAGAATCCCATGGACCGAGAAGCCTAGTGGGTTACAGTCCATGGGGTCGCAAAGAGTCGGACACGACTGAGTGACTTCACCTTATAGAGGTTAGGAATTTTAGAGATACTAATAGCTAGAAGCCTTTTTAAGAGATAGTGTGCTCAGGATGTTAGGGGCAAACAGGATTTAGAAAGTTAAGAAATAAACTAAGGAATGTAGCATGAGTTACAAAGTAATCACAAGTTAACTATAGGACAAATAAGAGGAAGTAGATAATAGATGGTAAAGCTGATTCCTTGAGATTGCTGAAGCAGGAACTCTGTTTGAAGGGCAACAATGATTTATGGAGACAACAAATCTGGGTCAGTGGGAACTAAAAATGTCAAATCTCTGACCTAATGCTTTTGCAAAAGTATAAAAGAGAATCTTAAGCTTGAAATAGACAGTCCAAGAAAACTGAGAGGCTGCCTCGTTTTCTCGCCGACACCGTCCATCTCTTCAGGTTGAATCCCTGGCTGCTGGAGCTGGACTCTGGCATTCTCCAGGGGATTTTCCCAACCCAGGGATCAAACCCACATCTCTTGCATCTCCTGCATTGGCATGCAGATTCCTTACCAAGTGCACCATCTGGGAGCCTTCCCTAACCCTCATGAATACCAAAATCCAAGTATACTTTAGTCCCTTACAGTTGGTCCTCTGAATGGGAAACCTGTCATTACAAGGTACTGACTATATCTGTTTTTCTCTGACTTATTTCACTTAGCATAATATCCTCAAGGTCCATTCATGTTGTAAATGATGGAATTTCCTTGGATTTTTTATGGCTGAATAATGTTCCACTGCATGTGTTTTATTTATATATAAAACAACTTTATCCATTCATCCAACAATGGTATTTAGGTTGTTTCCATGTCTTTGCTATTATAAATGATGTTTCTATGAACATGAAGGTGCAGATATATTTTTGAGTTTATTTTTCATTCCCTTGGATACATTGCCAGAAATGGATTTGCTGGATCATATGGTAGTTACATTTTTAAATTTTTGAGGATTCTTTATATGATTTTCAATAGTATCAATTTATAATCCCACCAAGAATATACAGGGCTCCTTTCCCTCCACATCCTCACCATCATTTGTTATCCCTTATCTTTTTGATAATGGCATTTAAAAACTCCAACATCTGAGGTTTTAATAAATAAAACTTAGCAATTCAAACTGTCACTGCATGGGTGTGTGCTAAGTTGCTTCAGTAGTGTTAGACTCTTTGTGACCCCGTGGACTGTAGCCCACCAGGATCCTCTGTCCATGGGATTCTCCAGGCAGGAATACTGGAATGGGTTGCCATGCCATTCTCCAAAACTGTCACTAGGGGGCTGTATAGAAACAACTGTAAAATAGAAATTTAAATTTGAATAAACATGTATAAGTTAATTTCCCTTTAAGAAGTGCGTGTCCTCTTTATTGTTTGTTTCTGTGTTTTAAACATAAAGTTTGGGGGAGGTTCTAAGATTTAAACTTCAGTAACATCTATTATGAGCTTCCCTGGTGGCTCAGATGGTAAAGCATCTGCCTACAATGCGGGAGACTCGGGTTCGATCCCTGGGTTGGGAAGATCTCCTGGAGAAGAAAATAACAACTCACTCCAGTTTTCCTGCCTGGAGAATCGCACGGCCGAAGGAGCATGGTAGGCTACNCTTCCCTGGTGGCTCAGATGGTAAAGCATCTGCCTACAATGCGGGAGACTCGGGTTCGATCCCTGGGTTGGGAAGATCTCCTGGAGAAGAAAATAACAACTCACTCCAGTTTTCCTGCCTGGAGAATCGCACGGCCGAAGGAGCATGGTAGGCTACAATCCATGGGGTCACAAAGAGTTGGATGGACATGACTGAGCAAGCTTCACAGCTTCACACAACATCTATTATACCAAAAAGATCTCTTAAATGTGTGCCTGTCTTATGTCAAATGGTGTTCTCAAAAAGGTGCTACAGTGAGATCGGTGTTACTCCAATTTATTATAATATTCTTTGTGTAACTCTCTCTCCTTTCTTTCTTTCCTTCTATTCCCAGTTTTCCCTTTTCCTCTCTTCCTCCTTCCTTTTTCTCTTCCTCCCTGCCATTTTCTCTTCTTGATCCCGTGTCAAATTGGATCTACCTGAAATAGAAAAGGAATTTGCTGTATTGCAACATCAATAGATACCATTCATATTTTCTCCTCTTTGTGAAAAGTTAAAGAAGTAGAAGCAGACCAGTGATTTCACACAAACAATCTTTTTACACAATAATATTTTTTGCAAAATAATAATTTTGCAAATTATTTGTGGATTAGATAAGGTTTATAAAAAGGCATACATCTATAAACTCTCCCACTGTGAAATAATCAAATATTCAATCCCAAACTTCTGCTCCCCAAATTAAATAAGGCAAAATACGAGTTTTTCAGTGATGAATTGAAGAATATAGAAGAAATGAAGATGCCATATGTCTGATACCTCTGTGTGTAAACCAATACCTAATTCTACTTTTTGATGACTCAATAGCAATACTCAAGAGCCCTATCCTTGAAATCTTTACTATTTCCACAGTAAAGGAGAGGAGAAGCTTTTCTTTGTTGAGAGCTTCTCGAAACCTTGTTTCTTTGCCACTCAAGGTCATATCTGCCCTCTGACTATGACACTTGTTCTTGTTCCTCTGAAATTGTAAAGGCTTCTCAAAGCTTTTGAAAGTCAACAGGACTCTCTGCCAGAGGTGCTTTATGTTTTCCATTAGTACCCATTCAATCAGTGCACAGTGGGTGGAAGATCTCTTTACCCATTTTTCTATGCAAAATATTTAATAGCAGTTGAGTTAAGTGAAGATATAAACTCAGAACATTTATTTCATATTGGATCATAATTAGTAGAAGTCAATGCTGCTGCTACTGTTAAGTCACTTCGGTCATGTCTGACTCTGTGCGACCCCATAGACGGCGAGAGATAATAATTAAAAAGCTAATATTGTTGACAACTTACTGTGTGTCAAAATTGTTTTAAATGCTGTATAAAAATCTCTCTTCTAGGAATCATAACAGCTCCAGGATGTGGTAACATCAGAGAGGAATCTAGGTTTTAATCCTGATTACACAGTCTCCCTGGGTAAGGAATACAAGCCACACTTTGGGCCTTAGTTTTCCAATAGATATTCATTATCTGCTGCTGCTAAGATGCTTCAGTCATTTCCTACTCTGTGCAACCCCTTTGGTTACCTATTGCTGCATAATTAATGATCTCAAAATAAATCATTAATTCATGATAAATAATTGTCTCAAAATGTAGTAGCTGAAAATAAAACAATGTTTAATTATCTTATAGAGTTCCTGGGGTCAGGAATCCAAGAGTGGCTTAAATGGGTGGTCCTGGCTCAGGGTCTCTGAGAAGGTCTCAGGTAAGATATTAGCAAAGGCTGTAAATGGCAACCCACTCCAGTGTTCTTGCCTGGAAAATCCCATGAATGGTGGAACCTGGTAGGCTACAGTCCATGGGGTCACAAAGAGTCAGACACTACTGAGCAACTTCACTTTCACTATAGACATCTAATGTCTTGCCCTGGGCTACAGAATCTATGTTTCAGCTCATTTAGGTGGTGGTCGGAAGACTGCTTCACTTCCAAGCATGATCTAGGAAGGTCTCTACTCCTCCCAAGAAGACCTTCTCCAGAGAACCCTTCACAATAAGGCAGCTGGCTTTATCCACAGCGAGTGATTCCAAAGGGAGGTAATGAGACAGAATCTTCACTGCCTTAGTATAACTGAGACTCTGAAATTGCACGTTATCATTTCTCACTGGCTTTTTCTATTCAAAGAAACAAGTCACTAAGGACAGCCTACACTTAAATGGAGGGAAATTAGGCCCTACTCTTGAGTGGTAGAAGATCAGAGCATTTGGTATATGGACATAGTTTTAATCTATTTTACTGCCTATCACAACACAGACATAGAGAAAGGACATGTGATCATAGTGAGGCAGAAGAGGCATTATTTGGGAGATTGGGATTAACATATGTACTCCCATGTGTAAAATACACTCTCCATGTGTAAAACAGAGAGCTAGTGGGAGTCTGCAGTATAACGCAGGGAGCTTAGCTCGGTGCTCTATGATGACATAGAGGGGTTGGATGGAGGGGTGAGAGGGAGATCCCAGAGGGAGGGTATATATGTACACATATAGCCAATTCACCTAGTCTTAAAGCCAGCCTTACTTTTAAAATCAATACTAGTAGTCATAGTAGTAGCAGTATTTCATTGGCAGTTTGATGAATTTTCACATATGTTTACATCTAGGTAACTACCATCTACATCAAATTAGAGAACATTTCCAATACCCCAGAAGGCATCTCATGCCCCTTAGCAGACACCACTAAACTAGCAAAATAACCACTATTCTGACCTTTATCACCATAGGTTAGTTTTGCCTATTTTTATTCATTTACATAGAATCATACCATGAAGGTTTATTTATCTGATGTTTTTAGTTAGGTATACTTTACTTTTAAGTGTGTGTGTATGCGAGTGCACACAGTCACTCAGTCGTGTCTGACTCTCTGCAACCCTGTGAACTGTAGCTCACTGTTCATGGAATTTTCCAGGCAAAAATACATGAGTGGGTTGCCATTTCCTACTTCAGGGGATCTTCTTGACCCAGAGATTGAAACTGCATCTCTTGTGTCTCCTGCACTGGTAAGCAGATTCTTTACCATTGTACCAGCTGGAAAGTGTAGTGGATAGTTATCTTAAGTCCAGACAGAAGTTCACCTAATCAAAATGTAACTGATACAAGTGTTTGGAATTTTTAGAGCACACAGACACATACACACAAACACAGTATGGATGTGCATATATATATATATCAACATGTATATATATATATACATATAATTTTCTAAGTGATTGAATGTTACTTTATAGAAGTAGAAATAAGAGTAGCATATTGGGGAGCTAAAGTAAACATCTGGATTTTTTTTTCAGACAGAGACCCATGATTATATCAATTCATTATACAAATATTTATTGTGTTCTATTAATGCATCAGGTACTGAAAGACATGATTGGAATAGAAACATCAGCAGGCAAAATTTGTAATCAAAAGCAGTGCCAGCTTACTGATTCAGGGATGATTATAACCACAACGTTACAGGAGCTCTCTTGGAAAGAAGCAGACCAAGAACAGGAGAACTAGTTTCAAGAAGGGCCAGAGAAGAGATGTTGAACGATGCTCTGAAGACTCTAAATGAGTAACTAGGAGTTCAACATAGAGATGAGTTTTACTAAAAGAAAGGATGCAATAGCAATAAAGTTTTTCAGGAAAAAACAGGCATAGCATGTTTGAGAGACAGCAAGCATGGGATGATGATTGGGGAAGATGAAGCTGCAAGGGTTAGTGATGTTCAGGTCATAAATTCCTGTGCACACCATAGTTAGGAGCATGTATTTCACCCTGTTGGTCATTTAGAGCCATTGAAAGGTTTTAAGAGAGGAGGTGACAAGATCAGATTTGCATGAAAATAGCTCCAGTAGCAATTTATATATTCAGATAGGAAAAGGAGAAAATGGGAGCAATAGGGCCATTAAAAAGGTAAATGATGATGAAATGAGCCATAATGATGACCTGGATGCTGGCTGGCCCCAGTAGTGGGCAAAGAAAGGAGCAAAGGCAGGACTTCCCTGGCAGTCCAGTGGCTAAGTCTTCACCTTCCAATGCAGGGTGTGCAGGTTCATTCCCTGGTTGGGGAGAAAAGATCCCATATGTCCAAAAAACATCAAAAACCAGAAGCAATATGGGTCAATATGGGTCAGAACAATATGGGTCTTTCGCCTTGACCCACACTAATCGCCCTCCTGGCACATCCAACAAATTCAACAAAGATGTTAAACATGGTCCACATCAAAAAAAGAAAGAAAGAAAGAAAGAAAGGAGCAAAGGCACTTCAGAGCTGTCCCTAAAGCTTATACAGTTGCTTCCTTGAGAGAGGTTGCATGCACAACTCTCATGTCCTGCAGAAACTCTTTCCAGCCACCTTGGAACTGTGAGTACCCAGGTGGCATTCCAGAGGTCCCCAAGTCTCCTGACATTGTATGTGCAATTGTGTTAGTCACAGGCATGTGCACTGTAGGGACATGGATGCACTTTTCCTGTGCTGAGGTTTATGACCTACATAGGTTTAAAACCGTTGGATTAAAGGCCGCTTCTCCTACCACTGGCGCGTGGGTATGGGGACGCTGTGGGCCCAGCTGCCTCGCGATCCCAAACCGCCAATACCACCCAGATCCACCGAAAACAGATAGTCACGCTGGGAAAGAGCAACAAAGTGCTCAGAAAGCCGTGACAGTTGAGCAAAACGAAGGGGATCTTCCTGCAGAAAAGTGCCCGCAGGCTCGCTTCTTTTGTTGAGCATGGACCTGTGAGCTTTCCATGTACCCAGAGGGAGCGCAGCAGAGACGGGCAGCTCACCACCTCTCCTTCCAGACAGATGTTTTGTCAACCTAAGCGTTTGTCCAATTTTTCCCTCCTCCACCTTCCTGTGGCCACGTGGCAGCCCTGCACTCCACCATGTCTCAGCCTGCCTTTCCTTATCATTTCCTGCATTCTGCTCTCAAGCTCTTTCTCCTTGACCCACACTAATTGCCCTCCTGGCACATCCAAGGCCAGGGGCAGCGGCCGGGAGGAGCTACCCCATGCCCAAGTCAGGGGTGGCAGCTGGGAGGAGCAAGCCCACGTCCAAGGAGCCGTGGATGTGTAGGCGCAGGAGGGCCTTAGAGGAGCTATCCACGTTCAAGGTCAGGAGGGGCAGCAGTGAGGAGATACCCCTCGTCCAAGGTAAGTAGCAGCGGCTGTGCTTTGCTGAAGCAGCCGTGAAGAGATACCCACGTCCAAGGTAAGAGAAACCCAAGTAAGATGGTAGGTGTTGCAAGAGGGCATCAGAGGGCAGACACACTGAAACCACACTCACAGAAAACTAGTCAATCTAATCACACTAGGGCCACAGCCTTGTCTAACTCAATGAAACCAAGCCATGCCTGTGGGGCTACCCAAGACGGGCGGGTCATGGTGGAGAGGGCTGACAGAATGTGGTCCACTGGAGAAGGGAATGGCAAACCACTTCAGTATTCTTGCCTTGAGAACCGCATGAATAGTATGAAAAGGCAAAATGATAGGCTACTGAAAGAGGAACTCCTGAGGTCAGTAGGTGCCCAATATGCTACTGGAGATCAGTGGAGAAGTAACTTCAGAAAGAACGAAGGGATGGAGCCAAAGCAAAAACAATACCCAGCTGTGGATGATAGAAGCATGTGAGACTGGTAATAGAAGCAAGGTCCAATGCTGTAAAGAGCAATATTGCATAGGAACCTGGACTGTCAGGTCCATGAATCAAGGCAAATTGGAAGTGGTCA